>LPNX010854162.1:32673-100548 GCA_001517045.1 Pseudotsuga menziesii
TAGAAAAGTGTGCACCCTTGTCCGGTGTGTATCATATAGGCCCTATTCATACCAAGCAATCGGTCCTAATGGAAAATAAAATCAAAACATGTTCTGCATATGGAATTTTAACAATCTAATATGCATATTCTTAGCTAGGGTCACAAAAGAATTATCCATTTGTTGTAGCAGTATCGCTTTGTTAAGGATGAATGGGGCTCCCTTCTCTGAGTTAACAGTCCCTCGATTTGCCATCCCAATTCGTCTTTACTTTTAATATCCACACATGTCTTACCGACATAATCCATACGATCTCACTCATGTTTCTTACCAAACATGTAATGCGGATGAGACATTTCCCAAAATGTCCAATGGAATTTCCCTCGAAACCCATTTCAAGATAAGGAAAAACCTTCCCATGAAGTTTGTCTCTTACAGGCCATCACACATGATCTTCCTGTAGTGTGTACCCCTGGAACATTCATCCAATATCCAAACAGTCAATCATTATCTGATAATACAGTCCAAATTGATTGTCCATAACCAAGAAAATGACATTAGTAATTAAATTCAATAGGAATTGCAACTCTGGTTACTACAGAAATTGATTTGCTTAGCAATGAGGTGATCCTCAATTGTGGGTCTCTTGTGAGCAACACCGTCATATCCATTATTATTTTATGCTTACTAGTATAACATGGACACCCACTTACAATGCGTCCTCTTGACACAATTCTATGCAAGCCAATAGTGATTAGTAGTTGTCAGCAATTTCTCAAATCTGAAATTTACAAATTCAAATTTACAACCCATTATGTATACAAGCTATTATCACAGCCATGAGACTCTTCTTATGAGGTTTGGCTCTTTCACATGGTAGAATCTGGCCTTTGTCATGGTCTTACCCATTTTTCCATATCCCAAACAATCTACCCGAAACCTGAACTTTAATCAGCCAAACATTTGGTAAGTCTTGATGCCTATAACTTTTTCCATTGCTACAACAATCATTGAAGCATTTTCAGAATTTATAAAATTCAAACATTTCCAGCTGTTAATCACATCAATATTACCAAAACTCATTTACTTCATGCAATAATTATCATACTTTAAATTACAGGGTACAGTCACATCATTCATGTAATTTAAATGAAATGTTTAGATACTCCTTACTTCACAAGCGTATCATTCGTACCACCTTGATCTTTCATAGAGAATTTCTGACATCCAATTGATCATGACCACCCTCTTCATGCACTTATTATCTTGCATTCATAACAGCCTTTGAAATGGTTCTTGAATTGTCATCAATTCATCATTTCAGCCATTAGTTATTCATAATATCACATGCACTTATCTCAATGCATTCATGCAATGCATCACAACATTTGCACCTATACTTATGCAATCAGTCACTCACACCCTTCATATGCATCCATTCACTGCATAACTACAAGATTCATAAAATCTTTTCATGCATACCCACTCAATGCTACCTTGCATTGATTTAGGAATACTATGCATTCAAACATACCATGCATGGCCTAACCATGACTACTTCATATAGGATGCATTACTATGATCAAGATCATCAGTACTTACTTTCCTTGGGCTACTAAGCTCAATCAACATATACATGCATGGCACATTTCTATATGAATGTAGTATAACATTCAAATATCGACATGGTATGAGGTCTCTTACCTTTACCACTCCATGCAATTTGTCATAGTCAAACTCTTACCTTCATGGGTCCTACTTACACCCTTGGCATGACCAATTTGGTTGGTCCTTCATAGGAGATTGTAGAGTTTTCTCACCAACTTTTGATTCTAGACTTGTAGCCTTATCCCTTTCTCCATAGGGTTGCTAGTCACATTCATCAGCATCAGCAACATATTCATCCATGTCCAGGTTGTCGTTGGTTTTTCCACTAATGCCAACACCAATGCAATAACTATCATTAGTGGCTCATTATAGATGTACATGTAATATCCCATGCATGCAAAGCATATCCTCATACATTTCATGTATAAAACTTATGAAATGCAGTTATCATCAGCAAGATAGGGTTTAAGGAAACTTCCCTTTTCAAGTCCCACATCCTCGCATGGAACTCCTCTTCTACACAAAAACTGGTTTGACTTCATGGTCTTGCTACCTATAGGCATGCAATTCCCCTATTTGTCCATATTGATAGCAGCACATTTCTCTTTCAAGCAATCACTAGCACTTTGCTGCTCCCTACTCAGATTCTGGTGACTTTCCCTTGTTCCTTGCTAGATAAGGTTTCCAACACCTATCCACATGCTCCATTATGACCTCAGGTGTGAAAACCATACCACTTCAACTATATTTTGGTTGAGAATGTTAACTTTAGTCACCCAGGGTTTTCTTCCTTTTTAGTCCTGAAATTGTTGAGAAACCCAATGAGAAATTTATTACAAACCCACTGGAACACTAGCTGGAATTTGCTGAAAATTCCACTGCAAACAGTTGAAAGTTGCTTGAAAAAATTTCTCCGAAAAGCTCAAATTCCTTAGGCCCAATCAGACCTCTTCCTAGCTATATTTCTGATTCTTCGGTGGTCAAACCAACTAACTCATCAGTGGTCCGTTCCTTTATTTCTCTCTGGAATTTTGGCGGCCAAAACGGTTAGACTTCTGATTTGTATCGGCGAGAAGACTGACTGTTCATCGGGTGCACAGTCGTTTGAACAACCGCAATGGCGGAAAATGATCTCTCTACAGTTTTCGTGGGTGAATTGGCTGAGCTTCCAATCGACGATGTCAACTACTTCTCATCGAGTCTTCTCCTTACTAATCTCTTAGCGTGTCAGCGACTAAAATCTCTAGTTTCTTTCATTGCATCAGTCCGCAGTGGTCTATCATTCCGCAATGGTGGCCGACAATCCCGTTATAATTTCCGTGGACCAAAGCTTATCAGCGGTCGGATGTCCTATGCATCGGATGGTTAGTCCCTTCTACTTCTGCAATAGCGAACCCCAATCTCCTTAAGTCTTCTGTACCCATAATTCTATCGGCAATCAGAACCCCTAGGAGCTACGGCATCGGCGCTCGGATGTACTTTAGTCTTTTTAATCTCCACAACGGTGGATGTTCAATAGACTTTACTTGGTGACCACATCATCTGATCATCGATGATGTGATTGACTAACCATCACCGATGGCTGATGATTCCATGCCTTAGAAAAAAATTTGAAATTTTTCTCTTTTCAATCTTTCTTCCCTCTGCGTCATCAGCTCAACGATGGCTTATCTTCCGCCGATCTGTCTATTATCTGTCGACGAAAATGTTCTCTATCTTCCACTAAATTTGTCGGTTTCATCTCCCTTATCCTTCACCACCACAATCTAGTAACACCTCGGCATCGACAGTCGAAGATTTTCTCCCTGTCGGAATACTAGGGCTCTAGGTTTCTGCAACGGCGGATGCACAAACCACTATTGTCTTCCGATGACCGATGTTTTCGTCACTTAGAAAAAATTTTGAACTTTCTGCGCCATCGACAGTCAGATCAACTATCCGTCTAGAGGATAGTTCTCTAGTTATCTGTAACGGTGGGTCTACAATCCCTTGATTCCTTCATCTTAGTGGCGTCGACCACCATTGGTTTTTAACACTTAGACAAATTTTTGGAACTTTCACTTTAAGTCTTCTTTCCACCGCCACTGTCGGTAGCTTCACCCACTATTTTTCTCCATCATTTTGGAGTTCTTTAGTTAAGCTGGGCTAGCGTATCGGCTCTAACTTCTTCTAGTCCTCATTGACCCATCATCAAACCTCCACCGATGCTGACGTACCGGCCCCTCAAACAACTAATTTCCGGCGACCTTTCACCTTTTTCCTGCCAATGTATCAGCATTTCCATCCTCTATTTATCGGCGATCCAAATAGATAAACCCCACCGATCGTCGATGGCCTCTTTCAGATTATCTTTCAACTAACAAGGGCCAGTGTTTCGGTAGTATTCAGTTGTTCTCCACCAAAACTGCGGCTTCACCATCCACTATCTTCCACCAACGGCCGACGGACACTTAGAAAAATCTTTTAAAAAATTTCCCTTAGAAAAATATTTAAAAAAAATTCCCTTTTATTTTCACTTTCTTTTGCCTCATCAGCTATCGAAATGACTAGCAACTATTGCATCGGACAATTAGTTCCCTAGTCACCCGCAACGGCAAGAATCCATTCAACTAACTCTTGTCGATGTTCATCGGTAGTTTCCCCATCTAACCATCGGCGATGAGAACAACTATCTTCCGCTGATCGCCGATGGTCGGACTTAGAAAAAAATTTCAAAGTTTTTTTGGTTACTGTCCATCGGGTGGCCTTCCCACTAAGTTCCCACTGCATCGGAAGATCTTGTCACTAAGTCTTCCAATGGGTCGATGATTCTAGGAGTTAGAAAAAAAAATTGAGTTTTCTTGCCACAATTTTCTGATTGCTGCTGGGTAGAAGGCAACCTGCCTCTACTATCTAATCTTTCATGACCCATTCAGGCCCATGCTGCAACCTTTAGCTCTGATAACATTCTGTCATGTCCCCGACCCTCTAACCGGTGAAGAGGATGCTACTAACACCAAACACACAGGCAAATAGCCCCATGAAACATGAACAAGCATATAATGTTGAATAAAAAGTTTAAACATAATACATACTAAGATGCATAATCCTTCATATACATATCGAAAGCAATATACATTCAATCAAGCATGCCACATGTTCATCATATTCATAAAACAATAAATATAAATGCAGATACAAAATAGTTAAGAATACTCATCTGATAAGAACTCGCCCCGCAACCAGCTATGCCGTTGCAACGTTCCACCCAGCCATAGGCCAGTGTGCTCATCAATCTGTTAGCACACTGCCACCCCCGAGCTGGGCATGATTCCTCAAGGAATAAGGGTCAAAGCAGGCTTACACATAGCCAAGCCACATATATCAGCCAAGCCCATACAATAGGGTTTATCAGGCCCTCAGGGAGCTAGGAAAGGCCAAATGCTAAGCTGGTGACCTCACACACCAGTTTTCTCAAGCATACCCAGCCTCTAATCGTATTCTCAATGGTATGAAGACCAACCACTGCATACCACAGCAAAACAAACAATTCACAGCTCTGTGAGGAAGAGGAAGACCATAGGGTGACAAACCCAAACAAAAGGTAAAACACAGTTCAGGTTAAGCAATGCTTCAGAGTTGTTCTTGGCCCTAACGTGGCCAAAACAACTCAGCAACAATCCTGATAACCTTAGTAACCAAGAAGCAACCCAAAACTAGGGGAAGACAATAGCCCCAAAACCACAAGAAACAATGGCAACAACTACACAGTCTGCAGTTGGAAGGATCCACACTCCCAACATGGACAGGGAAAAAATCAGCCAACAAAGGTGGAGATCAACAGCTAACCCACATCCACGAGTCCAGAGCCCCACACAAAATCCAATCTAATTGTTGGAGAACTCACACAGACAGAAAAGGGGAAAGAGCAGACTCTCAACCTATACATAAGGGAAAAAGATACAGCCAAATAAAAATGGAAGAAACCACCGCCCACACAGCGTAGGGAATAACAGCACTCAAAATATCCTCAATACCATTGCTTTCGAACTTGCATAGGTAGAAGAATGGGGAAGAAAAAATCCCAGACTAGCAATCCCTAGTGAAAGGTAGAACCAATCCACAGACCAGCTATCGGTGAGACAGAGGAGAACGAACCCCCCAAACTATCCCCGAAATCCCAGCCTCAAAACAACGATGGACATAACCGAACAATATGCAGTCTAAAAATGGTGGGCAGAGGCACCAAAACTCTACGTGATCATGAGGATGAATGCAATAGACCAGCAATCGTCGAGGGAAGAGGAAGGCGAGCCCCCAAACAAAGGAATGTGTAACATTTAACTCTGTCCGCGTGAGAGGATATGAACAGACTCATGATCTGGTTAGTGGGCAGACCATCCACGCGTCGTGGAAAGTGGGAGCATGCATGGTCCTTCTGTTAGCAAATCACTGCCCCAACTAACAATAGAACAGCAGCGGTGGTAGTGACACATGGCTAACTCCCAATGACCCCCACGGTTTAGACAACCCCCCCTTATCCTTTGGAATCATGCCCTCTTCATTTAATGTTGCACTGTCGTAGCTGGCTATAGGTTTAATTAAATTGATGTGCATATTTACATGGTGCCAAAGCTATAATGTGCCGGATAGCACGATATATCATCGGCAACAATCCCTATTGCCGAAACATAACACAACCGAATCAATGGTGGGGCTTTTTCCTTTAGCTCCTCACCATGATTAATTACAAAATATACATCATGTACCATTTAACGCAAATGGTCATTAATCATGTACCATGATTAATGACCAGGGTATTACAATTCCTCAACGATGGGCAAGCAGGTTGAATAAATCTCGCTTGTTGGGGCTCATTAATATGCCTCACTTTGGGTGACTGAACGAAGCTCATGCATGCGTTAAACAACTCTTGGCTTGCTTTCATGGTGGGATGCTCTGGTTGAATGAGGCCATTCCTATCATAGTCGACTTAATTGCGAGCATTACAGGCTTGTTGAAGGCCAGGGAATATCCTGCGCAGTATATCCGTAGGTGGGATACTGACAAGAAGCTTTCCAAGTAGCTAAATGAGTGATTTGTCTTGCAGTGTGATGGTCATGCTTATCGTATCAACTGCATTAATGCATAGGTGGTGCGTATCGAGGAGCATATTTTGGTGAGCAAGATTGTCTGGGGGAATCGATTGGTCAAATGCAACTTGGGTGTGGTCGCATGTGCACAAAAATGCGTAGAGGGCATGCAAATGACCTGGTCCTTGTTTCTGCTCAACCAATTACCTAATGATGCTCTCACTGCTCAGGCCGAGCGGCCCTTTTCCTATAGTTGGTTGTTAATTCTCGTTGCATTTTTTGCATGTGTGGAACCTGAAGATTATCAGCTGATGGTAGTCAATGCAGTGAAGGCATGTCGAAGTGCACGCTATCAGAATTTGTGGTGGGTTGAAGAGCCCAGTCGACATGTAGACTGTGCGATCCATATTTGGGTCTATTGGGAAGCACTGCAAGCCACAGCTATCAAAGTTACCTGCCTATCCGAGTATGTAGAAACCAAGTATAAGCGGCTCATTCAGTTCGCAATCGGGCCTCATTCCATTTATATCCAGGCACGACAGGACCCCAACAAGCAGTGCTTAACTCCGACCTATAAAGTCACTAATGAAGAATTGGATGCTATCATTTAGGATTGGCCGGCTGAATAGCACAACCCCGTGAATCGGGAGGAACTCTCTAAGGAGCCACCACCGGATTCCCTGGACGAGCTTGTCTAGAAGGAGCTGATGTTCATGAATCCAACAATGAATCATCGATGGACCCTGAGGCCGAAGCACGGTGCATGCGGGAGGAAACTCAAACCAAATGGCACCTAGAATACGATGCTAGAAGTAGTACGTGATCAGGGATGGATGACCAACTGAAGTGGCTCATCAAAGTAGTCACTGACTCCTCTGAGGCTGCGACACAAGCGATACGAGATTCCAACCAAGAAGAGTTTGTTGCAGTAAGAGATAAGTTGAATTCTATTTATGATGTTGTTTCTATGAAGACACCCAAGAGAAATGTGATGTAGGAATTCCCTTCGATCAGCACCGAGCTGTTGGCTGGGAACGTTCAATTTCCCCTGACTATGATCGATGCGAGGAGTGAAGAAGTGAACCTATTATTGTGGCCGCTCCAAAGCATTTCCTTGGATCTTAAAAAGTTACCCACTCAAGAACTTGTGGAGATATAGCATGTTGCCACCCAGGAATTGGAAGATAGGCAGAAGGAGCTTACTTACGGATATGTGCAGTCACAGAGCATAGCCGAGAAGCTGTAGAAAGAAACTGAGGAGTTGCATCAGGTCAAGGTGCAGCTAGTAGAAGAGAAGGTATGGGAGATTGAGGCATTGAAAGAAAATGAGCTACAGTGAAAGGCTGTCGAGGAAATCATCGAGATTAATAAGGAACAAGTCCACCTCATCATTGAGAAGGCGCAGCTATGCACAAGTTGGGGTGAGGTCGGGAAAGCTGTTGATTAGCCTTGTCAACATATCTTTGAGAACACGATTGAGATTACTGGAGTCGCTAAAGCGAAGCGACTTGGGGAAGTTATTTCCCAACTCCAGGACACCAACCTTCTGCTCAATGCCTTGGTCCATCCAAAGACGTTGGTGGAGTAGGTTGTTGAACAGATGGATACTATTGAGGAGATAGCGGGCCAATTTGAAACAATGGAGCAAGAAGCAAAGACAATCATGGAGGTGATGATGAAGTTCTGGAAACGTTTTTTCCAAGATGAACAGCTCGACCAGTTGACCATGCGAGTGCAAGAATCTGAAGGATAGTTGACGACACTGAAGACGTCGCTGTGAGCACTGTCGCTCATGGTGCAGATCATGTGGTCTAAGGAGTTGAAGGACATACAAAAGAGAGCTTCCTACGCCCAAGAACGCCAACAAAAGCATCATGCCCAGTTGGATGAGTTTCAAGAATTTGGTGGGTAGCTGGCTGTCAAAGTAGTTGCAATGCTGTAGGCAGTGCAAGATAGTCACAATATGGTCAATGGTAAGGTTGGGGCAGTGTACCCCATGCAATAGGATTTTCTCAACTGTCAAAGCACTATCGAAAGACTCCAGCTCCAGGCTCAAGATATCTCGTAGCATTTTGAATTTTTCAAGGACAAGACATTGGCATACACCTTGTAAACCTAACGTGGCTCGAGGACAAGCCACAAGACTATGTTGGGGGCCTGTAGGAAGGGGTTTTGGGTAAGTGAGTTGCACAGCATTGTGGTAGCTATGCAAGCTCACGCAACACCACGCAAGGCTAGATCAGCGTGATGGGTGGAAGGATAACCATTTTGAATAATGTATTAATTGACCACATTTTGTGGACATAGGTCATTAGTGGTTAGAATTTAGTTAGAAGTGGACCTTTTATGTAAAGGCGCAAGCCTATATATAGAGTTATCTTTGCAATTGTAATAGAGGAATGATAGGGATCAAAATCATGATCATCATCAGTGTGATACAAGTCCTAGTCATTATCTGAGAATGATCAATCTATTGTGACCTATCTATGGTCTTGTTAAGTCTTCTTTTTTGAACAATTTGCGATCTGTCTGTGTCGGATACTAAATTTTCGGATGTAATCGGTCTCCTGTTGTGGAGAAGAATTATTTGTTTTGGATCTATGGCGCAGAATTAATATGACATGATGGTTGTTTCCTAAATGTTGTTTTCTATTTTCCTATTTTCTCTGGTGCAATGTCAATGAGAAGTGTATTGAATTTGTTTATGATTTACTGATGTTGCTACACTGAACCGATGATGTGATCTATCCCAATTCTGTCATAATTCTGATGAATGATGATTAAATTTGGCTTATGAATGATAATGCCTTGATAATATTGCTGCAATAAATGAATGATGTAATATGTTAGATGCGTAGCTGTGAATATGAATTGTGATATCTATCTTAGTTCTGTCAAGTGACTTAGAGTAATCTAATAGTTATGTTGTCAAAGTCGCGGATTCCATATCTTCCCTTCTTACTGTCGGAAACTCGGTTCCGACAACTCTCCCTTGAACTTCTCGAGTGAGACTTCATCCACTCTACGGTTGTTGCTAGGCAGGGTAAAACTGTCTAGGCCAGTGCTCAGGGAGATCGCACTGGTTGGGCATTGACAGAGTGAGAACCCATGTCGATGAGGCGTTGTTGGTGGGTTTTTTCCAACACTAAGTCATCAAATATCTTATGGGAAAGGTATTACTTGATTATAAGGAGGAAAGGGGGAATATGTTGTTTCAAATGTATTCGATAAAGCAACAAATTTTCAAAGTGGAATCTAAGTTGAATGCCTTGAACAAGGATACTACTAGATTAATATTTTCTTCTAGGGCACTTGATATTTCTTAGGATGATGAGGTTCCTACCATCTCAATATTTGATCATTCCCTTTCTACTAAAGTATGTTTTGTTGGAAAGGGGATGGAGATAAGTGAGTTGTGCAACATCTAGGATGTTGTGCATACTCATGTGGCACCATGCAAGGAAAAGATAGAGTAATAGGTGGAAAATAGTCCACTTTTTTATATTTTCATGTCACTTTTTGTACTTATTTACCATTTCTTCGGAATATTGGTCCTTAGTGGTCAAGTTAGTTAGAATTTTGTTAGAAGTTAGTTAGAAGTGGAACTTGAAAGTAAAGGCACAAGCCTATAAATAGAATAATTATGCATGTAAGAGATATAAATGGAAAATGAATACCGGAGGTGATACTAGACCGAGTGATATTGGATCGTTGTATGTTTTGATATGTGGTTTTAATATGATGTGATGTGGATTGATCTGAATTCCTATCGCCTTTTATCTTTTCATGTTTTACATTGCTGCGATTCTGATGATGAATAGATATGCATATGAATGGATAATGTGATGCTTTCTGCTTATGGATACTTTCATCTTTTAGATCTATTTTCCCCATTGATAGATTTGTTGTAATGATGAATGAATAAATGTGACATGATGAATGGTTTAGTAAGTAGATTAGATCTGGAAACTAAGATGATGAACCTATGATTCCCCAACCCTCCTCTATACTGCGGAAACTTGGTTCCGACAGCTCTCCCTTGAACATCTCGTGTGAGACCTCATCTGCCCTGCAGGTGTTGCTGGATAGGGTAAATCCTGTCTAGGCTGATGCTTAGGGATATCATGACGTGTTGAGAATCGACAAAGTGGAACCCTTGTCGTTTGGTTTTTGTTGGTCGAGATTGCACCAACAAATGGTTATGTTTTCGGGACCTCGTTGTGACTGAGAGGAGGGCATGTAGCATCCAACAAATGGTTACCCAAGAATGGATGTGGCATCCAACATGACCAGAACTTCAACATTGGTTTGATCAGAAGCTGAGAGAATTTGCTGAAGCAGAAAATCAGAACCCTGGGTTGAAAACAAACAAGTGGTTAGCGAGATATATACACAACGGTCCACACGAATACTTATTCAGTGAATTTCCTATCATATTGTATGAGTGGCTAACGCGATTCACATACAAGAAGACAAACTTTCAAGAAGGAGAACTGACGTCCTGAACCCTTGAACTAATCCAAAAGTTGTAGGAAACTGACAGCAGAGTGTCGCGCGTTTTCAAGGTCTAGTTGGATAGTATCCTAGAGGGATATATCATCGAGTTCATTTTCAACACCAATAAATATTAAAATGAAGTAGAGAGGGAGTTCTTCAACAGACCCAGAGGTAGGTTCTTATGTCGACTAAAATGTTGGTTTGCAAAAAGGGTATACTCAAGATGCACTATAATAGTAACACTCCAGTGTGCAGAGGCTATGGATATCGTGACCAAGGGGGGAGACAAATGAGAAGATAAGGGGTAGATGGGTGCAAGTTTCAACGATATTGTGAGGGAAGCTAATCAAGGAAGTGGTTGTACAAGGGGAGGAACAAGGTTTCGACTAGAGAAGAGGCAAAGAATATGGGAAGGTCCTGCTGTGATCAGAACAAAATATCACGAAGGAAAACCACATAGGGCGAAGCGACCCTATAGTGAAAATGAGGACGATCAGGAACAGGATATTCCCAGAACAACGATAATATCAAACCCCAACATCAATGTACCCATGCCTCCGCGCACTACTCCAAACTTAGAAAAAACTCCAAGTCCCACGTCAAATTGCCCGACGTGCCATAAACAGTCTAGTAGTAGATTGACATCTGTTGAAATGCAGCCTAGGATGGAGGGAAATGATATGAAGCTACCATTGTTCCATGGAAACAGGACCGATGATCCTGAGCAGTACTTTTTTTATGCGAAGCAGTGTGGACTGTTAGACAGGCCACTGACGATGATGCAAAGAAAGGGTAATTAGCGACTAATCTGAGGGGTCACCCACTTATTGTTTTATGAAGTTTATTCACATTCCTTAGGGGAATCCAGTGAATAAATTGGATAAGATACGAGCAAGACTAATCAATGAATTCAGAAAACTGAATTTGGAAGCACACTACATTACGGAGCTGAAGGAAATCAAGCAATTTCCTAATGAGACCATTTGGGATTTCGATCAAAGGTTCAAGACACTGAAGGCCAAAGTCAGTTTTTCTATGAGTGATGTCCAACATAAAGAATGGCTTATCACAGCATTGGTTTCTCATATCCAACAACCATTAATGCAGCAAAAGATAGCAACGCAGAGCGAAGCCCTGTGTTGGGCACCCTATATGCAAGTTAATTAATGCCAACATACAGAATGTTCAATATAAATTTTCAACCCATGGAAGTATCTTATTTCAATGATAATGCACACTGTATATGCTTTAAACACTAAGTATTTGATTATGTAAATGAATGACCCTACTTTCCTATTCAACCTAACTCATCCCATAATCTAGTTAATCTAGCTTACCTTCTTAAGAATGCAATCACAAATACCTTCTTACAATCCTTAATCTAGAATTAAAAGATTCAGAAAATAGACATCTAGATTACTTTTGCAAGAAGTTAAATCCTTAATTACCAATCCATCTAAAGATCCATCTCAACTATATTAATTCAACTTAATCTAGGAATTCAAAGTGCAGGAATTAAGTTCTACAATTTTAAATGTAAAGGAATAAACTACAAGGATCTAAAGAAAACAATAATTAAAAGAACTATGGATGAACAAGGTTGTCACAGCTATCACACAGTTGCATAAGAGAAATTTAACCTACACAGTCGACTGTCACACCACACCACTGCAGTTTATAGGGGATGCAATTACTGATCATTCAAATGAACACACAACAAATCGATGATTGTTGCATCTTACTGTAAATAAATGAATTTATCATAAAATTCAAACCACACAATAGAATAAATAAAATACCTAATTAACTCATCAATCCCTATGGGAAGGTGGGCCCAACCTTCACACAGAGATGCTAGAAGTAGCACACATTAGAACATCGAGATATGAAGAATCAAACTCCTTGTATTAAAATGGAAAGATGAACACACAACCCCAGTCACAACTTATACAATATATTCGATTAATTTCCAACCCCTGGCTCAGAATAGTTCCCAGTATTTATACAATTACAATCATAACTTCTTCCCACTACTATCGGGTAGCCATGAAGATCTCTGATCTTCAGGCTGCCCCAATTATGATAAGGTGTTATAGCCGTGGCAAGATGGAAGCAAAAAATATAGGAAGGTTGTTACTTGAGCCAGAAATGACAATCATGATCAATCGAGAAGATACTCCATGGATTGCAGCTATTCTTGAGCAGCAGTGCACTGTTGCATCTGAATCTATTGTAGCCTGTTGCAGCTACCTTTGTACAGCTTGCGTGGAATAGTATCCTTTGACTGCGTCCTTTGGGAAATGATGGAATGGATGGGGCGATTATCTCAGAAATGAATGTTCATTCCTCTCTTGGCATGTTTAACCTGCTACACATGTATCATTTACATCTCGAATTATCTTTATAAAACCATCATATGTTAGCATAATTCAAGATGTAGAGCCCTGATTAAAACAATCCTAAGAATTAATAAAATAAGAAAATGATTAACCATACCTGTATTAATTGAGGGACCAAGTGAAGGAAAAAAATTTGTTTAGTGTACATAATAGAGTAGGATGAGGTAAAAAGAGGTAGGTAAAGGTGGTAAAAAATGGGTCATTTCTGGGCCCAACATCTCCCCCAAACTGTCATGTTGCATGTCCCCATGCAACAGCCTCCATTAGTCTGAATCTGAATCTGGCATTGTACTCCGTTCATGGAGAGAAGAAAATTTATATGGGAATTCAAGCGTTCCCTGTTTTTCCAAGAATCCCTTATGGACAACCCAATATCTCCAACACATCTTCTCTTCTGCCTTTGTTAATGAGAGGTCTTCCTTGTATGGTTTTGCTGGCCACCAAATGAGAGGAAATTTGAATTTGAGTCCCATCCAAGTAACTCTGCATTCCTTCATGCATCCAACATATCCCTCAACCCTGGAAAGTTCATGTTTAAATTTTTTGTAACAGTAGGGATCTCTATTTCTCAGGGTTGAGGAGGCAGCCTGCCATATGTGCTGGCTACCTTCCAAAGCCAATTGTTGATGCTTGGAAATCTGGCTGACATAAGTAGAGATAACCTTTTCTTGAAGTTCCATCATCTACTGAGTTTGGATGGGACATGCGAGTACATTCTGTTGATGAGCAAGGAGAAGACGAGGGTTTTGAGGTTCGCTTCGAATCCAAAGGTTAGAGTGGGACTCATTATGAGAGAAAGTTTGGAAGGATCTTTCCCACTGAACATGATTGCTAACAAAGGAGGAAAAATCCCTTAGCTGAACATCACCTAAGAAAGGGGTAGGATTCAAATGGTGATCCAAGGGACAAGCCAACTCATGCAAATAAAGCTCACAAAGCAAGTTCTTCTCCTCAAAGTCACTTTCCAAAAATGTTTCCATGAATTTAGCTGAGGTTTCTATTTCATACGGTATCCCTTCTTTTACATCCCTCAGTTTAAACCAAATGAACTGCACAAATAAAAATATAGGGTAAGAGGAGGATGGTATTTTGGTACCCAACAATTCCTGAGAAAGAGTATACAGCTAATATTTTTCCACCTGCATGGATTTAAAAAATTTCAGCTCCTTTAGCTCCTTCTGTATCTCTTCCCAATGGAGTTTCTGGAACATGAGTTCTTCTTCCCATATTTCCTTCAATTCCCTAATGGTCTTCCTATGTTCAGCAAGGGAAACCATCCCTTCTTGACACCTCTCCACCTGACTCCTCCACTTCCTCACTTCTATTCTTAGGATTGAGAGTTCTTTTGTCATCCTATGGATTTCTTCTTCTTCAACATGTTCTTCATTATCAAAATCCAAATTGAAAAATTTTTGAGGAAGTTGAGTCCATACCTTATTATCTGATGTTCCAATTTGAACATCCTGTACTTCCTGCATGGATACTCCTGAAATCACTATTGGGGGTGCTGGTTCTTGCGTAACAGTAACCTCTCTTGCAACAACTTCAACCATAGGTGCCTCTAAAACAACTTCTAGGGATGTTGGTTCTTCTGTAATAGCATCCTCTCCTTGGATTTCTCCTATAGCAACCTCGGCAGCTAATTGTGAAGGTGTTGGTTCTTGTGTAGCAACCTCTTCCTGAATTTTGATCTCCCCATCTTCCTGATTGAAAGCTGTAGCTTTGCAAGGGGATGCAAGGCCATTGGTTCTTGTGTAACAAATACCTGCCCTTCTATTTCTTCATGTTGCTGGGGTTGTAGAGTTACTTCCATGTCTTCTACAATATGGAGTTGTTCTTCAAGGATTTCAGTGTCCCCCAAGGATTGTGATTGCATTTGTTCATCCTCTCCTAAATCCAAATCAGGAATTATATCCATTTTGGGATTGATTTCTTCTTGCTACCTGAGAATCTCCACAGAAATTTCTAGGGATGTTGGTTCTTGTGTGACAACATCCTGGTTAACTTCCTCATTTTCTTGTTGTTGGGGTTCCATTTCTATTAATTCTGTGTCCTGAGATGGTTCAGGAGTCACAGCGCAGACTTCTTTGTTAAAATTAGGAATATTTTCAGCCTTTGGTTCATCTACCCCAATTTGGGTGGCAACTTCAACAAGAATATTTGGGTATGCTGGTTCTTGTGTATCAGCACCTTGTTCAACTTCATCATCATCCTGCTGCTGGGGTTCCATTTCTATTAGTTTTGTGCCCTGAAATGGTTCAGGAGTCATGGCACATACTTTTTCACTAAAATCAGGAATAATTTCAGCCTCTGGTTCATCTGCCCCAATTTGGGTGGCAACTTCAACAGTAATATTCAGAGATGTTGGTTCTTGTGTATCAGCACCCTGTTTATCTACTACTTCCCTTTGCTGAAGTTTCTCTTAGAGAGCTTCACCATCCTTCCAATCAGATTATCCTTCTTCTATTGGCTATGACTATAATTGTTCATTTTCCCCCTTTTCTGTACCAAGTATCATTTCTGCATCCCTCACTTCTATCTTCAGTGCTTCTTATCCTTGTTCTTCCACAGCCGCTAGTACGGGTTATTGTGTCACAAAGGCATGAACTATGACTTTGTATCTTGACTTGTTAAATATTTCTCCACACACAGGATAGACCACTCTTTCTTCCTCCTCACCATCCTCGGCAGGAGGTGATCCTTCTAATCGGTCTGCAGCTTCAACCAATGTGTGCATCTTCCTTTCTACCTGCTTCATGCATGCTTCCTTCCAATTTTCTAGTTCTTTCCGAAGTTATTGTACTTCTTCTTTTAATAGACCATTTTCGTACAAAATTCCCTCAAATTGAGGTTCTTCTGCAGCCAGTTCCTGTGGGGATCATTTTCTTTGGGTCTCAGAATGGGGAATTCAATATGTGCTTCTAGGGTTTCCTATCTTTCCTGTGTTGCTTCAGCTACTGTAACCGACCTGGTTCTTTTTCTTCTTATTGGTGGTGATGTCTGTATCTCTTCTTTTGATCTCATTCTTTTCTTTCATGGTGTAGTAATCTCCAAAGTTGCAGCTGATGTGGAAGGGATATCTTCTATCTCAGCGTTTTCTTCTTCTTCTTCAATCAGAGTTCCCCCCCATTCAGGGGAAGATTCAATGGTCAACACCTTTGTGTTTCCTTCTGTTATCGTGGCTCTAACATCCTTGGCTTTAGTTGTTGCAGCATCTAATGCTGCTCTAGCTTCAGCCTCTGCTGTCCGAACTTCCATATTATTTAATCTCTCCATAGGGTTTTCTCTTGCATTTTCCTCCAATTCTTCTGCTTGGTCATCTGATTGATCATCCGATCCAGTCTCATCTCCCCCCCCCCCAACTAAATTAGAGGGACTCCGATCCTCCTGTTGCTCCTCATCTCCCCCCAACTGTACATTTGCATGCTCCTCTTGGTTTTGAGCAGCCCTCAAGAGTACAGGTACTTCTACTTTTGCCTCTATTGGAACGCCAGGAAAAAGGGCAGGTTCCTGGTTTATCTGAATTTGACCTGTGAATTTCTCCCAAGTTTGGTTCCTTTGAGCTAAGGCCCTTAAAATTATTAATTTGATTAGGCCATGGTGGGTAAGGGAGGATTTTGGATGCTTCGTTGTTCTAACAAACCCCACCATATGGTGTAGGTCATTAAATAGATAAAATGGAATGTTTAGTAAGGCACTAAGGCATAGATGAGATAATAGAGGAAGTTCATAATAATAAACTGTTTCATACCTACCTTCAGAGGTGATATACTTCTTGAGGAAAACTACTACTTGATCCCATGGCCGAGGCCGTGACTGCAACGCTATCCCTCTCCTTGAATGATGAATTTGCTCCCCCTCTATCATAAAATCATGTACTGCAGTAGCATTGGGGGTTCTTCGACCAAACCAGGCTCTTCCCACTTGAGGAAGGCTAGTGACTTCATCCACTATTGCTTCAAAAAATTCTATACGTAGCCCTCTAACCTCTGAGTGGGTTTCTATAAGATTTAAGGCAAATTGTAGAGAGGTCTCTCGATGAAACCCATTCAGGTGTTGGAAGAATGCAGTCCAGCCCGCAGCTTCAAAAATAGTGAAAAACTTCAGCATTTCTTCTCAATTCTCGTGTATTTGGACGTTCATGCCGAGCTAGGATACCCATGTTTGTTTGAATTCAGAATTCTTTATCAATCTGATAGATTACAGGTTCCAACAATGGAGGTTAAAGCACAGAGTATGCGTGAACAACTGAGAGTGGAGTTGGCTAAATTCAGAAAGTTAAGAGCATGGAAATGTTTGGAAATTTATCCCAAATTAGGAAACGTGGTGTTTATCAGATAATCTTAATGGCCATTAATTCGTACGAGTGGATAGTTAACAGTATGCGGGTGTAATAATGGGCGCAGAAAGGAAGGTATGATTAATGTTATCAAATCTAGTTAACACTTAATCAAGTAAATAATCAGAACCATACCTTTGAAAATACACGATGAACGGTGACCTTTGAGAATAGTAAAGTGTGTGAAGTGCAGCCATTTAAAGAGTTCTGCCAATATTGGAGGAGTCACAGCCACGGGCCATAGAGAAATCAAGAATTTTGGCGGAGTCGCAGCCATGAATCATAGAAAAATTAGCCAGTTTTGGTGGAGTCACAGCTGCCAGAAAAGGTAAAAATGGTAAAAATGGAAGAGGTAAAAATGGGCAACATTGAAACGGTGTCGCAGCTACCGAAAAAGGTAAAAATGGACAAGAGTGAAACGGTGTCGCGGCTGCTGGAAAAGGTAAAAATGGGTAGAATTTAAATAGAGTCGCAGCTGCATGGGACGAAAAAAGGCATTAAGTTACGGTGTTACAGCTTCGCGGAACGGAGTAAAGGGCGGTATTTTATGGTGTTGCAGCTGCAGTAAAATGGAAAAATAGGCAATTTTTTACGGTGTTGCAGCTGCACAAATGGGGTAAAGGGCGGTATTTTACAGTGTTGCAGCTGCAACGAACTGTTCAAGGAGTTTTCTTCTGATGCAAGAAGTTACAAAAGGATGACCATGGTCATTAGGCCCAATCATGACCATTGCTCTTTAGGCACATCCTTGCACATATTCTTTAAAAAAAAAATGGATCAAGTGCAAAGGAAAAAGATAAAAATAATAGTAAAAATATCAATTTATTTATGTACAAAAATTTATGTAAGATTTACAGCAATTATCTAAAGATTGACAAGGGCAGAGAAATATTCCTTCCCTTGTTCTAATTGGTATTCCGGATCAGCTGCAATCTATGAAGTGAATGCGTCCTTCAAAATGGGCTTATGGTACAGTCGCAGCCTATGACCATTAGCAAATAATGGTGCACGATTCTCATCAATAGTTACCAGGTGGACTGTACCATTATCAAATACTCTGTTTACCAGGTATGGGCCCAACCATTTTGTGCGTAAGTTACCCTTGAAGTCCCTTTTGAATCTTGAATCGTATAATAATGCCCAGTCTCCTTCACAGAAGACTTTCTTTTTAATGAATCGGTTGTGCCAATTGGATCTCTGTTGCTGGATTAATACTGTTTGATCCACAACAGCTAAACATTTCTCATCAAGTTCATTCAATTGATTCAATCTTCTCTTTTGGGCTTCAGTCACATCTAAGTTTACCTCCATAGTTGTATTCAAAGTCTTGATTTCAAATTCAATGGGGAAGAAAACACTTTTCCCATACACCAAGTCATAAGGAGAGAAACCTGTAGTATTGCACCAAGTAGTACCATATGCCCACAATGCTTCCGGAAGTCTATCAGCCCAGTCTCTATGATGGCTCCTGACTGTTTTGGTAAGGATGGCTTCAATAAATTTATTAGTGCTTTCCACCTGGCCATTGGCCTGGGGATAGTATGGTGAAGCTATCCGGTACTGAATATGGCACTTCCATAGCAAAGCTTCAAATTGATGCGACACAAACTGAGGTCCTCCATCTGTAACCACTTCCTTGGGTACTACGAAATGGGTAAATATTTCACCATACAGGAAATCGATCACAGCCTAGTCATTGGCTTTCACCAAAGCCACAACTTCTACCCATTCATCATGTAGTCAGTACAAACCAAGATGTACACTTTCTTCCTGGAATGAGGGTTTATAGGGCCAAAAAAATATAAGGCCCATCTATCAAAAGGTTCAACCACCAGTTGTGGTTGAAGAGGCATTTGATCCAATCTGTTAGGTTGGCCCATCCTCTGGCAGATGTCACAAGACTGGACATATTTTTTTGCATCCCTGAAAAGGGTCGGCCAATATTATCCCATTCTCAGCTCTTTGTGTCATGTCCTCCTATCTGAAAAATGTCCCCCACAAGGCTCGTCATGGAAGGCCTTCAGAATATGGAATATTTCATCTTCTCTTACACATCTTCTGATCTCAAGATCAGGGCCTGTGTAGAAGATATGACTGTCTATCCACCAATACCTAGCACTTTGTTGAATGATTTTACTCTTTTCTCTTTTTGACAAATCTACCAGAAGATTCCCTGTAGCCAAGTATTTAGCGACATCTGCATACCAACAGGAATGAGATGAAACTACAAATAAGTGTTCATCTAAAAAAGAGTCATCAATGAGCAGATTACTATCACTGTTAGTAAAATGAGATAAGAAATTAGCGACAACATTTTCTTTTCTAGGTCTGTCTATAATGGTGATATCAAATTCCTATAATAATAACAACCATCTAGTTACCCAAGCATTTGTAACAGGTTTATTCATTAGATACTTGATGGCTGAGTGGTCAGTGTGCACAAAGATAGGATATCCAGTGATATAATGTCAGAATTTGTTAATGGAGTAAACAATGGCTAAAAACTCCTTCTCAGTAACAATATAATTAAGTTCAGCAGGGGCTATGTTTTTGCTAATATAATAAACTGCATAAGGTGCTTGACCATCCTGCTGTCCTAAAACTGCTCCAATGGCGGTATCAAAGGCATCTGAAGAAATGTGAAAGGGCAGGGCCCAATTGGGCCCCCTTAGGATGGGATTTGTTTATATATTTTCCTTAAGTTTAACAAACACTGTCTAGCATGCCTCATTCCAAGTAAATTGCACATCCTTCATTAACAATGACAACAAAGGAGAGGCAAGTTTGTAAAAGTTTTCTATAAATATTCTGTAATATTCAGCATTCCCTAAGAAACTACACACTTCTTTTTGAGTTCCAGGAGTAGGTATATTTTTTATTACCCTAATTTTAGAGGGGTCTACCTGGATGCCATCAGCAGAGATAAAATGCACCAACACTGCCCCTTCACTCATCATCATATGGCACTTTTCAGTGCTCAAATATAGCTGGGTCTGCTCACAGTGTGTTAAAACCTTTTCCAAGTTTTTCAATGCTTCTTCAAAGTATTTTCCATAAGGATTAAAATCATCCATGAAAATTTCCATACTATCATTAACCAATTTTGAAAAGATGCCAATCACAGCTCTTTGAAATGTGGTTGGTGCATTGCATAAGCCAAAGGGAAGTACTATGTATGCAAAAGCTCCCCAGGGACAGGTGAAGGTAGTTTTGTCCTGGTCTTCAAGAGCAATCTGGATTTGATTGTACCCGCTAAACCCATCCAGGAAGGAGAAAAACTTCTTCCCGGATAGGGTGTCAAGTACTTGATCGATGAAAGGCAGGGGAAAATGATCTTTTTGTGTTTCCTTGTTTAGCTCTCTATAGTCCACATGGACTCTCCATTTACCATTCTTCTTGGGTACTATCACAATAGTGGAGACACCCACTCGCTGTCTGAAATGGGATATATAAATCCTGCTTCCAAGAGTTTCTGAATTTCTTCCTTCACTATGTCCCTAAGATTGGGATCCATTCTTCGTTGAGGCTGGCACACAGGCTGGGAGTCACTTTTGATATAAATGTGGTGGATGCACAGATTAAAAGGGATGCCATTCATGGCTGTGTACTCCCAAGAAAATGCCCCCTTGTGTTTTTTTAAGAGAGTGATTAGGCTTCCTATTCATTTGGAGCAAGACTGGGATTTATATTCAAGGTTTTTCTAGACTCTACCTTGGCAAGAACACTTTTCGAATTTTTCAACACTAGAACTATGTGAGTATCATTGACTAATGTCTCCTCTGTGATATTTTCTTATTCCTTTTCACCTAGAGTAGCATTTAGGATATGAAAATTTTTCTTATTGATAGAAGTGGGTTCACTAATGAAATTATTAATGGCATCGTCTTCAGTTTCATCTTTAAAATTCAAGGCCTTCCCTATCGTTAATAATGGTTGAACACCCTCTTCGTCCTCTAGCTCCATCCATAACGGGGTTTCATATTCTAAGCTCGACCAAGCTGGAGGATAGAGAGTGAATTTCTTTATCTCGATTCCATCTGATATGGTCATAGACCTAGATCGACAGCTGATGCAAGCATCAGCTGTAGCTAACCAGGGCCTTCCCAGGATCAATGGGTGTCCTCCTAGCTGCAACTTAGGTTGTAAAACTAAGAATTCAACAGGATATTCCCATGAATCAACTGAGATAATGAGGTCATCCAAAATTCCTTTAGGTTTAATAGTGGATCTATCTTCCAGTTCTAAAATGGTAGGAGTTGTCTTGAGATTAGTGAGCCCAAGTTTTCTTATAGTTTCAATGGTCATGATGTTAATTGTTGTGCCTAAATATACCAGTACGTTGGGTATATGCGTGCTCCCAATATGCACAGTGACAGTGGGATTCCCAGGATCGTCGTATTTGGCCAAGAGGGTTTTTCCCATTATTAATTCAGATAATTACCCTATGATATGAATAGTGGGAGGATCCTAGGTTTTCTTCCTGGTTTCCTTCTACACAGATCCCGAATGGCTCTAGCATAGATAGGTACATCGTGAAGGGCCTGAAGGAGTGGAATTTTGGCATAGAGATTTTTTAACTCTCCTAAGAGGTTAAATTGAGGTTGTCCCACTGCCTTCAGTAGTATTAATCTTTCAGGGTATGGTGGTTCCCTAATCAATTGTGTAGGTTGTGTGTCGATAAATGTTCCTTCTTGTGTTTCAGCCAACATATTGGTGGGATGTTTAGGATCCTCAATAATGGGGGTTGTTGTATTGGATAAATATTGTTGGTTCATCTTTTATTCACGCACAGAGGATGGAACATCCTCAATGACCAAAGGCTCCACTACCCTCCCTGATCGTAAGCAGATGTCGTTGCAGGTTACTGGAGTAATGGAGTAAGCGGGAATGTTGGCATTCTCAAACTGATGGACTGCTTTATTATTTGGGTTGGGGTTAGGTTGAGTAGGTAGTTGTGGTCATATTGACATATTGGGGACATCATTATTCTGAAGTTGCAACTGCGACTATTGCTAAGGATGAGGATATTGTTGAGGAGGGTATGGTTGATGAGGAAACATTTGATGTGGAAGCTATTGAGGAGGTTGGTTATGGGGAAACTAGTTCCCTGAATGGAAGTTCCTCCATCTAGGAGACCAAGAATTTTGTTGGTTTGGTGGTTGTGTCCAAGGGTTCCAGGAGTTAAAATTTTGCATCGGAGGTTGAGAGGGATACCATTGGTGGTTAGAATAAGATGAAGGGAATTATGTATTCATGTGCTGCATATTATTCCAATTATTCATGTTATTCAGAAATGAAAACAATTATGGAGCCATACCTTGATTTCAAGGCTGCCAAGGCTTTTTCTATGCAATAAAGTAGGATGGTTCCACATCTGGAGTTGATGCCTACATAACTGCCTTCACTTGAGGTAGTGAAGGGCATTATTTTGTGCCATGGTTCAGCTCACATAGCTGACACACTTCTACCTTGTCGATCGGGAACTCCTTTAGAGGGTGGTTCTTCCTTCATTTAGGGCAGAATATACCAAGTGTGAGATCCTCTACTACTTGTTTCTGCTTTTCCCTCAGGACATCTATTTCCAAGGAGATGGAGCTCATCATTTCTGTCTTGAAATTTTCAAGGATATTGCCTATTTATGCCTGGGTGGCTCCCCCATTAGATGACTTTTGTGTTCTGTCGAAGAAATCACATTCTAATTTGTCCCATTTGTCCCGTTTGTTGTTCCTGGAATATCCCCTAGAATACCTTTTGCATAGTTCAATGATCTTTTCAAAAGACTCCTTTGAGATATCACCCTTTCCTAATAGGTTCAACATGTCTAGGAAATATTCCCTAATCCCACGAAGTAGGATTATTTTGAGCACATCTAACCCCATATTAGTCTGTCCAACTCTATGCACATTATATAAAAGCCTTTCAACAAAATCTTCTAGGATTTCATTATCCCTTTGTACCATTTTAAACAGTTCTTCTCTCTTATCCTTGGTATTGCAATACTCCTAATATTTCTCCAGGAACACCTGTTTCATCCGGTCTCAGGTAGTGACAGTTCCCCCACCTAGGCTCATGAACCAACGTAATGCATTGTCCTTTAGAGTGGCAAGAAAAAGTTTCAGCTTCTGTGCATTGGTGGTGTAGTCATAGCTGCGACAGAGGATGTTAAATTCAAAAATAAATTCATCCGGATCCTCTGCTATTTTTCCATAAAAATGAGGCAACACCGATGGCAATATATTTTTCATGGGGGATATCCCCTCTAGCTGTTGAATTGGGAACTGGAGTGTAGCAATCGTCCCTTCAGGTGGGGATTTACCCTCATGATGTTGATTTTCACCCATTACTTCTTCGTGATGTTCAGGATTGCGTTTGTTGCTCATGTCTTCTTCTGCTTTATCCTCTTCGTGCTTCCACTGATTGTTAAATTTTTTATGAAACTGTGTCCACTCCTCTTCTATCACAACCTTCCCATTAATTTGATATATCAAATATTGATCAGCTAATCCTATAGTACTAACTCTGTCTTCCTCCACAAGGATATCCGAGGGTGTTGCAGCTCCTTGTGTGTTCTCCACTATGGAAACTGATGCTGCCACTCCAGGGGTGACTGGGATTATTCTAATATGTGTTTCCTGATGGTGAGCCCCAGTAGAAGAATTGGTCCTATCAACCAGATCATTAATGAATGTCCTTCTTCCCAATGCTGTATTTCTCCCACAGCCTCAACCACCTGCAATGTTAGTGTTATGTGGGGTTCTGGGATTTATAGGAATGTCATGCTGTACCCTTCTTGTATTCATGCAACCCAAAACATGAAACTTAAAAACTAAAGAAAAATGAATAAATATAATTACTGGATGCAACTACTATGGTTTCTAATAATTATCCTCCTTGGCAATGGCGCCAAAATGTTGGGCACCCTATATGCAAGTTAATTAAAGCCAACATACAGAGTGTTCAATATAAATTGTCAACCCAAGGAAGTCTCTTATTTCAAGGATAATGCACACTGTATATGCTTTAAACACTAAGTAGCTGATGCTGTAAATGAATGACCCTACTTTCCTGTTCAACCTAACTCATTCCATAATCTACTTAATCTATCTTACCTTC
Source organism: Pseudotsuga menziesii (assembly GCA_001517045.1). Taxonomy (NCBI): domain Eukaryota; kingdom Viridiplantae; phylum Streptophyta; class Pinopsida; order Pinales; family Pinaceae; genus Pseudotsuga; species Pseudotsuga menziesii. The sequence goes on from LPNX010854162.1 coordinate 57,681, forward strand.
TTAAGAATGCAATCACAAATACCTTCTTACAATCCTTAATCTAGAATTAAAAGATTCAAGAAATAGACATCTAGATTACTTTTGCAGAAAGTTAAATCCTCAATTACCAAGCCATCTAAAGATCCATCTCAACTATCTTAATTCAACTTAATCTAGGAATTCAAAGTGCGAGAATTAAGTTCTACAATTATAAATGTACAGCAATAAACTACAAGGATCTAAAGAAAATAGAAATTGAAAGAACTAGGGATGAACAAGGCTGTCACAGCTATCACACAGTTGCATAAGAGAAATTTAACCTACACAATCGACTGTCAAACCACACCACTACAGTTTACAGAGGATGCAATTACTGATCATTCAAATGAACACACAGCAAATTGATGACTGTTGCAGCTTACTGTAAATAAATGAATTTATCATAAAATTCAAACCACACAACAGAATAAATAAAATACCTAATTAACTCAGCAATCCCTGTGGGAAGGTAGGCTCAGCCTTCGCACAGAGATGCTGGAAGTAGCACACATTAGAACATCAAGATCTGAAGAATCAAACTCATTGTATTAAAATGGCAAGATGAAAACACAACCCCAGCCACAGCTTATACAATATATTCGATTAATTTCCAACCCCTGGCTTGGAATAGTTCTGAGTATTTATATAATTACAATCATAACTTCTTCCCACTACTATTGGGCAACCATGAAGATCTCTGATCTTCAGGCTGCCCCAATTACAATAAGTTGTTACAGTCATGGCAATATGGAAGAAAAAAATATAGGAAGGCTATTACTCGAGCTAGAAATGACAATAATGATCAATCGAGAAAATACTCCATGGATTGCAACGGCACACTGTTGGATCTGAATCTGTTGCAGCTTGTTGCAACTACCTTTGTAGAGCTTGCATGGAATAGTATCCTTTGACCACGTTCTTTGGGAAATGATGGAATGGATGGAAATTATCTCAACAATGAATGTTCATTCCTCTCTTGGAATGTTCAGCCTGCTACAACTATATCCTTTACATCTCGAATTATCTTTATAAAACCACCATATCTTAGAATAATTCAAGATGTAGATCCTTGATTACAACAATCCTAAGCATTAATAAAATAATACAATGATTAACCATACTGGTATGAATTGAGGGACCAAGTGAAAGAAAAACATCTGTTTAGTGTACATAATGGAGTAGGATGAGGCAAAAAGAGGTAGGTAAAGGTGGTAAAAAAGGGGTCATTTCTGGGCCCAACACCCTAGAGATTGTGATGAAGCTCGAAGCTTCACCTATCAGGGAGAGTGCAGTCGGGATGAATCAAATTTAGGTGCAGCTAGTGAACCTCACACTTCAGCTACAAGATATCAAGAAAGGTAAGGAGGAACGCGCAGATATTTGGTGTACTCAGTGTCACGCGGATAGCCACACAAAAGATACTTGCCCTGACTTTAGGAAATATCTATATCTAGAGATCTGAACCCATTGAGTAGTGGTAGCATGCCTTGGTGTCACATATTCCAAGTCTATGGACATAGAAATGAGGAATGTAGCTATATGCAAAAGATGGTGTCGAAGCCTGCCAATTTATACTGTTAATTTTGTCGCTCAGTCGGGCATGAGGATAAATACTGCCAGGCATACGATCTACTTCAGGACAGAACTTATGATTCATATTTCATGAACAAATAAGGTCACTGTGTAGTCCAATGACTGCATCTGTAGCCTCACATGGTCAGTTCCCAACCACAACCGCAGTACAAACCACCATCGGTGATGCAGTTTTTGCTACCACAGCCGCAGCCGCAGTTTGCGCCACAACTCCAGTTCGCACCGCAACAGCCACATAATCAATTACTGCTGGCCAGGGCACAACCTCAATACATTCAAGCAATGCAATTTGTTCTATAACAACCGAATCCCCTACCCCAACAAGTATCTCAGCCGCACTACCCACAACAAGGAGGATTTTGAGGCAAAGGAGGAGGCTTTGGACGAGGAGGGGGATGAGGTTACACATATGTCCAATGTTATAATTATGGAGTATTCAGGAATTACCAGAGAGAGTGCCCACACTTTTAGTGATCATGTATGTTGTGTAGCGATTGATCATACCATGGAGAACTAACCACAGTTAATCGCAAGATGGAAAACTGGAAATGTTTCGTAGTTGCAAAATCAAGCCCAGTTGCAGACTCAGAATCAGCTACCATCCTAGAACTAGTTATAGATTCAGGCCCAAAATCAAGTTCCTCTCAAGAACCAGACTTTGAATCAGCTGATGAACCCACCAGTAAACCAGAATCCACCACTAACTCAGACTCCGTCGATGAACCAAACTCAAGGTCCAACAGTTGTGACGATTTAAGCAGAGCCCAGAACGCAGGATGTCGATGTCGCCATTGTCACTCATGGAGATGTGACAACAGGAGATGATGGACCTCGGCCCCAAGTTTGATTAGCTGGGAAGAATAAAGAAGCATTTGATATCGGGACTGAAAAAGAGACATTTTTTAAAACTTGGGAGGTGATCAGATGAAATCTTGGTAAGTCGTCTTTATATGAAATTCCATCCACCTTTGATTTACCCTTAGAAGCAGGACCATCACGGCAGCATGGTACCTTGCAGCAGTTCTTTGAGAAATTCTTAGCACTAGAACAAGATCCTGAGGCTCTTTTTGAGCTTGAAAGGTTGTTGTACCGTCTAGGAAAGGAGCTGAAGGACTCTGCAATAAAATCCTTGCAGAAGAAAAAGACAGGTAAAGATATGTGTATGAATATCCAGATTGGTGACTATGAGGTGGACTCAATCATCTTGGACTTGGGATTGGATGTGAGCATCCTGACTAAGCAGACCTGGCAGAAAATGGGGAGCCCAACGTTGGGTTGGTCCTCTGTGCAGCTACAATTGGAAAACCAAGCTAAGGTGCAACCAATTGGACAGGTAATGAACTTGGTTGTCGATGTTGAAGGTATGAGAACACATGTTGACTTTGATGTGGTTGAATTCATTAATGGGGAAGGATATTGTCCCCCTTTGTTGGGGATTGGATGGGCTAATGCTAGTATGGTCATGATTAATTTTAATAAGTGAATGATGACATTTGAAAACTAGGACATTTGAGTCATCGCACCCATGGATCCAAGTGAGCGCCAGAGATACATTGAACCTGTGAAGGATGAATTTTTCAAGGGGTGGGATCATTCTTACAAAATATATGAAGACTATATATACCTAAATTATGAGGGAAAACTTGGGTGGCACAGTGCTAGCTCTGCGTCCTTTGATTCTGATGATGCACTCAAGAATTGGAAAAACTGCATGCATGAGGTATCCTTTGAAAAGTGTGGTCTAATTACACAATCTCTATGTCATGTTGCGACTGAAATTATTGAATTAATAGTATATGAAGGGCTACTGGAGTTGTCTCCATTATTAATAGTATTTGAAGAGAGAGTCTCAGCGCCACAGTGACTGTTGGCATTGGAGGAAGCATTGCCGGCTACTCTAGCCCACTGGTGGGAAGCTCATAAGAAAACGATTACCGGATGGACGCAGTGTCACAAGCTGATGACAGTCCATTTTGGTACCTCAAAGGTGTACCACACTAGGAAGTATGATGAATAGAATGACCCTAACAACCATTTGGCAGAGTGTCAAACACTATGGGCAGCACGACCAAAGGATGAATGGGCCCATGCCTTTATTCATACCTTGGATGAAATGTCGAGGTCCTAGTACGTATCTATAGAGATACACAGAGAAATAACTACCTAGGAGGAGTTGAAAATTTGTTTCACCCACACTGTTAGTTTCACAGACACCAATCCTGATGTCCACAATGCACTTCAGATCATTTGGGATGTAGTCTTGAAAGTTGTTCCAGTTGCATATCCTGTGGATTCACATGCGCATTTCCACATGCAATCGATGATGGAATGCTATAACATGTATGGCAAGCTGGAGGATGATGATGAGTTGCAAAATATTAATATTCTAGAGACTGAAGGGATTCGAGATGTCGCAGCATCGGATGTGTCGACCAATCCCATGACTCAGCCGCTGAATATTAAGAAAGTTAACATTGGGATGGATGACAATCTGAAATTCGCAAATGTTGGGGACTAATGGGATGAGGAGACCATGGCCAAGATTATGGATCTCCTCCATAAGTTTCAATATATGTTTCCAACAAAATTCTCAGAGATGAAATGGATATTAGGTGACCTAGGGGAAATGAAAATCCCGCTGAATCCAGATTCCAAACCAGTGCGATAGAGACCATAGCATCTGAATCCGTGATACAAAGACAGATTCAAAGTTGATCTTGATTGTATGTTGGACGCTGGAATCATCAAACCTATCGAATATTCAGAATGGATCAATCCTATGGTGGTCCAAGATAAGAAAACTAGTGAAGCTCGGATCTGCGTCGACCTTAGTAAACTAAATGATGCCTGTATGCATGACCCATTTCCAACACCATTCACCGATAAGGTACTTGAAGGAGTAGGCGGTCAAGAAATGTACTCCTTTAAAAATGGGTTTTCAAGTTATCACTAGATCAAAATCGTTAGGGAGGATCGACATAAAACAACATTTGTCACTGAATGGGGATGTTTTCAATATACAGTGATGCCTTTTCGATTGAAGAATGCCCCTATGGTATTCTCTCGGGTCATTGTTGTTTCTTTCAAGGATTTCATTCAAAATTTCTTACAAGTGTACATGGATTATTGGACAGTGTACACTCTAATCAAGGATCATTTGGACAACCTTTGACTGATGTTGGAAAGGTGTCACCAACATCAGATCACGCTGAAATCTAAAAAGTTTGTTTTTTGTGCCCCATTTGACATATTGTTAGGTCATATTGTGTGCAAGAAAGGGTTACTGGTCAACCCTGCAAAGATAGCCCTCATCTTGAGTTTTCCCCCATCGACCAATGTAAATATGCTTCAGGCAACGTTGGGGCACATGGGATATTATTGAAAATTTATCAGAGGCTACGTTGCATACACTACCCCTATGGAGAAATTATTGAAGAAAGATGCGGTATTTGAATGGAGTCTAGAGTGTCAAAGTAGCGTCGACACGTTGAAGGCCAAGATGGATTCGGCCCCAATACTTGTATTCCCAAATTGGAACAAGGAGTTTCATGTTCATGTTGATGCATCTTTTTTTGCATTAGGAGTAGTGCTTGTGCAGCCATGCGATGACGACTTGGATCACCCTATTAATTTTTTGAGTTGGAAGTTATCATTCACAGAGAAGAATTATACAACCACGGAGAGGGAGGGGCTAGCGATGGTTTGTGCACTACAGAAATTCAAGCATTATCTTCTAGGAGGTCACTTCAAGATGTTTACTAACCATTCTATTATCTCCCAAATAAAATAAATTTATTTTTGATAGTATGAAGAATTTAAATGATGCAATGAAGGATATGAAGATCACTAACAGTTTTGAAGACCTCTATTTTTTATGAAAATTTCACAAAGTTGTAGCTTCGGTGGCTTGGGAGAGGATTAGAACATCTCATTAGCCACTGAAAGATGGAAGATCAATAGCAGGTGGAAAACTCCTTCGGCAGATAGGCAAATTGCTGAAACTTTTACACCATCAGAGCATTTTTTGAAACAGTAATCGAAAGTGGTGAAGACTATAGATCAGCGAGACAGTCCTCTGTGGAGCCCCAACTACAGAAGGAAGAAAGACTTAGTTCATGACTGGAAAACTTTAACAGATTGACGAGCTAGTTCCCAAAGGCGTCGAAACTACAAAAAATACAGTGACCAGAAGTTCCGCAACTGCGGAGAATAGAATGATTAAAGGCAGCCGATAAATAAAAATCACCGATTGGAGGGAATGGAAACTTCAGTGTCGGAGAGGCTAAATACCAACAGGTGGTGAAACATTTCAATGTGGAGCTGCAACGGCAGAAGAAAGAAGATGAACAGCTCCAATACTGTAGTTATTACCGCTCCTGATCACTGATGTGTTAGTTATGGAGAACGTCGATTAGGAGCACAGATGTGATCAAAGAAGAAACATCTGATCGTCGATGAAGAAGCCGTCATGACACTGATGATCTAAGGAGTGTCGATACTACGGCAACAAAGAGACTTGGAGCACTGAAATGGCGGAAGAAAGAAGACTAAAGGTTTGATTCAAACTTTGACAATATGCTTCTGACAGCGATAAAACTAGTTCGTTTCACCTTCGAAACTGTGGCAAGCATTCTGACTTGAGGCGCCAATGAAACAAAAGACAAAGCTTTCGATCAGTGACTGTGGTAACAAAGTAAAAGGGGGTTTCAAGCGGATTGAACGAGACGGGGCACTTCAGTTAAACACCGATACACTAGTTGTTGGCGGCAATTTCACAGCAAACCAGCAGTAGTGGTTATCAGCTACCACTTCAGTCATTAAAATATCACCCGGTGAACTAGATCTTCACAATGAATAAACAAATTGTTAGCAAGGGTTTGAATCCCTAATCGGGAAAAAACTATGACTTTCATTTATTTTTGATGTAAACAGATCGGATTTTCGGTATTTATAAATTTTGTAAAAGGCTATAAAGCCCATGATTATTTCATTAATAAGGGTTCGACTCTGGGGATTTATGAGCCTGTTCCATTATCAAGCGTCTCATCTAGTTTATTCTAAGTATAAGCTCTTTTGTTGTTATTTGTTCAACCATCTCTTTCTTTACTGTGTTTATTTCTTGAATGTGCATTTAGGTAATTTTCAGATTTATTAAAGGGCCAATAGCTATCATCCTATTGGTTATTTAGTGATATTTGATTTATAAACACCATCCTCAGTAGGATTTAGCCATTTATATGCATGTGTTATGTGTGTAAGTATACCAACCTGGTGAGTTCTCCATCCCTGCACCTTTTTGTCAAACTACTGAACAAGTTGTAACTAAAAGCCTTGTGATTGAGTGAGCTTCATGCATGTCTTGAGAGTGAGAGGTTATATAGGTTATCCGACTTGATCCAATTCAGAAAAAACCCAAAAAATAGTTTAAGTTACCAGGAATCCTCGAGCTACAACCTAGAGGAGTTTCCTGGAGTGATAACAAAGTGGTGCCGTTGCCAAGGAGAGGAGATTGAAGCTCAGCTTACCTGGCATACGACATAGATCCATGCTTTGATGATAGACAAGGCTTGGACATTATTACGGTTGTACTCATCTATCTGGTGACTCCATTGATATAAAGTGGCCTTCAAGAAGACCAAGTACCAAAGAAAACCCAAAGGGGCCACCAGCAACACCCGTTTCAGATCCAGAAGAAATCTTGAGGAAAGCTAGGGCTTTACTAAGATAGACCAGTAGTGCTGCACAAAATGCTACATCAGGTATTTCAAGAAATATTTTTGCTGATATTTCTTTTGTTGAAACTTTTAATTCATAGAAATTTTTAGATACATCAGAAAAATCTAGGGTTTGGGCATCTTCAAGCACTGTTTCTTGTGAAGATCTAATCCCTGGTGACTCCACTGGGATAAGTATACCACCGCCTTCTCAGCAAATATTTTCATTAGTGCCGCCTTCCAAATCCCTGTCCATACCCATTTCCAATATGGCTACCCCTCAATTGACCAAGATGGAAAGGATCCTGGTAGCTAGGTATGCGCCCCTAATTTTGCCAAATCCTCTCATAGCCATGCCTACCGGGGATTACCTCAAGTATATGCCTACGTTTATAGAGGAAGGGGATTTCACTGCTGAAGAACATCTAGAGGATTTTTATAGCTATGCTGAAAATATAAATATAGAACAAGAAGACATATGGACCAGAGTCTTTGTGCAAATCCTAGATGGCCAGGCTAGAAAGTGGTTTAAGGAACTGCCCGCTAGGTCATTGGCAGGCATAGAGGCCCTACATGAAGTTTTCCTAAAGCATTGGGGAGAGAGGATAGACCACCTCTACTACATCATAGAGTTCAACAACCTGAGAAGAGAAAATGGTGAGTCTGTCTCCAACTTTACCAAAATATTCAACAACATGTACAGCAAGATCCCTACTAAGATTAAGCCCACCAGTACCTCAGCTATGATAACTTATGCGAATGCTTTTGACTCTGACTTCTGCCTACTTCTCAGAGAAAGGAGGTCTGCCTCCTTATCACTTATGCTGGATGCTTCCCTAGAGGTAGAGTCAAACATTCTGGCATCTCAGAAGGTCAAAGGGAAGGTAGACAGGAGAAAGCAGCCAGCAGACTATAGTGGAGCTTTGGCATCAGAGAACAAGATTGAAAAAATGACCAAACTCTTAGATAACCTTACTACTGAAATGTCAAAATTGAAGGACCAAGGACATATGCCGGTGAGGGGTAAGGGGCCAAGTGACTTTGCTCCTCGAAACCCAAATTTTGTTCTTTATAGAAGAGGAAACCCCCCTATTCAGATTCTCAGAAGGGAGAGAAATCAAGGGGAAGACCAAAGGATAAAAGTTCCATTTCAAAATGTTGTACTAGAAGAAGGGCCAAAATTCATTGAAGAAGAAGGAGAAGCTGAAGACAATATCCACTGCATGAAGGATGAGGTGCACTATTCTTTTCTAACACAGGAAGAGTACGAAGAAGCCCTGATTAATGAGCAGATCATTGAAGAGGCTGTCTATCAGGCTAATGATCAGGGAGGTTACCAACTGAGGTCTAGTTTGGTTGCTCCACTCAAAAAGAATGTTGTACCCGTCAAGCAGCCTGCTGCACCTGCTAGAAAGGTTGTTGTTTTACCAAAGAAAGTAGTTGTTCCATCCAAAGCATTACATAAACTAGCACCTTCAACCACACCTGATCAAATACAACTCAAACCTACAGCTCATGAGGTAAGGTTTCCAGATAGGCTGCATTATTCCTTCAACCTTGAGTCTGAAATTCAAAAATTGAGAATCCCTTTCCCTTTAATTGAGTTGATGAAGAATGATGCATTTAAAACCTCCATTCTGAATTCCCTTCAGCCCAAGGTGCACATTGACACTGACTTTTTGAACCTGCAAGATGACAAGCCTGTTGTAACCCTAGGCCCCATGATTGAAGACCTAAAAGACTCTTTCCCACCATTCTATATATCCTTGAACATCCATGATAAAATCCTCCATAACTGTTTGTTGGATTCATGAGCCTCTCATAACTTAATGCCAAAGGCTATGATGGATGAGATCGGCCTCAGCATTACCAAGCCCTATCATGATTTGTTCTCCTTTGACTCCAGGAAGGTCAAGTTCTTGGGCCTCATTAAAGACCTTGCTGTAAACTAAATTCAGGTGCCTTCGAAAAGCATAATGATAGACATAGTAGTGGCTGATATTCCTCCAAAATTCGGCCTTTTGCTATCTCGGTCATGGAGCGAAAGATTGAGCGGCACCCTTCAGATGGATCTCACATACGCCACCATTCCCATGTTCGAAGGAGAAACTAAGAGACTGTATAGGGAAAATCAGCTAGCATTCATTATAAGCAAGGAGAGTCGCTCAGTAAATCACCTCATCTACGCTGTGGACACCGATTTTGGATCTTGCATCTTGCAAATAGATGATAATCAGTAGAAATCAATTCAGCTCACCGATCCCACCCATCCACAGCCCGAAGAAGTCACAACAGCGATCTGGATCATGTATTTCGATGGGGAAAGCACTCAAAACTCAGCAGGCACAAGGGTCGTGTTGATCTCCCCATCTAAGGAGAACATTCACCTATCATATAAGCTCGATTTCAAAACCACAAAAAACGTAGCAGAATATGAAGCCTTGCTGCTTGGATTTAAAGTGGCCAAGGAGATGGGGATCATGTGCATGAATATTTTTGGGGACGCAGACCTCATCATACAGCAGGTCAACAACACTTTTCAGATGAAAAATATCAGACTGAAGGCCTACAGAGACGAGTTATGGAAACTCAGAGACTCATTTATGTTTATTGAACTATCATATATTCCTAGAGATTTGAATCACCTGGCTGATTCCCTGGCTGTCTCTGCAAGTCTGTTTGTTCCTCCTTTACCCCCTATGCTCAGCTATGATGTTCAATTCAAGTATAGACCCTCTCTACCAGACAATGTAAAATTTTCGAGGGTGTTTGATAATGATGGGGAGTTTAGTAAATTCCTTCAGTTAGTGGATGAATTCTCTAACATACACATAGACCAGGAAAACCTTAACCTGGAGGAATCCAAGCAGCTCAAGCTAAAAGATAAAGTGACTGAGAATGATATTGTCCAATTGCCCAGCGACCACATACCCTGAGGTATAGTACCACTGGAAGAACTTTTTGATCACAATGATGTCCCTTTCGAGCCTGCTAAAAGGGAGCTAGATCCTTCTATCCAAGAGCACAACATAGGCAGCCAGAGCCATCCAAAACTGATAAATCTATCCACTGGGCTGACTGCTAAACAGAAGTCTGAATATTGCAGCTTGATAAAAGAGTTTGCTAACGTCTTTGCATGGGAGTATAGTGACCTAAAAACGTATGACACCAACATCATCTAGCACAGGATTCCTTTGGATAAGGACACCATTCCTTTCAAACAGAAGCTCAGACCCATCAGCCCTCTTCTATTACCAGTGATTGAGAAAGAAATACACAAACTCCTCAAAGCCAAGATCATAATCCCTATCAGGTATTCCCAGTGGATTGAAAATCTAGTAGTGGTAAGAAAGAAAAATGGAGAAATCAGGTTGTGTGTGGATTTTAGAAACCTGAACAAATGTTCCAAAAAATACAACTATCCACTGCCCAAGATGGAGCATCTGCTACAGAGAGTCTCGGGGGCCAGGGTCATGTCCTTCCTTGATGGCTTCCCTGGATACAACCAAGTGGTGGTGCACCCAGACGACCAAGAGAAGACTGCCTTTACCACCCCCTGGGGCACCTTCATGTATGCTCAAATGCCATTTGGGATAATGAATGTTGGGGCTACTTTTCAAAGAGCTATGGACCTAGATTTTGTAGGGATAAAAGATAAATATGTGCTGACATATTTGGATGACTTAACAATTTACTCTCACAACCATCATGACCAGTTACAGCATTTGAGAAAGGTATTTCTGAAGTGCAGAAGGTATAGAATATCACTGAACCCCAGAAGTCCCAATTTGCACTCAATGAAGGAAATCTCCTAGGCCACATTGTCTCAGCTGAAGGTGTAAAGATCGATCTAGTAAGAGTGGAGGCAATTCAGCAGCTATCAATACCAAGGTCAAAAAGAGACATTCAGTCCTTTTTAGGCAAGATAAACTTTGTCAGGAGATTCATTCCAAATTTCTCCGAGCTGGTAAAGCATATAACAGTCATGCTAAAAAAGGATGCAGAAATCAAGTGGACCAACCAGGCAATAAATTATTTTGAAGAAATTAAGAAAGCCATCATGGAGGCCCCAACCCTGATTAATCCTGACTACACCAAGGGTTTTTACATTTTCTCTTTTGCTTCTTATGACATAGTGGCAGTTGTACTATTACAAAAGAATGATGAAGGTCTTGACCATCCAATTGATTTATTCAGCAGAACCCTGAGAGATGTTGAGCTGAAGTATGACCCAATTGAGAAGCAGGCTTATGCCCTCATAAAATCTTTGAAGAACTTCAGAATCTACATTCTCCATGCAAAGGTCATTGTGTATGTCCCTTCAGCTGCTATGAAGGATGTTTTGACTCAGCTTGACATTGATGGGAAGAGAGCTAAGTGGATTGCCAAACTCATTGAGTTCGATGTAGAGGTGAAACCCACGAAGTTGATAAAAGGATTAGGTCTAGCCAAACTCATGGCCAAAGAAAACTGTGAACTGCTGGGAATGAATTTCACATATGTCAGGTCAGCAAAGGTGTAGACTATGGTGGCAGCTAAAACAGAGGAAAATCAAGATCGGAATAACAGTCCAACAGTAGCTGAGAACATATCTTCATGTGAGTGGTACTCAGGTATCATTCATTTTTTGCTAAAATTAGAAGTTTCTCCTAATATTACTCCTAACCAAGCATGAGCTCTTAAATTGAAATATGTTAAGTTTTGCATAATTAACGAACTGTTGTAGTGGAGGGATCAGTCTGGGATTTTGTTAAGGTGTCTAGATAAAGAGGAAGCAGAACAGGTCGTGCATCACTTTCATTCCAGTACATGTGGGGGCCACCACTACTGGAAAACCACAGCCCATAAGATATTAAAAGCAAGGTACTATTGGCCAATCCTTTTTGCTGATGTATGCACTTTTGTAAGGGCCTGTGACCAATGTCAAAGATTTGAAGGGAAGCAGCAGCTCAAATCCTTTCCCCTTAGGCCTGTTATAGCGAATGGGCCTTTCCAGCAATGGGGTCTGGATTTCATAGGTGAAATAAATCCATCTTCTCGTGGACAGCATAAATGGATCTTAGTAGCCACTAACTACTTTACCAAATGGATAGAAGCAATACCCACCAGAAATGCCACTTAGCAAGTCATCATGATGTTCTCATATAACATGTTCTTCAGCAGGTTTGGTTCACTGGTGCACTCCACATCCTATTACCCACAAGGCAATGGCCTGGCTGAGTCATCCAACAAAAGCTTGGTCCGGATCATTAGGAAATTGCTAGAGACAAATCAGAAAAGCTGGGATTCAAAGCTTAAGTTTTCCTTATGGGCTAATAGGGTGACAGATAAAATATCCATAGGGACTTCTCCATTCAAACTAGTTTATGGCACTGAGGCCATATTTCCTATCTAGCTCACCCTTCCAGTGGCAAAGTTCTTTCAGGAAGAGGAAGATGAACCAAATGATATGATGAGAAGGATGATGGATTTGGTGGAGTTATAGCAGATCAGGGAGCAAGTTGCAGGAAAATTAGAGTCTCATCAACAGAGGACAAAGGGCATGTTTGACAAAAGAGCAAAGGCAGACAACTTCCAGGTCGGGGACTAGGTCCTCAAGTGGGATGCTGTCAGACAAGACAAGGGGAAACATGGAAAATTTGACTCTTTATGGATTGGCCCTTTTGTTATAGACCAGGTCTATAAGAATAACACCTTCAAATTGTAGAATCTGGAAGGTGAAGAGGTATTCGATGGCCCAGTAAATGGGCGGTTCCTAAAACTCTATTTTATTTGAGGATCTGGGGCCTTATAATTGTAAATTAGTAGATTGTAGGTTGTTTTTGCTTTTGGAATAAGACTCCATGCCCAATGGAACAATAGAGAATAGTGTCAAGTTGCTTAGTTTCTTTTAGGGAAAGGCATTTTGGTCTGGGGTTCTTGGGACCTCACAAGGAGGTTCCCATCCCCAAGTAGGAGCCAGATGTTATCTCCCAAATAAAATAAATTTATTTTTGATAGTATGGAGAATTTAAATGATGCAATGAAGGATATGAACATCACTAACAGTTTTGAAGACCTCTATTTTTTATGCAAATTTCACAAATTTGTAGATTCAGTGGCTTGGGTGAGGATCAGAACATCTCATTAGCCACTGAAAGATGGAAGATCAATAGCAGGTGGAAAACTCCTTCGGTAGATAGGCATATTACTGAAACTTTTACACCATCGGAGCATTTTTTTAAATAGCAATCGGAAGTGGTGAAGACTACAAATCGATGAGACAGTCCTCTACAGAGCCACAACTATGGAAGGAAGAAAGACTTAGTTTGTGACTGGAAAACTTTAACAGATTGGCGAGCTAGTTCCCAAAGGTGAAACTACGAAAAATACAGTGACTAGAAGTTCGACAACTGCAGAGAATAGAATTATTAAAGGCAGCCGATAAATCAAAATCACCAATCGAAGGGAATGGAAACTTCGGCGACGGAGAGGCTAAAGACCAACCGGCGGTGAAACAGTTCAATGCGGAGCCGCAACGATAGAAGAAAGAAGACGAACAACTTCGATACTATAGTTATTACTGCTCTCGATCACTGATGTGTTAGTTATGGAGAACGCCGATTAGGAGCGCGGATGTGATAAAAGAAGAAACCTCTGACCATCGATGAAGAATCCGTTGCGATACTGATGATCTAAGGAGCACCGATACTACAGCAACAAAGAGACTTGGAGCACCGAAATGGCGGAAGAAAGAAGACTAAAGGTCCGATTCAAACTTTGACGATATGCTTCCGACAGCGATAAAACTAGTTCATTTCACCTCCGAAACTGCGGCAAGAATTCTGACTTGAGGCACCAATGAAACAGAAGACAAAGATTTCGATTGAAGACTACGACAACAAAGTAAAAGGAGGTTTCAGGCGGATTGAACGAGACGGGGCACTTCAGTTAAACGCCGATACACTGGTTGTTGGAGGAATTTCACAGCAAACCAACAGTAGTGGTTATCAGCTACCACTTCAGTCATTAAAAGATCGCCCGGTGAACTAGATCTTCACAATGAATAAACAAATTCTTAGCAAGGGTTTGAAGCCCTAATCGGGAAAAAACTATGACTTCCATTTATTTTTGATGTAAACAGATCGGATTTTCAGGATCTGTAAATTTTGTAAAAGGCTATAAAGCCCATGATTATTTCATTAATAAGGGTTCAACTTTGGGGATTTATGAGTTTGTTCCATTATCAAGCATCTCATCTGGTTTATTCTAAGTATAAGCTCTTTTGTTGTGATTTGTTCAGCCATCTCTTTCTTTACTGTGTTTATTGCCTGAATATGCATTTAGGTAATTTTTAGATTTATTAAAGGGTTGATAGCTGTCATCCTATTGGTTATTTAGTGATATTTGATTTATAAACACCATCCTCAGCAGGATTTAACCATTTATATGCATGTGTTATGTGTGTAAGTCTACCAGCCTGGTGAGTTCTCCATCCCTGCACCTTTTTGTCAAACTACCGAACAATTTGTAACTAAAATCCTTGTGATTGAGTGAGCTTCATGCATGTCTTGAGAGTGAGAGGTTATATAGGTTATCTAGCTTGATCCAATTCAGAAAAAACCCAAAAAATAGTTTAAGTTACTAGGCATCCTCGAGCTACAACCTAGAGGAGTTTCCTGGAGTGATAACACATTCGGCTTTGAAGTATCTGGTCAATAATCCTATGTTGGGGGGGGGGGGAGATATGCATATGGATACTCCTCTTTTAGGAATTTGATTTTGAGATCATCATGAAGCTGGGTCGCTTGAATGCTAGCCCCGATCATTTGTCCAGAATTGAGACGAGTGAGTAACCTACTAACATTGAAGATGGACTTCCTAATGCGCAGTTGTTTCGAGTTGACATGGAATATGACCATTATGCTCCAATAATCTAGTTCTTAGCAACAGGAGTCACACCAAAATAAATTTCCATGAGTCAAAAGAAGCAATTGGTGGTTAAAGCTTCCGATTTTTAGTTTATTGTTGGATACATGTATAAGATGGGACCTGGTGAAATTTTGTGGCGATGTGTCCTCCTGCATGAACAAGAGCATATTTTGGAAGAAGCACACAACAAAATAGCTGGGGGAAACTATGGAGGATGGGCTACCGCGTGGAAGGTGCTTTGCGTAGGGCTTTGGTGGCCCGCTCTTCATAATGATGCGGTAGGTTATGCGCGGAGTTGTGGTGTCTATCAACGCATTGGAAAACCATCACGGTGGGATGAGATGCTGTTCATACCCCAAGTAACTTTGAAACCTTTTGATAAATGGGTGGTATAATTTGTGGGCCCGATCAATCCACCTAGGAAAAGAACTAGTGCGCGCTACATAATCACTGTGATGGGCAATGGATGCACTATTTGTGGAATGTACTTCTGCGATGACGGGCATATTTCTATTCGAGAATATTGTGACGCGGTTTGGGTGCCCGAGAATATTGATGAGTGATCAGGGTAGGCATTTTATCAATCACACAGTAAGAGTGCTAATAGAAGAATTGTAGGTTCAGCACAGGAAAAGTATACCATACCATCCGCAAGCGAATGGAGTGGTGGAGGCATTAAACAAAATATTGGAGCATGCACTTACCAAGGTATGTAACACTAACTGAGATGACTAGGATTTGAATATTCCTATAGTGATGTGGGCCTATCGCACCACATGCAATATATTGACGTGGAAAACACCATTCAAATTGGTATATGGGAAAGAGGTAGTTTTTCCTATGGAATACATTGTTCCCAGTCTACGCATTGCTACTGTGACCGAAATGGATGATGATGCTACACTAGAGGAGCATGTAGCGCAAATGATACAGCTTGATGAAGACCATTTCATTGTGGGTTTCCACCAATGTGTTGAGAAAGACTGACAGAAGGCATGGCATGATCGCCACATAATGAACAAACAATTTCAGCAAGGGGATATGGTGTTTGTATATGACAGCAAGTTCTTGAAGAATATGGGTAAGCTACAAATGCACTGGCTTGGCCCATATCTTGTCAATTCTATTACCTTTGTGGGTGCAGTTCAATTATAGAAGTTAGAAGGTGTACTACCAAAGCTTGTGAATGGTAGCCGCTTGAAGCCCTATCGGTTGGGGGAAGGACCGCACAATGTCTGAAGCACTATGCATTGGAAAAAAAATTGATGAAAATAGGAGTAGAGTAAATAGAGGAGCGAAGGGTGTGCTAGGAGGGAGTGGTTGTGCAAGCATAGGAGTTAGTTGCATAGAGTCGTTATCCCAACTGTGGTAGCTAAAGTTCAGCGATAGAGTCAAATCAACAATAAATGAAAACAATTAGTCGACGACACTCGTTGAAACGATGTGCATTTATGGATGATCCGACCATTGGATTGACAGAATCGATGGCGGATTTAGGTGATTAATGAAGGATTTAGTCATGATGGTTGTAGATTATTTAGTAATGATGACTGATGGATTGGCCGCATGCCATAAGAAGGTCCTCAACGCAGGTCGAAAGCACCAATTGATTTGTCTTGAGTCAAGTTGCAGAGAGCGTTTGAAGTTAAGTTTGTTGAGAGTAGTGTGTGAGTTGCAAAGTGAAATAGAGGGTGTGTGATAGGGAGGTATATTGGTTCGGCATGCTGATCACCCCCAAAATAGTATAATTATTGAGTGAGAACGAGTCCCCACTTCGACCAACTACCATCGTTAAAGAAATAATGAGCATGTGAGTTGAATCATCATCAATTCCATAGGGGAAGTGAAAGGCCCAAAAGCCAAGCTCAACACCACCACAAAAGAGGCATACAAGAAATTCCATCATAGCGTAAGGGGAAGGAACTTCCCAGATGGGGCCCTCTAGCTCAGGAGTGGTCGAGTCAAGCACAAGGATCTCTATCAAGTATATTTTAGGGTACATTGCTCCTACCCACCCTAGTGCAAAACCTCGACATCTGACCAAAAATTAGAAGTATTAGCCCAAAATACCATCGCTGTGGGAAGGGATGACTTGCACCATTGACATTATCCATGTGTTGATCAAGATGTAGTATGAGGACCATGATTTGTTGTTATGGAAGGACGTAGAAGATGAGCCCTACGATTCATTTCATGTGGTTGCAGGAACACCCATCCTACGTATTCTACAGCCATGGGAGGAAGGACTGAACAAATCTTGGTTATTGGGGCTTATCAACATGCCACATTTTGGGTGGTTAAACAAAGAAAATTTGTGCGTCAAACATCTTTTCACATGTTTTGATGGAGGAACATTGTGGTTGGACACACTAATCACACTCATGGTGGATTTGATTTTTGATATCACTGGATTACCGAAGGATGGGGAAGACCCATCGCAATATTTCAAAGGACGAGATAATGATAAGAATATGGTGGCTCGGTTGAAGGAGTGGTATGATTTACAACATGATGACAGAGCCTATCGCATAGACAACATCAATGATAGAACGGTGTGTATTGGTGCACAGATATTAGAAATTAAGATTATTCGAAAGAATTACCCTATTCAGTGCACTTCGGGAATTATTGCATGTGCACAGAAATGCACCGAGGAAGTCCACATGAACTGGTCCCTCTTTTTGTTGAATTAGCTGATGGAGGACATGGTCGCAGTTCATGTTGGAGAGCAGCCTTTTTCTTATAGTTGGATACTAATCTTTATCGCGTTAGTGGTTTGGATGGAGCCAGAGGATTTCCAAGGAATAACGGTCGAAGCTGCCAAGGTGTGCAAGGGTGCATGGTATCAAAACTTGTGGTGGGTGGAGGAGGCCAATCAGAAAACAGATTATGTGATCCACTTTTGGGTCTACTGGGAGGCGTTGCAAGCAGCAGCGGTCAAAATCCCAAGGTTATCAGACGCGGCAATAGTGAAATATCAGTGGATTTTGCGGATCGCCATCGGACTGCACACTATTCAGATCCAAGCAAGTCGCGACCTTGATAAGCATTGGCTACCCATGTCCTATAAGGTGATGGATGAAGAATTGGAAGTAGCAGTTTAGGATTGGCCAGCAAAATGGTGCGATTCGGTCAGTGCAAATGAAGTATCATAGGGGCCACCTGCTGATGC
This sequence comes from Pseudotsuga menziesii, assembly GCA_001517045.1. NCBI lineage: Eukaryota > Viridiplantae > Streptophyta > Pinopsida > Pinales > Pinaceae > Pseudotsuga > Pseudotsuga menziesii. The sequence continues at coordinate 76,089 of LPNX010854162.1, forward strand.
CCCTGAAGAGCCTACACGTCAAGAGCAGAGTCTTCATGAGTATAATGGATATTCATCGACCAATACTGATCTGGATGCACACTACATCCTCGATAAGATCATAATGAAGTACAGAATGGAGCAGGATGCCAATAGTAGTACTAGATCAGTGCTAGAGGCCCAATTGCAGCGGCTTATTAAGGTCATCATGGATAAATATGATACAGCAGCAACTGCAATGTGCCGGTCCACCTAGGAAGGCTTTAACGAGGTAAGAAACAATTTGGATTATGTTTATAATGTTTTTTTGAAGAGAGCACCAAAGAGTGTCTTTGTGCAGGAATTCTCATCGATTAGCACCCAACCACGGGCTAGGAACATTCAGGTTCCCCTGACTGCAATCAATGCAGGAAATGCAGATGTGACTTCCTCACTGGATCAGCTGCAAAGTATCACCTTGGATATGGATATCACGGGGGCTTCACTTGTTGACCAATATCCTATCACGTTAGTTCATATTGTGGGTTTTAAAATTATTAAAAATTGAACCAATATATTGCAGGTATTGGGGGATGAGGGGTTTAAGGTGGGGGTGGGTAGGGTGGTTTATAAGGATTGAGGTATAAAAAGGGGTGGCGAGGAGGTTTTAAGTATTGGGAGGGTGTTTCAACAAAAAGAGTTTGGGTCAATATCTCTGGAAATTAAGGGTATTCTTTAATATCCCACGATCGCAAGTGCTATGTGAAGTCCCTGTGTTGGATATCAACAAGTTATTGACCCAAAGTTTAGTACACATGCAGTGGACCACCAGCCAGGAGTTGGCTAATAGGAAGAAGGAGCTCAGCGACCAGTACCTGCAGTCGTAGGATGAAGATGAGAAGCTCAGGAAGGAAGTAGAGGGGCTGAAATAGGGAAAGGAGCAGCTAGCAACAGAAAGGGCGCAGGAGATTGAATCCTTGAAGACAGTGCAAGACGAACTCGCGAGGAAAGCTGCTGCGGATATTACTGCATTGAAAAAGGAAACCGACTGCCTTGTTATTGAAAATGTGTAGTTGTTTGCTAGTAGAGGCAAGGTCGAAGAGGCTGTTGATGTGGCGTGCCAACACATCCATGAAAGCACAGCAGAACTGGATGCAGTCGCTAAGGACAAGCGACTTCGAGAATTCACTGTGCAGCTCCAGATGGAAAACCGCCTACTAAACGCTATGGTATACACAAACACACCGCCAGAGTAGGTTTCATAGAGAAAGACCTCCATTGAAGAGATTGCGGCACAGTTTGATGAACTAGAGCAAGATGCTAAGAAGATCACCGAGGTAACGAAATAGTTTTTAGGTAATATTGTTAATGATGAGCAACTAGAACAACTTACAACACAATTGCAGGAAGCTAAGAACCAGTTGGACACACTAAAGAAATCACTGCGGACCATGCTGCCCATTGTGTCAATCACACAATTCGTCGAGTTAAAGGAGCTGCAGCAGTGGGTGGTAAAATATTAGGAATGACAGCAGAAACGTAGCGACCAACTCAATGAGTTCCAATATATTGGAGCCCAACTGTTGGCAAAAGTTGTTGCTACACTGCAAGCTATGTAGGATGGTAAGAAGGAAATTAATGCAAATATGGTGGAGCACTCCTTGAAGCAGGATCAACTTATGTGTTAGGATGTTGCTGAGAAATTCAGATCACAGGTCACCAAAATTTCTTAGCAATACGATGACTTCAAGATGAAGACCAACGAGTACACCATGTCCATCTGACATGGCTCGAGGACGAGCCACAAGACTATGTTGGCGGCCTGTTGGAAAGGGGTTGGAGGTAAGTGAGTTGCGCAACATCTACGATGCTTTGCATACTCACATGGCACCGTGCAAGAACAAGATAGCGTGATAGGCAGAAAATGGTCCACTTTTTGATATTTTCATGTCACTTTTTGTACTTATTGACCATTTCTTCGGAATATTTATCCTTAGTAGTTAAGTTAGTTAGAAGTTAGTTAGAATTTAGTTAGAAGTGGAACTTGAGTGTAAAGGCGCAAGCCTATAAATAGAATAATTATGCATGTAAGAGATATACATGGAGAACGAATACTAGACGTGATACTATACCGAGTGATACTGGATCGTTGTCTATTTTGATCTGCGATTTGTTCTGTGGATTTAATATGATGTGATGTGTATTGATTTGAATTCTTGTCGCCCTTTATCTTTTCCTGTTTTACATTTCTACAATTCTGATGTTGAATGTTGAATAGATCTACATATGAATGGATAATGCGATGCTTTCTGCTTATGGATACTGTCATCTTTTAGATCTATTTTCCCGACTGGTTGATCTATTGTAATGATGAATGAATAAATGCGACATGATGAATGGTTCAGTAAGTAGATTAGATCTAGAAACTAAGTTGTTGAACCTCTGATGCCGCAACCCTCCTCTATACTGCAGAAACATGGTTTTGACAGCTCTCCCTCAAACATCTCGGTTGAGACCTCATCCGCCATTTGGGTGTTGCTGGAAAGGGTAAAACCTGTCTGGGCCGATGCTCAAGGAGATTGCGGCGTGTTGAGCGTCGACAGAGTGGAACCCCCATTGACTGGGTTTTGTTGGTCGGTATTGCGCCAACATGTTTCTCATCAATTTTATTTTCATATCTCATGTTCGTATAGATTATCTCCAATTACTCTAACTATTTATACATACTCTTTTTGTCTATAAAAACTCATAGTTGGATATTAGTAAGACTACTTGGGACTCAAATGAAAATCTAAGGTTTTTCCATTGATTTGGTCTTCCTGATTCCAAACAAACCAAAACCTCTTATGTAAATTTCTATTAGTTAATATAATCTTATCTCTTACAAATAAACTAAATACAAAAATACTCCTCAAAATTAGAGAATAAAATTAACATTAAAAATTTTGCAAAAAGTACACATAAGTATAAATTATTATTTATAAGTGTGTGTTTTTGTAAATAAATTCTTTGATTTAGAAGATAAATTGTTATCTTCACACACTGACATATGCATCATGTTTTTATATTGATACAAAATTTGCATAAAAAAATTTAAAACGTTATATGTTCCAAAGTAAATTTGTTTTCCTAAATTTTATATTATCACATTCCATTCACATTAGTTGTGAAGTATCTAGCTTCATCCTTCTAAGGAAATAAGGCTCCTTATTCCCTATATGAATCCTCTTTAGGGTTAAGCACTTCGAATAAGTCATTGAACCACCAAACATGATATTTTTAGAGGACTTTTAGCCTTCTACTAGGAATATGAGTGCCGTTAGTATTTTTGCAACTCTAATATGGATGTTAGGCCTTTACCATGGCTCAATGAGGGAAAAACTGAATCATTTTCTAATTGATTATTCATGGGATCAAGTGCCATGAATGGGGTCTCAAAGCACCACATATGACCTCTATGGGGCATATATGAAATTTGAGTAGAATATGTGCACTAATAGAAGTTTTTTTTTTGTATGTGCACTAAATCTTCTAGGGATTAAGTATTATGAATAAGTTATTAAACTAACACACACTAACTCTATATGATATATATGGCCTTTAATTAGGAATATATAGAGTGTTATCTGTAGGTTTTTCAAAATGGGAATGGGTCCTGAGAAATTTACCATTATTGAGTTAATAAGAAAAGTATTAGGCCCTAAATGGAGATGTTTGATCTTAATTTCCATGATAAAGTCCCTAAAACACCACAGAAACCATCTCTAGGGGATGTTTGGCATTTGAGTCGAATATGGGTGCCATTAAAAGGTTTTACACAAAGTGGATGGGTCTCAAGGCCTTGATCATGGTTAGGGGATGAAGACAAAGACCTTAGGCCCTAAATTAAGCTTTTGGGGCTCAATGCTACCATAACAAGACCTCAAACCATCACAAATGTATTTATAGGGAATCTTTGTCTCGAAGTGGATTATGGGAACCATTTGAGAGTTTTACTAAAGGGGATGGATTTGGGGACCATGACCATGGTTAGGTGAAGAAGCTAGGTCCTTAAGCATTCAAGGAAGCTTCCATTGTTAAAGATTTCCTTTTCTAAAAGGGTGACAGGAAATTTTTAATATATATGGTTTAAAAGTATTAAGGGTATGCTTGTTGTAAAGGTAAGATGCATTCATTCTAGAATGCATGATCATTCTTTGTCATTCATTTTTTTTAAATATTAGTATTTATCATCTACATGATTAAATGTTTAACTTTAATATAATGAAGTTAGTAATTCACATTATGTCAATAAAAAAATGAAAACTTCATTTTCTTATTTTGTCAATATTTCCATTTGTATGTTATTTTTAATAAGCTAGTCATCAACAATTAAATTACTCACACATAAAACTCATTATAAACATTTCATTTTTTTTTGTCTTATCATAAATATTAAACTTATAAACTAATGAGATTTTGTCATTTATGTAACAACCTTTATTACTTTAAAAAATTAAAAAAAATTATATGCCACTATTACCTAACAAGATTGAGTAATCTCTTAAAAAAAATTATTACACTGAAGGTTATTACAAAACCAAAGTTGCAAATTAAAAAAAAAAGTAATTCCTTTCATGCCCATCATATTAAAAAAACAATAAAATATTAAAAAAACAACATGTGAGCTCTCTCTATATTAAGAGGCATCTTCAATATTTGCACTATAAAATAAGATTTGCACCTTTAAAGGTTTAATCTCTCTTGCATTTTATAGATTTCTTTAATATGAATTAATACGGGTTATGTGAAAACACAAAAACCTTCCTCTCAAAAGTGACTTCATAATTTTAATGCTTTATTAATTTTATTAAATTATAAATTATAAAATTTATATTAAAAAATTTGCAAATATATAATTGTAATTAAATAAAACATTTTTATACAAGTTTACATTTTTTCAATAATTTTTATTATTTAGATGTCACATTATTATTAACATACCAACATACAAAAACAATTTTAAAATAAATAAATAAATTACATATTCCAAAACTACAATTCAATATATACAAATAAATTAACATATCATTATTAGAAAAGTTGCCAAAATTATATAAAAATTTAATAAATAAAAAAACTACATATTCCAAAAGTACATAACTAGAATCATCCTTAGCATATCATTATTAAAAAAAATTCCAAAAACATTAAAAAAAAAATTATAAATAAAAAAACTACATATTCCAAAAATACACAACCAGAATCATGCTTAGAAGTCAACACATTGTTGTTTTTTTAAACTCATTATAACATGTTGTGTTTTTTAAACTTTTATATATTTATATTTATATTTGAAAAATGGATAGGATTACTTAATATATTTAAAAATTCTATATCATCCATAAATATGGTTAACTATACATTTAATATTTTTAAATTTTTTTATAATAATTAATTAATTTATTTATTTATTTAAATATTAAATAAGTATATTTCAATTAATATATTCATTATTTTATAATTAAATTATATATTGTTTCAATACATTTTACTTAAACATATACATCATCATCATATTTTAGAGTGATACAAAAATTTTATGAATAAAAAATTATATATTTTAATATTAATATATTTTTATCTTTCATTATCATATTTTTTAATGATACAAAATTTATATATATAAAAACTATATATTTTAATAATAAATTTGTTTTTTATTTAACTTTGAAACATTACATTAACATTGGAAAGTATCTAACATCTTCCTTCACATCAAACATCTTCTTGTTTTTTTCTTAAATTTCATTAATATATATATAATAAAGATCGAACATCTTGTTTTGTTTTTTTTTAATTTCATTATTATATAAATAATATTTTTAAATTTCATTATTATTTATATAATAAAGATTAAACAATTTTTTTCTAAAAATTTCTCTATATATGTATAATCAAGATAGTTATGGGGAATATATATATGGCTTAGAATATTTATTTAAATATTCTAGATCGTTCATGAATATTTGTAAATATATAATTTAATATTCTTTAAAATTAGAGAGTACGATGTCGTGGATAACAATTAACCAAGCATTTAATCTTTTATGACTGAATAAAAACAAACTATTTTTACAATGTTTAATTTCCATTTTTAGAAACAAGGTATTTATATAAATATGGAAAATTTCAACTCTATAAAGAAGTAACTTATCTAATAGTACTTGCACTCTTTGTAATAGCTTTTTGGTGGGTTGCTTCAAGTAAAAGAATTCGAGGAAAAAGGTGGGTTGTGAATTCTGCAGTCGAGTATGTATTCTTATCACTTCTGAATTATCAGAACGTAATTATGGGGTTCGAAGATGCACCAGTAGCTTCTCATTGCTGTGAAGTGGGTTATGGCTGGTGACAGGTCGAAGTTTTCGTTAGGGCTGGTGACAGATCGTTTTTGTGGGATTCGAAGATGCACCGATAGCTTACCAATGCTGTGACAGAACATAACCTTGGGTTGTGGTTTTCGGGTGGTAGTGTATCTGCTCGTTTGGCATTAATGTTTGCTTAAGCTTTATTTGGCGGATTTTTAGCGGCGGATATTTGGTATTTGGTGGGATATTTCTTGATTACGCCATTTATTAGGTGATTTCTTGATTGTCGGGTTTGGATTTGCTTTCTTTTTCGTGGTTAATGTTATCCGTTGGGGGGATTAGGGTACTTAATCCAGGTTTTATGATTGCTTAAATGGTTTAATCTGGTTTATCCGTCCGTTTTCCTGATGATCTGTACCTTGGGTTTCGATCCTTCCTTATGTCGCATTGAAGGTTTCTTTCCGAACAGTTGATTATGCTCTGTTTGATTGTACTTTTGAATTGATCTGTCGGGATACAGACCTTTTGGCGCGAGCTTTTTTGGCCATGTTATGTCTCTCAGATCGATCAAGAATCTAGCCCATACACCGTCGGGTAAACTCGTGAAGGGTGATAGTAAGGCCGTCGAACAAAAGTTTTTGGTGGCTTCCAAAGAGCATTCTAGTGCTTTCAATGAGAGGGAGTTCATGGGCATTCCCATGCTGCGTCCAGGTGTGGATATTGTGAGTCCTCGGTCACTTCCAGGCTTGACAGGAGTGCAGCCGGTTGGTAGGTGTAATAGCTCTGATGTTGAGTATCTTGCAGGTGTTGATTCGAAGTGTCTGGTTATTTCTTCGGCCAGTCGTGTGGGTATTGGTGGCGTGAATACTACGGATTTGGTTCATAAATCTTTGGATATTGGTAGCTTGGCGGACTCGGGCAATGGTTTAAATGACGGCATTGTGTCGGGAGACGTTCAGGATGCCATTCTATGTTATGGTTTTCCGGATACCTGCTTAGATGGGGTTGGTGTTCAGTCTGGCGTAAGCAGACCTTATGGTCCTGGGTTTTTGTCCAAACCAAATTTTATTTCGCCTTCAGTATGGAATGTTGGTTTGTGTGATAAAGCGGGTATTTTGGGTGTGGGGATTTTGTTGGCCCCTCATGATGACCCTGTAGTTTCAAGGAGCTTTATTCGGAGTTCTACGTCTGGTAATGAGTTCGACCATAATGTGGGTTCCCAGAATGAGTCTTCCTTTAAACCTGTCTCTTATGTGAATGGGGTGAAGAAAAAACACTCGTCGAAACCTGTAAAGAAATCTGATCAGCCAATTTTGCTGACGGTGGGAGAGGACATATGCTTGAACGATATTGTTCTAACTAACGCCATGACTTTGGTTGGCCTCTTTGGCAGTGGTAAGTTTAGTTATGATAGTCTGAATGGTTGGGCAGCACTAGCTTGGATAGAGGTTGTCAGTTGTCTTCTGGCGATTTTTCTGCTACCTAGAGGTTGGATAGTGTTTAAATTCCAAGATTGATGCAGAGCGGGTCCTGAATGGGGTTTGGCGGTGGGATAATGCTGGCCTTCTGGTCAAAAGATGGACGTCGTTGTTCAATCCTCGCACCGAAAGGTATGACCAAATCCCGATATGGGTTAAGCTCCCTAATTTACCTTTTGAATTTTGGTCGGCTGATTTTTTTTAACTCATGGGTAACTCCTTAGGTACTCTTCTGGAAACTAATTTTTCTTACCTGAAATCGGGGGTGTGTTGTCTGGGTCGGGTTCTTGTGTTGATTGATATAAAGAATGCTTTACCTACTAAGTCAATTATTAGAAAGGGTGGTTTTGATTACAGCCAGCCTCTGGATTACTTGGGTATCCTGTTTAAATGCTTTCGGTGTCATGTTTTTGGCCATCTGTTGAAAGACTGCTCTCTACCTTATAATAAGTTCCCCTCTGTGTCTGTTCGTAAAACCTAGCGGGTGAAAAATAGGGGGTTATTGGCGGATGATTTGGAGGACACTGAGAAGGAGGGATTGGGGTTACATAAGACGGGTTTGTCTTCAGAGCTTGCCTCGGCGGATTTGATTCCATTACCTAATCCTTTAGATGGTATACCTACTCCTTCCCCTACTTTATCCCTCAAACCTTTAAGTATTCTTTCTTTGTCTGATCCTAAGGGTATGGGGAGAAACCTGAATGTTTTTTATTATGCTCATCCTGTTGGGATAAGGGATCTTGAGTTTGTTTCTCCCCCTAAAATCATTCCAGTTGTTTCCAAGGGTTACTTTTTGTGCTCTTCTTCGAAAGTTTCTAAAGATGGTTTAGCATCAGTTTAGGATCCAGATGGGTTAAAAGCCTCTGTTAAGGGTATCTTAGGTACCTATGGTGAAGCTTTTCCAGATGGTCTGGTTGGTTCTGAGGCACTTAGAGCATTGAAGGCCTCTACAGTGTTCCCCTCATGATTCTTATGACCCTTAATTGTAGGGGTTTGGCTAGTTTATCCAAAAAACTAGTGGTGAAAAGATTGATCGAAGCACATTCTTTGGATGTTATTTTTCTTCAAGAGACAATGTTTGATGGTAGTATTTTGGTGTTGGAATTGGAATCAATGTTGAAAGGCTGGCAATTTATTTCGATTGATGCTAAAGGTAGATCCGGGGGTCTTCTTTTGGGTTGGCAGTCTCGAAATTTTCTTTTTCTTAATGCGTGGGCTATGACTTCAAGTCTCTGTGTTGTTTTGCACTCTGTTGAATTGCATTTAGATTTATGTTTTATAAATATCTATGGGCCCTATTCAGACCTGGAAGTCTTATGGAATAATATATCGGTTATGGATTGTTTCAGTTATCCTAACTTGGTTGTCGGTGGGGATTTGAATTTTTCTTTGGGCCTTTCTGAAGTTTGGGGTGCAAAAGCTAGAGTGGATGTTTTAACTGATTTCTCCACTCACCTGTTTGAGGGCCTTGGTCTTATTGATATATCTCCTTTGGATGCAAAACCAACTTGGTCTAATCGTCGTGTTAGTTCTGAATGTATTTGTAAAAGGTTAGACAGATTGTTCTTATCGGTTGATTTTCTGGACAGGGATTTTCTTTTAAAACAGTGGATTGGTTGTGGAGGAGATTTCGACCATCAACCTGTTTTCTTACATATTTTACCTTGTACTTCCAAGAACCATTGTCCCTTTAAGTTCAATGCTTGCTGGTTAGAGCATATTGAGTTGGTTGATTTATTGAAAGCTTCCTGGAAGGTTTATGATGCTTTGTCCGAGGTTTCACCTACTTCCCAGTTTGCTGCCAACCTTAAGAAATTGAAAGATGTTTCCACAGTCTAGTCAGTGAAGAAAAAGGCTTAAGATAATAAGGACATTGTCGATATTGAAAGAGAATTGAATACTTTTATGGATAATTTGGGCTTTGGGTTTTCTTCGGAAATGGATAAGTTATCCATGATTGACCTTGAATCCCGTAAGAGAACTATTCTCTGTGATAGGGAAAAAGAAGCTCATCAAAAGAGTAGGGTTTTATGGCTTGTTTGTGGAGATGACAACACTCCATTTTTCCATAAATCGGTTGCGCACAGGAAAAATATAAACTCCATTTGGAAAATTCATGATGATGTTGGTAATCTAGTAGAAGGTTCTGAGAATATTGCAACGGCTGGGATTCAACATTTTCAGTCTTTGTTCAAGGAAGAAGATGACCTCCATCTGCCTGAAATTGTGCTTAGTGCTAGCTATTTTCCTTCTTTAGTTTCTTTGAAGGATAACCTTGAACTTATGAAGCCTGTTTCTTTGCTGGATATTCAGTATATTCTTTCCATTAGTAAAAATGACAAGAGCCCAAGACCTGATGGGATGCCTATTGAGGTTTTTAGATGCCTTTTTGATGTTCTAGGCGAGGACCTTCTGAGAGTTGTTGACCTCTCTAGGGTTAGTGGGAAAATCCCTGCTATTTTCAATTCTACTTTTCTTGCTCTTATCCCTAAGATTGATCAGCCTTTATCCTTTGAGGATTTCAGACCTATTTCTCTTTGTAATTTTGTTTACAAAATTATTGGTAAACTCATCTCTGTTAGGATCAAATCTGTGTTGAATAGATGCATTTCCGGTGAGCAGTTTGGGTTTCTGTCAGGCAAGTAGATTCATGATGTTGTTGGTGTCATCCAAGAAGGTATGCATACCATGCATAGCAAATGTATTAAGGTTGTTATGCTAAAATTTGATCTTTCCAAAGCATATGATCGGGTAAGTTAGACCTATCTCAGAGTCATTCTCTCCAAATTGGGGTTTGCTAGGAATTTTCTTACCTGGGTTATGAGCAGTCTCTCCTCTGTTTCCTTTTCCTTACTCATTAATGGTGTTGCAACTTCTTTCTTCAAATCTGGCAGAGGTCTAAGACAAGGTTTCCCTTTGGCACCTTTACTGTTCCTTATTGTGGTTGAAGGGTTAGGAAGGGCTCTTATTTATGCTAGAGACAGTGGGACCTATCATGGTCTTCTTTTTGGAAAGAATATTGTACTAACTCATGTACTTTTTGTGGACGATGTTGCTATGAACAATGATGGATCCGAACAATCTCTGTCTACTTTATATGAGATCCTTATGATCTTCTGTAAGGCATCTGGAATGAAGATTAATAATGATAAATTCTCTTTATATTTTTCTTGCCTGGAAGACACAGAGGTTATTACATTACAGAATATATTTTCATTTCCTGTTTTTAGAGTTGGTTATGGTATGAAGTATTTGGGTTTTTTTCTCAAACCTTCCAGATACCTTTTAAAGGATTGGGATTGGCTGATCATTAAGGTGGAAAAGAGGATAAGCAATTGGTGCTTCCGTTGGTTATCTAAGGGAGGTAAGTTGATACTGATTAAATCAGTATTAGAGGCCATTCCGGTCTTTTGGATGCACTTTTGGATTCCTATGGGGGTAATTGAGAAAATTAGAAAGATCTGTTTTAAATTCCTTTGGTTTGGTAATCAGAAGTCCTTTGGTATGCCCTGGATATCCTGGAAGGTTTTGGCTAATCCTAAATCTTTGGGTGGTTGGGGACTGAAAGTTCTTTCTGTTTTTGCTAAGGCCCTTGCAGCAAAAAATGTATGGAACATTACTAATGGTTCAGGTCTTTAATGGGTCTCCCTCTGGGCTTTTGATGTTGTTGGAAATTTCTTGGTTTGGCAAATTGGAAATGGGAATACGGTTTGTATTGGTGTTGACCTGTGGATAGGTTGTAAATGGAGGCATTCTTTACCCTCATCCATGATTGAAAAGTTGCATTTGGCAGGTTTCTTTGTTTTATCTGATATTGGTATTCATGGGTTGACAGATTTATTGGCTCAGCAATGGTCTAATGCGGATTTTATAGGTTTCCCTGAACCTCTGGAGATTGATTTGTGGAATGGTTACCTAACCATTCTAAAATCTAGTCATGCAAGGCTTTCAAGTGAGGATGATACTTTGGTTTGGAACTTATCCAAGTCTGGTAAGTATAGGCCTAAAGAAGGATATGCCCAGCTTATGCACAGGGAGCTGGAAAAGCTCTAGTGGTGGAACCTAGTTTGGAAACTGAATTGTCCACTCAAAGCTAAAATCTTCAGTTGGTTTATCTTTTCTAGTAAGGCATTGACTTGGGATGTACTTCTTTTGAAAGGGAGAGAAGGCCGTGGTAGGTGTTACTTATGTAAGCAGGACTGTGATTCCAATTTTCATATTGGTGTGGAATGCCTTTTTACATAGTCTGTGTGGCTACTCATTGCTGATACATTAAAACTCAATAACCTTTGGGGTGGTACTTCTGTGTTAAAATGTTTTAAACATTGGTGCTTAAACATGGAGGTTGCAGGATCTAAGTCATTGCCTATCTTAGTCTTATGGTTCATTTGGAAGGCTAGGAACAGGTCTTGTTTTGAGGATTTTTTAATGACACCAGCTCAGGTATCCAACTATAGTCTGGGTATGTTTAAGGCCTTGCCGCAGAAGTGTTCTATGGTTTCTATCAGAAATATTTCTATGGAAGATATTGATAAATCTTTTGCTTGGGGTTACTTTGAGGGATCAGCAGTAGGGGAACCAAAACTGCGCGGCGCTGGAGGTATGTTGTTTTTATCTGATGTTCGTTTTTTCTCTTTCAAGGCTGGATTAGGAAGGGGTACTAATAATTTTGTAGAATTATGTACCCTTAAGCTTCTTCTCTATCTGGCAAGGAGGAACTCAGTGGTTAAATTTCAGAGTTTCGGAGATTCCCAGTGAGCTATTAATTGGGCATCTGGTAAGTATCAATTAAGGAATTTAGAGCTAGCCTTGATTCTACTGGATGTCAATCAACTTACTGATTCTTTCGAATATGTTGTCTTCAAACATATCTATAGGGAAAGGAATTCTGCTGCAGATGCGTTGGCAAATGCTGGAGGACAGATATTGGAAGGATACTGGTCAATTATGGAACATCGATATGATGAAGTTGTGGAAACCTTTCAGGTTTTCTAAAAAGACAGTTTCTTCTTTGGTCCTTTGGGGGGTGCTGATAGTATGGTATTAGCTGGTTCAGTTCTCTTTGTCTTTAATGGGGTATATTTTTTAGAACAGTTTGTACTTTTGTAGTGTTTTTTGGCTTTTTTAAGCCATATTTGCTTTTTGGGTTATTTCTGAAAGACACTTTGATTAGGATCATATTGAAGTTGTGGCATCTCTCATGCTATATGCAGACATGTTTTGGTTTTGCTGGAAACAATGGTATTGTCTTTTGGGCAGTTTTTTTCCTGATGATGAAGATCATATGATTAGTCTATCATCTCTAAATTTTGGCAATCAGTGTGCTAGTTGCAGACAAGTTTTTGATTTCTGATGAAAACAGTGATACTGTTTATCATGGTGATGAAGATCATTTATGTTTCTGTTTTTGGTTTATATCTTTAAACGATTATTATAGAGCTCTTACCAGACTGTAATTATCAGCTTCATGTTGGTATTTTTTTAAGATAATGACTTTATTTTAAATCATATGCTGAATGTAAATAAATATATTTATGATTTTTTTCATTGAAAAAAAATACTTATCTAATTGTTGTCGCTTTCTGGATGTGTTGGCATCGTGAAGCTTCTTCTATAAACAAGTTATTTATCTAAGTGAAACCTTGAAAAAAGAAAGTTATTTATCTAATTGTGGTAACTTTCTGCATATGTTGGCATCGTGGAGCTTCTTCAAGCACAAGGCCATAGTTCGAAGAAAACCAGCGGCTGCCACGATCACCATAGAACCACAAACATCACATCAAAACCGGTCACGCCAATTTTAATTTTATTTTTTCAATAGTTAGGTACTCAAATCACGTGCCTACTTATAATTCTCTGCATGCTTTCCCCTACCATTCTAACGCGATTATATCGGTCACAAAGAACCGCCGTGAACAGCCGTATTTGATAGGGATCCAGTATATTCGCTGTTACACGCCGTCCTGCAAATCCAAAAGTTTATTATTTCATAATAGCGATCCCAAGTTCCAACTACCCAGCACATGCATCTACCTCAGGACCAGTGGAAAACTCCAATCTATTTATACCACAATCTCCGCCATAACAATACCATTCATCGCTCTTTTAATTTTCTGTAAGACACCTGGCCGATTCAAGATTCTAATTATCAATATGGCACCGGCGAGAGTGGAGAGCCTGGCACTCAGTGGCCTGGCCGCGATTCCTCCCGAGTATGTGAGACCTGTGGAGGAGAGGGCTACTGAGTGCGTTTTGAGCTTGAAAGGAGCACTCGAAGACGAAGGCCCGCAGATTCCAGTGGTAGATGTTGCCGGATGGGATTCTGGGGACGACGAAATTAAAAAGGAGATCAGGCGTCAGGTGGCCAAGGCGAGCAGAGAGTGGGGGGTCATGCAATTGCTGAACCACGGTATATCTGAGACTCTCATAGAGCGACTGCAGGCAGCGGGGAAGGCCTTCTTCGATCTCCCCGTCGAGGAAAAGGAGAAATACGCCAACGACCACGCCGCGGGGAAGATAGCGGGCTACGGTTCGAAGCTCGCCAACAACGCCAGCGGTCAGCTTGAATGGGAGGACTACTACTTCCACCTCCTCTGGCCTGAAAACCGCAGAGACATGACTACCTGGCCAAAACACCCCCAAGAATACATGTATGTTATGTATATACTTCTTCTTGCTCCTTTTGTTGATTCCTGTACACTAATTCATATGTAATTAATTCATGTATATATGTTTATAACATTCTTGCAGCGAAGTAACAGACGCCTACGGTCGACATATACGGAAGCTTGTGAGCAAAATGCTGGGTACGCTTTCGTTGGATCTGGGCGTGGAGGAAGACAGAATGGAGCGCGTGCTCGGCGGGGAAAGCCTGGAAATGCAATTGAAAATAAATTACTATCCCCGTTGCCCACAACCGGAGCTCGCTCTCGGAGTGGAGGCGCACACCGACATCAGCGCACTGACATTCCTTCTGCATAACATGGTGCCTGGCCTTCAGCTCTTCAAAGACGGCAAATGGGTGACGGCCAAATGCATTCCCGGCGCCCTCATTGTCCACATTGGAGACCAAGTTGAGGTACGCCATTCATCCAATTGCAGTAATAATTTCAATTTTTTATCACATATAGTTGTTAATGTTTGAATTGCATCAGATATTGAGCAACGGGCAATTCACGAGCGGGCTGCACAGAGGTCTGGTGAACAAAGAGAAGGTGAGGATTTCATGGGCGGTGTTCTGCGATCCGCCAAAAGATGCCCTGATCGGACCCATGAAGGAAGTGGTGGACGAGAAGCATCCTCCATTGTTTCCGGCGAAGACCTTCAAAGAGCACACAGACCATAAACTCTTCAAGAAGGCCCAGGCCCAGGCGCAGGCGCAGGCAGCCAAGAAACTCGACCAGTCTACCTGAAGTTCTATCAGGCGCCAAGAAACTCGATCAGTCTACTTTTATTGGGTGGGGCTCAAGCCACCGAAGCTAATTAATTATCTCTACTTTATTATGAGTGGATTGAATTAGTGAGGATTGAGAAAATATGATTATTATAGATTAATATAGTTTTTGATATCCAAATATATGTGTTTTTTCAAAATGCTTCGGAGCAGCACAGCATAGATAAACGAATATATTGTTATACATGATTTGATTTGTAATTTTTCACTGGGTTACATATTTGAAATTTGAATTGATTAATTTTTCTAGGTGGAAGGCCGAGCATTTAATTCGAATGGTATTTAAAAATTCGGTTCATATGTTTAGTATAATTTACTTTTACATTCATGTTAAAAATTTTAATTTTTAATATTTTAATTTATAACTATGCATTTACATTTAAAATATACCTGGTTTATGTTGTCATTAGAATACATTTAATTTATTTTAGTGCTGTAAGAATAATAATATTTATATAATAAAATAATACATTTTACAATATGGTTGAGTATATAATTCCTGTGGTTGGATATCTATGATGATTATAATCATGGCACCATCGCCTAGTGATTTGAGTTATGTATGAATAGCCACATTACAAGCTTCCCATTTCCATTTATATTGATAATTAAAACATTAACATAAATAATCTGCATATGTATATTAATAATTAAAAAATTAACATAAATAATCTGCATAATTACATATAACATAAGTATAAAAAATGTATACTTATAAATAAGAAGAAGCTACTTAAGTAATATCTCAATACTTCTTAAGTAATATCCACTTTGAATTGCGATATAATACATTATCTATTATTTATATGATAGGGTTTATGAGGCAAAACCATAGAAATTGAGTTGTAATGATCTTTTGTTGTATTAAAGTATGATGTTTAAAATGTATTCGCCATATATGCATGAATATGTACAAACTATGTCATACATAATAATATGATATTATAATTTATATAATAATGATTGTTTGCATTGTTTGAGAGAGCACTAAAGGGACAATAATACTAAGATACTAAAAGTGCGTTTAGAATGTGTTGGGTATATTTAATATGATATAAGCATGAATGTGTACAAAATATGTGTATATTCGAAAATATATAATAATATAACTTTTATCACAATGAGTGTTTGAGAAAGTATTAAGAGGACAATAATACTAGAAGCAGGTTTAGAATTTGTTGGGTATATGTACACAATATGTGTGAAAGAGGAAAATACATAATAATATATTTCCATCATAGCGATTGTTTGAGAGAGCGTTAAGGAGACAATAATATTAGGAGTAGGTTTGGAATGTGTTCGGTATATATTCCATGATATATGTATGAATATGTACAAACTATGTGTGTACAAACTATGTGTGAAGAGGAAAATACATAATAACATAATCTCTATAGTAATGATTATTTGGGAAAGCACTAAGGGGACAATAATAATAGGAGTAGGTTTAAAATGTGTTAGGTATATTTTCCATGATATATGCATGAATATGTACAATGTACAAAATATGTGTGAAGAGGAAAATACATAATAATATAATTTCCATCAAAATGATTGTTTGAGAGAGCACTAAGGGGTCAATAATACCAAAAGAAAGGAGAAAGGAAGAGGAAACAAGGTTGTTGGTTGATTGAGCTTGTCCTTTGTCTTTTGGAAGTATTGTCCTTTCTTGCCCATAATTTATTTGAAGTTGTCCCATCAATATTTGACTTGTGGGTATGAACTAAGTACAGGTGTCATATATGTCATATTTTCGGAAAGAGAGGGGTCTTATGCAAGAAAAATTTTTCCATTGTTTTCTCCAAGTAGATTCTACCATCATAGGAAAGAGGCATCCATTCATTTGAGGAAGAGGAGGCAAGCTCCCATGTCTTGGAGATATTTCTCCTAGTTTTCATGGTTGTTATGGCTCGAAGAAAGGGAATGGTTAAAGATAAACATTGTGCTTGCAATTCCCACAATAGTTGAGAAAAACCTTTATATCTACAATTATGTTATTTTTTCTCATCAAGTGTTTTGAGGCCAAGTGTTTTTTTGTCCAAAGGTTCTTTTTTAGAAATACTTCTTATATTTACAATCATACCCACTCAGGGATTTGAACCCATGTATCCAAGTTAATACAAGCTCGATCACCTTGTTGATTTTTCAATTCCACACAACATATTGGCTCTTTTTGCACACATTACAAAGCATTGGAAGGGAAAAGCACTCTAAGGAATTAGTGATTTGAGTCATGGTATGGATAATCCCATTACAATTTTCCAAAGTTGAATTTATATTAATAATTAAAAATGCAAGACACATAACAAGCATATTTACATTTTGATATAAACATAAAATTTCATGCATATTCATAAACAACAAGAAGTTATTTGAGTAATATTTCAATTTGGTTCTAAATTGGAATATAATAAATCGTATATTATTTATATGATATTGTAATGAGCTCATGTTGTATTATAAACATTACTAGTATGGATATCTCACTAGTTAATGCATAGGAGTAGAAAGTGGTGGGCTAGGTTTAGAATATGTTGGGTATACTTTTCATGATATAGGTATGAAGATGTAATAGCCATGGATGAAGAGGAAAAAAAATAAATATATATATATATATATATATATAATTTCCACCAAAATGATTTCTTGATAGAGTAGTAAGGGGATAATGATACCACAAGAAGGGAAAAGGAAACAAGGTTGTTGGTTGATTGAGCTTGTCCTTTGACTTTTGGAAGTACTAGAGCCTTTATTCCTCACGTTTTCTTACAAGTTGTCTCATCAATCTTTCACTTGTGGTTATGAACTGAGTACAAGTGTCATACATGTCGTAACTTTGGAAAGAGAGGGATCTTATGTAAGGAAAACTCTTCCATTGTTGTTTCCAAATAGATTCTACCATCATAAGAAGGAGGCATCCATTCATAAGAGGGAGAGGAGACAAGCTCCCATGTCATGGAGACATTTATCCTAGTTCTCATGGTTGTTATGGATGGAAATGGCAAGAGTATTCCATGTGTTTTTGTTCGACAGGAACCATAGAAGTTGGGGGGAAGCTTCTTGCTAAAAATGTGGAGGAAAATGGCATGGTAGGAGATTAACACCATACTTGGATTTAGTTCTACAACCTTATTATTCTTTCTCATCAATTGTATTGAGGCCAAGTGTTTTTTGTTCCATGATATTTCAAAAAGGAAAACATATTGGCTCTTTCTACCCACACTACAAAGAACTGGAAAGGAAGAGCACTCTAAGGGGCTACTGAGCATAAACATAGTGGTTCTTCTTTGTGTTGTGTGGGGAAGTGGAAGTGCCATGGATGGAATAATGTTATAAGAGTGTTTGAAGAGGTTTGTAGTGATCATATTATCCTATTATGAGAGTAATAGATTGGGTTAAGTGATTTTAGAGCCCCATATAAGGTTCCTTCACCTTGGTGGTATCATGGTTTGGCTTCAAGGTGGAACTCAAAGCTGACTCTTACCAGTGGGTGGAAATTCACTACTCAACAACTAGTTTTGTGGAAATGGATTTATTTATCGATATGTATTCATTGTTAGCTTCTTATTGGAATGATTTTATATTTTACTAATGCATTGAGTTTAATGGGTGGTAAAAAAATTCATAATATGCATTGTTTTCCACTATTGTTTTATATCTATATATGAATTTTGCATTGTGTTGTTGTTAGAGATTATTTGGCCTCATGGATTGGTTTTTAGGCCAAGAAACCTTATGGGTAGTGTTGTATGGACAAGAACGACATCCTAGGGACAATACGAAATGATAGTAGAGAATTTTGGATTTGTAATGTATCTTCATTGCTAGTATGAAAAATAGGTTTTGTTAGCCCAATCAGTCAAATAACAATAGATTGTAACATTTATCTAGATAAAAACTATATAGTCAACAAAAACCAAGTTTAAATATCTCTATTTAGTGAGAAACTGACACTTCATGATTTACCACATGCCTTACCAAGATGGTGAAAATCAAGCATAAATGACACAACCAAAGTATCATAAACGTAAGAATATGATCATTCATTTCACATACTAAGTTGTTTAAGAAACTTGTTCACTAATCACTTCATATTATCAATTTCTTAAAATCCCTTATATGGAGATATTGCCCTCTTCTCCAAGAATGTCAATTCTAGGGTTCACGATTAAAGTTTAATACACTAAGGCTTATGAATTTAACACCAAAATTCGGATGAATTTATTGATATTAGACTGTGCAACCATACTCAGAATCAACATCAAGGGAATTTTATGCATAGATAGTGGTCTAGTGTTTTAATCAACACACATTGATATATTGTAAATAAGATATATACTTTAGACAATATATAAAGCGCATGCTTGCACGCGCGCGTGCGCACACACACACTTATATATTATCACCAATTTTCAACAACATGTGATGTTGTGAAGGTGTCCAAAACTAGTGCATAGTCAATTCTACAGTTTATTTCTACATCGACAAAGAATCAATATTTTAGTTAGTATGCAATAAAAAAAATGGACTTAAGGTATGAAATTTGGATATGTTTAGAGGACACATTCCTATACCATATCACCAAATCTTATAAAATTTTATTGAGTTTGATTATTGTGCCTAAGTCGTGCACTATTAAAAAATTCTACACAAAAGTTGCCAAAAAAAAAGGTTTAGTGTTTTGGCCTATAAAAAGTTATATGTAGTAGAGAATATCAACCTATACCTTCCATACAAATTTTATAAAAAAAATTATGAAATATAAAAAGTCCAAATATTTTAAATATAAAACACAACAAAGGAGCAAAGAATTTTTATTTGAAAAAACTACATAAAGTATTCTAAATCAAAACCAGTGGGCTCTTTATTACAAGGAACATACAACAAATAAATCTCCCAAATCATTCAATGCGGTGAATACCAAAAAATTACACTCATAAATTACACCGATAAAAAAAAGATACACACCCATAAAATATCTAAGAATGTAAAGTACACCAACAAGAAAAAGGTTCTAGAATTCAAATGTTCAAGAAGAAGGCTCCATACGAATTAATAGGTGACTTCTCGGGTTTCAAATATTTCATAACACACTTGGTACTTAGGAATTTCCAAGGCACTTCCACATATGATTTAGAAAGTAAACGATTACAACAACCATCTCATACATAATATCTATAGAGTTTTGATGCATGCTATCATAGTAAATATGTAAAATACATGAACATGTTTCCACAATTCAATTCATAATCAAAGAGAGAGAGATAATTGCACTTAGCATTTTACCAACTGAGCTCCAAGGCCATTAATCGGTTGTGCGCCATTTACCTCTTAACCTTGGATTATCCCTTACGAATACCATGTATCCCTATGTTGAGTTATGAGGCCATCAACGAAAAGAAGGGAACTTTTAAGACTTCCATGCTACTTTCTTTCACCATAATATCCCCCCCAAAACAGTGTTGAGTTCTTTAATCAATATGCATACGCACCCACTCATCTATCACACACCACACAACATATCAGGGAATTCACTTCTCTGTAATTTAGTCCCTCAAAATTTTCCTCATTCTCCATTCTCTTCAACATATGTAAAACTTAAAAGGGACTTATCACTATCATCTTTTTAGATTTAAACCACAAGAATTTTGGGCTTGTCCTTTGTCTTTTGCATGTACTATCATTTATTGCCCATGTTTTCTTATAAGTTGTTTAGTTAACCTTTGACCTATGGATGTGAATTAAGTACAAGTGTCATACATGTCATATCTTTGGAAAGAGATTTATGTAAAAAAATGTATTCCATTGTTTTTTCCAAGAAGATTCTAAAATCATAAGAAGGATGGTTTGTAAGATCCCTATAAGTTGGGGAAGGTTAGTTCTAAAAATGTGGAAGAAAATGGCATGGTTCGAGATAAACACCATGTGATGGAAATGGTCATAGTAGACCCTATTATTTTGTTCATCATTTGTATTGAGGCCAAGTGTTCTTTGCCCCAAGATATTAATAAAGGGAAGACGACATATTGGCTCTTTCTGCACACTAGAAAGCATTGTAAGAGAAGAGCACTCTAAGGGAATATTGAGCAAAGAAGGAGTGGTTCTTCTTTTTGTTATGTGGGAAAGTGGAAGTGCCATGCATAGTCTAAGTGTTAGAAGAGTTCTTGGAAAGATTTATAGTAAGCATATTAACATGTTATGAGATTAATGGGTAGGGTTAAGTGATTGTAGAGCCCCATAGAAGGTTCCTTCACTATGGTGGTATCATGATCTGACTTGGCGGTGGAACTCATAGATGATTCCTACCAGTGGGTGGAAATTCACTCCTCAATAACTGGTTTTGTGGGAATGGATCTATTAAGAGATAGGTATTCATGGTTAGCTTCTTGGTGGAATGCTTTTCTATTTGATTAATGCATTGAGTTTAATGGGTAGTAAAATAATTCATAATATGAATTGTTATCTCCACTATTGTTTTATATTTGTATATGAATTTTGTATCATATTGTTGTCAGAGGTTAAATTTGGCCTCATAGATTGTTTATGATTCAAAGAAACCTTATGGGTGGCATTGGCTGGATAAAAAAGGAATCATAGGGACACTACAAAATGATAGATCATAATTTTGGATTTGTAATATATCTTCATTGCCAATATGAAAAGTAGGTTTTGTTTGTCCAATTAGTCAAAGATAACAATGGACTAGAATGTTTATATACAATGAAAAACCATTCTCAAAACCTTTTTTCTTAATTTGTATGACACTTTGTGGAAATACTTCATATTTATAAGCAATGTCTCGATAAGAACTCTCTAGTCACCACAAATCAATTTTAACTATCTATATAGAATTAGAAATTGGAACTTCATAATTTACCACATAACACCTTACAAAGATGGTGATAATTGAGCATGTTATAGCGTGATTTGACACACTTGTTGCATCATGCCTTGATAGTCTTTCCTGTGTCCCTATGCATACTCATTATACCCCATTTACTCATCATTACCCTAATGCTCCAGTTTAACCCTATAAAAAACTCTTTTTGAAGATACATGGGGGTCACAAGTCTACAACTCATGTATACGCAGCTTGCACCATTGTCACTCCTATACATCGAGTTTTATGCTCAAAAATAAAAAAAAGTATTTGTATTTTTCCCCATCAAGTAATGAATGACTTCATCCTTGGCCTTGAATATGCCATGAAACGCTCCGATTCGAGCCTTCATTTCCTATTAAGGGGCTATATATTGACCCATTGTGAAGCATTGGAAGAGGAGAATTTTGGAGAGTAAGGAGATTATAGAGAAAATTTTCCCCATTCTAGTATGCTTGATTCTTCGTCCCTTTATCCTTGAGGAAGCCATTAGAGCTCTTTCCCAATCCTGCCATTATCTTTGTGAGATTTCCATTGCATGGAGGATTGAAGTGGTGGAGGCCTAGGTGGAGGGACTCAGTTTCTCGGTTCTGACAGAGGTTGTCATTTTTATCTTTGTTTACATTAATATAAATACCCATTTCTCATCCAATTTCATGTGTAATTATGAATATTTGTATACATGTTTGAATATGCTAGATTAGACACTAACACATTATATATCATGCTTGTATATCTCTTTTTTGTTGAGGATGAAGTGTAGGGATAGGTTTTGATCGAGAGATCAACAGGGATCTTCTTCGAATGTCCAATTGAGGTACGGTTCTTATCCCTTAGTGTTTAGTTTGTTTTATATATCTAGCATGTTGGAGAATGGATTGATTTCTGGTGTCATACCATCTGTTGTGGTCTACCCCAATCCATAGGAAATTTTTCTCTATAACAAAATTGGTGATTCCACTGGGGAATTTCTTTTTTTGTTGGGTTTTGGTGCATGTTTTGATGAAATTACTCTATGTTTCTCTATGCTTCTATGTTGCATTCAGTAGTTTGTTCATTCATTGGAAGTCCCCTAAAGTGGTTTGACTCTTAGGTTGATTTTTACCACCTTCATCTTTGTATACGCGGGTCATAGAGCATACACTCACGTATATACGTGGGTTGTAGTCTACGTAGTCACATACATGCACTATTGTTCCTTGAGCAATCGTGTACACCTCCCTTTTTGGTTGATTTCTTGATGTGTGAAGTTGTTGGGTGGATTGTGAGTGTGGCTGAGTCTTCTTGGGTACCTATGTTATCTGTTGAATGCTTATGTTGTGACCAGAGACCTCTCTTTTACTAGTTTTTCTTTGAAAGTGGTACTTGTCATTTATCTCCTTTTTAATTTTTCCATGAGTGCATTAGTATTTTTAGTCGCGGTGTCTTGCTTGGCTTGTGTTTTCTACTTGCTACAGAGACTAATAGTTTTAGTGGCTTTTATTGCATTTTCATTCATTTATATTGAAAATACAAAAATATTTCCATATTTGCATGTTTACTTGTATATTGCATATGCATTGAAATTGGTACTTGCATTCGGTTTGCTTAGATGAGATTAGTGTTTAGGATTTCATATAGGAAGGATTACATTGCCATTTGAAAAGGAAAGAAATTTTTGTGCATTACATATAGTGGCATACCATTTTTCATATAAAAAAAAGTTTCACTTCCAATTGTTTTTTAGGTGTGCATATTTGTTTCATTGTTGAGTCATAACATCACTAGTTGCACGTTCATTTCCCTTAAGTAATCACAACCTATAAAATTAATGCTTAAATTAAAATTGATTACAACAATTTTATTTTATAGGGTGCACCAACAAGCTTAGGTTTTAGAGTCTTGGAATAGGCTATTGTGAATAAACTTCTCCAAGACTATGAAACAAAACAATTAGGTGTTTGTCTAGGTGAGAAGAGAAATCCTTGGTATAATTAGTGTTCTCAAGAGGCTCCTCTTTCACATGAGTTAAGCACGAGGCATTGCACACGCTAGTGGTGGGGATAGGCTCCTACTACTTGTTACCACCTAAGTTGTACTTAGTGGTTGTTATCAAGTGAGCTTGGTGAACCGGACAGGGTTGACTTGTTCGGACTTCAATAAGACCTTTGGAAGTACTTCTGGGAAGTGCTTGTTGTATCATATCACATGTTCATACCCCATGGGGGAATTGTAATAAATGTTCTAGCATGATAGTGTCTACAAAAGACTCGGTCTCTTAGACTTCATTTGTCAATCCGATCAACCCAGGGTGTTTTTTCCCTTGGTTATTATTGGTTGTTGAACAAACGACTGATAATTTCTG
>LPNX010854162.1:100753-123573 GCA_001517045.1 Pseudotsuga menziesii
TATTGATTGGATTTGACAAATCCTTGACTGAAGGAGGTGATCAAATCAGATCCAGAGTTGATCTTGAGCATCCTTTATGGGGAATTTCACCCTCCATCTCTCCTCAACACGTTTTGGCTCATCTGGATGAGTTTTGGGCCGATGTGTCAGTGTATGGGTTGATGTGTCAGCCAGATCAGGCCCCCGGTTGACAAGTAGGCTCAGTTCAGCCTCAGTTGTGCATTGATGAAGTCTCCATCAGTTGATTTCACTTGATTCCATGAGGAATTGTGCCCCCCCTGGGCTTGATGGCCTGTAAATTGCATAAATCCTGCTTGAGGCTCCCTCTTCCAAGCTAGTTAGAGCTGGACTGAAGGGCTTGCCATTGTAAACTATGTACTGATCTTCATTTGTTGAAATAAAGAGAAGTTTTGGAGGCTCAATTGTGGAGTACCTTTCATGTGTGGATTTTCATTGTCATGCTGCATTCGAGGTGAAACTGCTATTTTTCCAATTTTTTGCACTTAATTATTGTCTGCCTGAATGGTTTCTGAAATCATAGGGATAGATCATTGTAAGTAAGATTACTTATTTTCTATTTGCTGCACATGTTTGAATGAGTTAATACCTGTATGTTAAATAAGGTTATTTGCATACTGTATCATCCCTTTCTCATATGTATCTTCAAATCTGATAGTTCTGTTTGCAAGAGTTGTGTTGTAGCTTATAGGTTTGTTGTGGATGGAAGATCTATGGTTCAGGTTTGATTCCATTGATTTCCAGCAGAGATTGCTGAGATCATTCCCCTCGGTGCTTCACTACCAAGTTTTCTCTGCAGATCTGCTTCAACATTGAAGCACCTTTCTTCCCCTTTCTCTCCTTTAAAAAATTATTAAACTTCCCTCAAATTGGTTACTTTAAAGGTTTCTTATTACTCTGATCTACCTCATCAAGAAAAACACACATAGATCTAGTTAGCAAGATCCCTTCCAAAGTCTAGATCTTAGTTTCATTTTGCACATAAAGTTCAATTTCAAGAGATCTAGCTAAAAGTACCTTATTTTCGCAAGCAATTTAGTGAAAATTCATAGCTTGCTGTTAAGGTAGTTTCATTTGCTGAATGATAAATTTCAATATTCTACAATATCAGTGCATTTAATTGGCTGCACTAACAGCAAGCCAATATCCCAGGGAAAGCTTGCTTTCCTTGGTTCCTTTTTCGTCGGTTTAGCTAGTTTAATTTCGTTATTTTTTGAGATAAAGTAGGCTGACCCAAAGGTACTCTTAAAGTGCTTTTGGGAATTTTTTATTCTAACATGCTCGCTTTCCTTTAGCAGGTCTGACAGAGAAGAAAGGAAGCTGCTGTCCAAAGTGGCTTTTGGAGCGCTCAAATCCTCCTAGGGGTCTCTCTTTTGTCATAAAAATCTTAAAATTTTTGTATAACTGTAAGATCTTGGTTTCAGCCTGTATAAGGACCAAGAAAGTTTTGATTTATCAGTTCTTTGATATTGTAACCGCTGTAATAAAATTTTCTTTGGAATAGGCTCTTTCAAGCCCATTCCCCATCCCCCCTGGGGGGATTTGCGTCGGTGCCATTTTCGTCATTTTCTGCTTATTTCTTTTTCACTAGAATTGATCTGATTTGCAAGGTAGTATACTTGATCTTGTTATTAATTCCATACTTTATATCTTACATTTCAAAGTAACCATAATACTTACCCCACGATTTCCCGAGTGACCCGAAAGGGGAAAGAGATTCGTGGTAGGATTAATCAGAAAACCAGATTTGTGTAGTTGTTTTATTTTTCATATTTTGTTTATCATCATTTTAAAATTAAACCCTCCTCAATTCCCCGATTGAGATCCACTTGGATCGAAAGAGGTTCTTGGAGGCTTTTCTTTTAAACAAGAACATCCAATTTAAAACTTACTAAAATCGACAAGACTCCAGTGTGTATGCTCTGCACTTGGCTGCGGTTCGTTCGATCAGTCAAGTTGTATCAAAAGAACTTGGGTGACTAGCATAATTAGGACTCACCCTCCCCAATTGACAAACCATCAGATGAAAATCCAACACCTCGATCAAACCTTTATGGTGGCAAAATACCCAAAGGAAGCCGGAACTTTTGAAAAGTGACCTCGAGGAACTGATCTCTATCACACCCTAATGGGTGCGTTACAAACAATAGCCCCAGAGACTCCATTTCAGCCCACATATTCCTTGCAGGTAGCCGTGAAGGTTTAGTTTTGGACATACTCCAAGTACTCTCGGGTATATCTGGAGTCCCCCCTTAGCCTAATTTAATCAACTCATACTTCAATTTTAACTTAAAACATACCAAGATGCAATCGCAAAACATTCACTCCAAGCACATGCAAGCACATTGATCTTATTGATTTGACTCCATTTTAAGACATTGGTCATTTTTTTGCTTCAAATATATATTGTGTATCAGCTTTGTGCTTTCGTGTGTTTATCTTCGTATCTTGTCATCTTTAATTGTCTATAGTTAAAATATTCAAACTCCTAAATAACTGATTCAGTTAACATCACCACACTAAGAAATCATCCTTAGTAACTTAATAGGGTCTACCCCCCTTGGCTTCGTTAGGAGTTGAGCCTAAACGGAGGAGTCAAGAACAAGGGGATAGCCTTGACTCGAGACTTGCCCCCAAGGACACACCGAGTGGCTTGAAGATTTCTGCCACGTGACCCAGGTGTGTGAAAGGTGGCAACACTACTTTATATTGAGCGCCAAATATATTTCTACTATCTTATTTGTATCTGGGAGATTTTGAGGTACCTTTGGTGATTTCGAGCTTTGGGATTTGCTACCCTTCCCATACGATAGATATCTCCTGTGAATGTCCCCCTGAGCATTGATTATATTGGAGTGACCTTAGTTTCCTTACCTAGGTATCATAGGGGATTCTTGCAAAGGTTATTCTGTGAGTGTCCTAGCTAGGAAATGATCGAACAACACAGCCGTTTTATGCGTTGAACCTTAGGGCCACCATAATTGGTTAGACACCTCCGCTTGTAGTTTATGGGAGTCTCAAGCCTCTGTTAAGAGAGACATACCTACTACATTTGGGAGCTCACTTGTCCTCATTATTGGCTTGTTTGGATTAGACCTAGTTTTACTTAGGGATGTTCTCCATGTGTGCTAGTTGGATTTAGGGATCATAGTTAATTGATTCTTTTTATTTATGGGTCATTGTGGATCAATTTTTTCCATCTCACTCATCTCAACGTTTAGCAGGATTACTGCCTCATGATCCTCCACCTCCTCTTTGTAAGAGGATTAGATGCTCTAGGAAACCTCTTGTCCATATGGGCTCCCACATAATTCTTACTATGAGTACCACTTCAAAATCCATGAAGTTCCCTCCATCACCTTCGTTTGGAATGGGAGGAGGACCCTTTGAGGTTCCTCCTTCATCTACTATATGGATTTCCAAGACTCTAGTTTATACCGACCCTTGTGGGGACAATCCTTCCCATACTACACGACCATAGTTGTGAGACTTTATAGATTTCCATCGAAAATTTTCCTCAGGAGGCTCGATTGTCAAGACTTAGTTAGTTCCCTCTGAAATAGGTCCTTTTACGTTGGGCATGTTGAACATCACTACTAGTATTTTGTCACCCACTCCAGGATCTAGTGCATACCTTGGCTTTGTATTGGGGGGCATGGAAGCCCCTTAGCTTGCACATTGATTAAGAAGTGGTAATATTCCACCTTCTGCTCCATTCATGGGGGGTTTTCACTTCCTTCATTTATTATTAACACCAGTGCTCACTCCCATGGGGTTGGTAGTGGATATGCGAGCATTGGGTCTATAACTTACATTCCTTCTTATGTCCCATTGTCCATAAAACCAATTCCATCGAATTCCTTTGTTACGGAGAACCCTCCCAATGTCTCACATGGTGATTTGGGAAGATATGATCCATTTAACTATGTTGTTCCCTCATCGGCTGGCATATTTGTGTCTAGATGGGAGTCAATCGATCTATTAGTCCAATAACTATGGTTACATGGTCCCTCCTTCTCAGGGAATACCTCGATACCAAATTCCTGTGTATCCTTATATGGGCCATATGGGAGATGGCTACTATTCTACTGGTCAAGGCCATGGCCTTTATTAGAATCAACCCTATATGAACCAACCATTCCAAGGAGCATGGAACCAAATGGAACAACCCAGGCTCCCCTTTTTATCCACTTTGAATATTCCTGGCCTATCTAAAGTTACCAATGACCCAGTGTGTCATGATCCGATGTGGTCGGTTGTTCCTGCCAAATTTCCTTTGGATATTCCAAATTTTGAGGGAAAAAATGGAGACAACCCTTGTGATCATGTGATTACATTCTACCTGTGGTGCTCTTCAAATTCACTAAACCATGATTTTATTCAACTATGACTATTTCAACACACCCTCATGGGTTCTACTGTGAAATGGTATATAGAGTTTTCAGGGGGCACATATCGGACTTTCAATGACTTATACTTGGTATTTATCAACCACTTTTAGTTTTTGGTATGTTATGATGATGGTACGAAGATATTGTCGACATTTTGAGAAGATAAGGCCACCCATATCTCTGATAACATTCAAGAGTGGTGTAGATGAAAGAGATTGATCAATGCCAACATTCCACCTAAATGTTTATTGGAATGGTTCCTGAAGTCTTTGTTACCATATATCATGAAGGATGTTTTGACATCTAGAGTGACTACAGAGGAACATGCTATCTTTAGAGCTCAATAGTTAAACTTGATTTACACTCAGTCTAGGCTTCTTTACAAGATTGTCCTTGATGCATGGTGATCAAACATTGATCCTAAGTTCAAACTTTAGTCGCATGCCAATGGCATTATTGGCTCTGTAAGTACCAAAGTCATGGACCAGGTTACAACTCCTATAAGAAATTTGTCTATTAACTAGTCCGTGGCCAGACATGCTATGGCCACTTGCACTCCCAACCAATTGGTGGATGTACTTTCTGTGCATTTGTCAAACCAGAAGGGTAAACAACATCCTAGATGGAATAGAAAAAAGGGAAGAAATAACAAACAAGGTGGGAATAGAAAGGAGAATCGAAATGATGAAAAGAACCATGATAATGTCGGGGGAGACAATAAACCAAAGCGCAAGGTCAAATTCCCTTTCCCGATCCACCCAATTTTTTTCCATTGTTGAGGATTTGGGCTAGACTCCTTGTGCGATTTCAGCTCTTGAAGTTCTTCAGACTTGTCCTTCGTAGAAGAAAGAATTGTTAGCTGATATTGGAGTAGCTGACCTGAATGGATCCACTATGGTTAGAGTTGAGACTCATGATGTCAAGCCTCACTTTCCTTATGATGTGGCTTTTCAATTCCATGTGGAGTGTTTGAAGAATACTATTAAATGCACAGTTTTTTTATGAAGGCGATGCGACCTCTGTGATGTCTTTGGCTTATTGGAAAGACCTTAGCTCTCTTATTTTGTCTAAATCTATGAATATGTTGACAACCTTTGATGGATGTTCATTCTTAATGCATGACATTATTCCCTCCCTTCAAGTCCAGTTTGGGGGAATATTGTTTTGGTTGAATTTGAGGTTGTTGACGTGCCCTTTGACTACAATCGTTTACTGGGACAAAACTGGATTTACGCTATGAAAGAAATCGTATCGTTTGTATTTAGTGTCATTTTATTCCCTTGTGAATATATGATAGTGACGATCAATCTATTTTGATTTGATAATTCAGGTTCAACAACATTGTTAGGTACTACTATCCCGAATATTGATAATTCTCATCCGACAACTAAGAATGTTGGCATTGGAATGTATCCCTCATTGGTGGAATATTTTAATATTTGGGCACCAATTTTAGCTATTAATTCTACTCGTGGTGGTGGTTCATCACCTTTGATTTCGGTTCCATTTCACACAAATTATTTGGATGACACATGGACTCTCCCTTCTCCAAGTAATTTAGATGAAGACACTATACCTACCAAGGTGGAAATGTCATTGTCTACAGCGGAGACCACTTATCAAGCCATACTTGATATAAGTATGGACCCTGGTCGCTCCCATTAAAGGACAGAAGAGGAGGGTATTTTTGCATTACCTTCCTAGGAATTTGCATCATCATGCTTGCATGATTTCCTTGATGACACTTTTCCTTCAAAGGAAGCTATTCTCGAGGCCATGACTGGTCCACAATAGCCTTGATAGGAGATGCATCATCATTCTTACTTCCTCCTGGATCTCAAATGGGTCGAGTGTGATGAGATTAGGATGATATTAAGTGAGAATGTTGGTCATCCTATTATCCCGTTAGGAACTCATGGCATATATGATGAAGGGAACATGGAGAATAGGTTTCCTACCATCTTGATGGATCCACAAGAACCTCCTGCTATTGAAATTGAGACGTATCTGAATAACCTCTTTGTGCACTCTTGTAATAGAGTAGATCATCCATCCCAATATTGATTTGTGTATGAGAGAGGAAAACATTTTTTGTGATGATAAAAGTATTGATAGACCATTTAAAGGTTGAAGAAATACTTCAGTTTCCTCCCTTGTGCTTTAAGTGCTATGCTTGAGCTTCAAATCAGGTTGGCACCTTGTATATTTTTGGACAACTTTCATAGTTTGTTCTTGGTTCCCTTGTAGTGTTATTGGTTTGTTGACATGCTTCCTATTCTTTGGCAGATGTCGATGGAGTCTTCCCTAATGGTGTCAGTCGCCACACCCAGAACCTAGATTTGACTGCTTGGGTTATCTACGCACCTGAGGGTCAATTCGTGTCTTCAATAAGATTATGCCTCTGGCCATATTCAAATAATGTTATCAAGTATAGCTCCATGGTTGAACTATTACGTGATGTTGATTTAAATGTTATTCGATCTCTTGAATTTCTCCTATACTCACAGTTAGTTGTGTCACAGTTGATTGGCATGCATCGTATCAAATATCCTACGTTATTGAGAAGGTTCTTAAGGGTAATATTGTTGGAGAAACATTTTGATTACATTACATACATTAACATACTAGAAATTGTAACTGAGATTCCAATTCATATGAAAATTACGTTTTAGATCGACATTTGTCACATCAATGAAGAAGTATGTACATAAAACCATTCGCATTCATACACATGTGGATATATATCAAATCGGTAACTATAAGTCTTTATTTCCAAATACAAGTTCTAAAATGGTATCATAGTACAAAATTGGGATTTAAGATTCCAGAATATACATAGCTGATATAAAATGTCCATCCCAACATATATGACTATGGTCCTAGATAACAATCATGGTAACATACTAGAGCATTTTCCAAATTCCTGAACAACCTAACGCACTGACGGGGTACTCAAACCACATGCCTCTGCATCACCTTGGGAAAGTCCCTGACTTATACCATGGGGATCATCTTTGTAAATAGGGCCATGTTTCCATGAATGTTTTGTAGTGTCCGCTTGACATCAACTCTAATCGTCTCATCTCCTCATCCTCTACATTGATGTTGTTGGAATGAAGATGGTCGTCGTGGACCTACGCCTGCACACATGAAATTAATGTTAGTAATTGATACCACCAAAACCATGTTTTTATTTCTATACATAAAAAATTCAAGAAAATCAAATAATTCAAAAATATTCATGGGACCTTACCGATATCTACGAATGTAAACCCTAGCGGTAATGGCATCTCTCAATCTCCACAAAAGTCGATCCTAAAATAGGGATATTCATCTATGTGTTGGCCTCTTTCTCCTCCTTGTCTTGACCCATGGTTCAACAACAACACAATACCAACAAGAGACCAAAAGACATTGGCCTGACAGAGTAAGCTCAGTCGGCAACGCCTGCGAGGCAGTCGTAGTATCACCCAATATATCTTAATGTGTAACTACTAGAACCATGTTTCTACAGTTGGCGATGGATTATAGTCCCTTGGTGTGTAACCAAGGTGCTTGACAAAGATAGTGGTATGGAGCCTTTCACTCTACGACAGAGGTACAACTGTGTGCCATAGTGTGCGCACGAAACAACCTTGTCCCACAAACTTAACAATTGGCACAACTGTGTGATGCAGATGATTCCTTATACTTGACCGATGGTGTGCAACTTATATTATAACTTAGCATCTTAACCATGAAATCATACATATCATGCCGAAAATTCCTTACATTCATTCATTCATTTACTAATTATTCATATTGCAATATACATTCAATAATAACTCTATCTGTAGTCAATATAAGTAAGCAAACATTCACATAAGCATTCAATCATTAAACAACATCCATTTGTTCGACAGAGGAAATTAACGTGGAAACCCATCTGGGAAAAACCACCAATGCGCTCTTCATCTGGCATGAGAAATGGTTATAGCACCTTGCAATCTGTGACCTACAAACGGTTCTTAAGATATGGCTATTTGACTCAATCTCTTCTTTCTCCCATGCTCTTTGGTTTATTCTTCTATCTACTCCTACTGATCCACACATAGACTGGATTGACTATTCTACTTTACTAGTGGTCTGCACACTCAACTGCAAGATACGGGACTCAACAGCCTTCTCTTTCTACTGGACTCCTCTCTAAGTCAACTTTATTGTCTATGCTGTAACGTCCCTGACCCTCCGACCGACGAAGAGGATGCTACCATGGCGCTAACAATCCGGGCTACCAGCTCCATGAACAGGTGCACTCATAAAAAATGAAATGATTGAACATAAAACATGCTAAGATGCATAATCATCACATACACAACAGAAGCAAACATACATTCATACAAGCATTCAACATGTTCATCATAATCATTAACAGTAAATAGGATTGCAGAATTAAAATAGACAAGATTACTTATCTTATAAAGAACTCATTCCATAATCAGCTATGTCGCTGCAACGTTCCACCCAACCATAGGCCAGCATGCTCCTTAATCTCTCAGCACTACTACCACCCTCGAGTTGGGCATGATTCTCCAAGGAATAAGGAACAAGCAGGCTTACACATAGCCAAGGATACACAAAACACAGCCAAACCAACACAGTTGGGTTTATTAGGCCATCCAGGAGCTAGGAAAGGCTAAATGCTAAGCTGGTGAGCTCATTACAGAACTAGGAACACCTACACCAGAACTAGGCTGACTTCTAATACACCCACACACACCCAACACAAGGAATCAATCCCTTCTCTGCTACACAGTCCCTTAGGCCCTGAATTCCATTCCAGTGCTATTCAGGGGTTGTGGAGAAGAAAGCTAGCCCTCTAGCTCTATCTGTGTGGTTTCCAAACAAACTAGGTTTATCAAGCAATCCAAGCCCCCATCCCTGCTCCCAACACAGTCTGAAGACCAACCATTGCATGCTTGCAATCAATCAGCAGTTATAGCTTAGACAGGGAAATGACTCCTGAGTCATTCTTGGCCCTATCATGGCCAAAATGACTCCCAAGCAACTTACAGCAGTCTCCAAATGTATCAGCAACACAGTTCGCAATGTGGGGAAAACAACAGTACCTCCTGGACAATGAGGCAATCGGAAAAGACTTACACAGACCGCACTGGGGAAGAAGATACAGACTCTCAACCTGTGCGTGAGGAAATTTTTACACCAGACCCCCAGAATTTGGATGGAAATCATGCTAGATACCACTCTATGGAAATGTGAATGACATCCCAAAATGGCTCCCCCTTCCTGGCTGCGTGAGACAAAACTGAAAAAGAAGCTTGTGCGTGGGAATAATCAGACTACCACCCCTACGTGAGGATGAACAGACAATGGAGAGAAATGTGAAGTAGTGGAGAGAGTGGAGAGTTCCCTAGAGTGATGGCGGTGGTTGTTTTTTCTTGCCAACATGAGGTCAACCCATTGGGGGAGTGTGTGTGTGGACAAGGACTAACAATCCTGCCACACTCCACTCCCAGCCATAACTGCCCCAACTAACAGTAGCAGTTTTTAATGGTGGTAGTTGGATAAGACAAGGGAAGGTGACACATGGATTTTTCCCCATTGGTTCATGGTTTAACAATTCCCCCCCCCCTTATCCTTGGGAAAATCATGCCCTTTTCATTATGGTTGCAGTGAGCATAGCTGGTTGGGTTCATTTAATTAAAGATGTATATTTACATGATGACAAAACTTGATATGTATGCCGCATGCCCCGATATACCATTGGTGACAATTTCAACCCAAAACATAGCATAACCAATCAATGGTGGGGCCTTGGCCTTTAGCTCCGCACCATTATTATTTACAATATATACATCATATACTCTAATGCAACAGGGTCAAAACCGGGGTGTTACATACGCTAACTACTAGCCGATGCTTCTATCTAACTTGATCCAACCCTTATACAGAGTGGGTTCTTCCTATTTTATAGCTTTTTACAAGACCGCGCAGGCTCGACTGAGTACAAATCAGTTATTACAGACGCAAGTAGCTACAAAATATCTTAGTTACATCAATTTCGGTCCATACTCAGTCGCAAAAGTCCTGCAAGACATTAACCACAACCATAACTAACCATGGAAACATCTTTCAACTTATCTGCACAGGTCTTAACTAGACGCAAATTGTCCTTGAGTCTTCTATTGGTTCATCCTTTTGTAGTCTTCCTTGAATTTCACCTGTCCAACTTTAAATCTTCTACTTGCCTCTTCCACCGACTCCGGATGTGATTTTCCTCATTGCACTAATCCTCTTCTCTACGATTCCTTTCCATTGTTATCCTACTTTTTCCCGCTGCGTGCATATTTTTCCTTCTTGTGTTGGTTCTTTCATTCCCTTCTTAACCTTCCTTTATCTTGTTGTGTGCAATATTTTCTTCCTTTTCCTGCTCGTTGGATTATTCCTTGTGTATGTTTCCTATCCCAAGAGGCCCCCAACAAACATGTGGCACGTCCCAAGCCACTAAGAAAAAGTGGATATCTTCGCAAAATTTTCATGCCACAAAATCTCATGCTTCTGTAAAAAATTATGTTTTTGGCACAGGATGCACCACAAGCCCAACCTTGTCCTGAAATTCCTTCAAAATTTGTTGCACCTTGGAAACTTCCTCTGTTACTTCTTCCTCCTGCTTGGCCAACTATTCCACACGGTCAAAACTGATGTGTTTCGACGGTCCTGTTGTACAGGTTGAATAAGCCATATAACTCGCATTGCTTTTGACTATTGCATAGCTACTTCCTCATTCCTAGTCCGCTCTTTGTCACAAAGAGCTTGTACTTCCTGCTGGAGATTCTTTATCTCAGCCATATTTGTCACCTTCTCCTTAAATGGAAGCTTCTTCATCTCTGCCTTTTCCATGGTGATTTTCTCATTAGCTTACCACTCGTTTTCCTTGATCATTTCCATGGACTCATCCTCCAGAAGCACTTCCCATATAGTGGAAACAGATTCAACTGCCTCAGTGGAGAGTTTCTCTCATTGGGTTATCTTTGAAACATCTTTGGACGATG
This sequence comes from Pseudotsuga menziesii, assembly GCA_001517045.1. Classification (NCBI taxonomy): domain Eukaryota; kingdom Viridiplantae; phylum Streptophyta; class Pinopsida; order Pinales; family Pinaceae; genus Pseudotsuga; species Pseudotsuga menziesii. Next base: position 112,215 of record LPNX010854162.1, read on the forward strand.
CTTTGCTTCGCTATTCAAGAACCTCAGGAGGCATGCTTGGTACCCGTCATGCCTACAGTTCCTCAACCTACTTCCTAATATCTTCCACCATCTTTGAGAGTTGACCAACCTTGGAGACTAAGGCTTCATCTTCTTGACCTACTTCTGGCGGGAACTCTACAATCATGCTTTTGATGGATTCAAGGAGTGCAATCCTGCTCTGTTCCTGGGCCACAATTTCTTGCTCCTTTTCTCTAAGGAGGGCCTTGCACGCTGTCACCTTTCGTTTATGCTTTGTCACCTGATATGCGACTGCATTCTCTCTAAGTTGCACCTCGGTTCCAGTCGCCTATTGGAAAACATAGACTTCAACTAACGTGAGTTTAGAGAAGTCTATACTCAATGTCTCAAATCTATGGACAAAAATCATCACACTCAGGAGTTCCCATCTCCATTACTTGCACCTGTACTTCTACTTTAATTGGCGGCACCAGCTCTGGTGTGACTAATAGGATACTGGGATTCACGCCATAATTTTTCACCTCGACAGTGGATTTAACTTCATTTATGGCCTCTACTAGCTGGTTGATGTGCCTGACGAGCTTGTTGGTTAGTCACAGCTATTTCTTACTTTTTAAGCTGGACTTGGAAAACCTTTGCAATGGCGTCAGACAACAAGGTGATGTCCTCGTTGGCTAAGCTGACCATGTTAGCTAATCTATCTGCTTTCCTATTCTTGTGATGATGTCGCTCTGCACTGTGCAACTCTTCTGAGGCATTCTACACATCCTCGTTAGTAGGTGTTCCTTCAGAGTCATCATCCTTACTTTTTTGACTATCATCATCATGGCTTGATGACTTATCATCTTAATTTTTGTTGTCATCATTGTCCTGCACATCATCTTGGTCATGATCCTGACCATTCCCTTAGCAATTTCCTTGGCCCTCATTACGGTCCTCTCCTTGGCCATCTCCGCCTTGGTTGTCATCTTGTTGTACCTTCTCATTGATGGGGCCGCTCCATTCTTTAGGCCACTCTTGGATGATTGCATCTACATTTACATCAGTGATCAGGAATCCTGCCTGGTGTGCTTTCTTGGCTGGGTCCTTCTTTGGTTCCAAAATAGTGTTATGTATGCCAACCTAGAAGTTAATGAATGTAACGTACCTTGGCACCATCGCGGCCCTTACTCTGTGGGACCATCGAATAACATCACGCATGGCCTTGCCATGAAAAAATAACTCGATGTTATTATCTGTCTTGCGGTTTTTGTCCTCCTTATTCTCCCATAGGTTTTGATACTTTGTGCCAATGCAAAGCAATGGGACATCCATCAACTAGTAGTCCAGTGGGTTGGACCACATAATGAAATATATGAGAATGAGCAGCCAGGCGTAGTGAAATTTGGCCCTAGGTTCTTCCTGTTCCTGCTTTGCATCATCTATCAGTTCGTTTAGCAGGAACTATGACCAATTGAAGGTGGCTCCCAATGCACATTGCTTTGTGATCTCTATCACCCCAGCGGTGCACTCAATAGGTCTCATGTTGCGCAATAGATTGCAATATAAGATTCTAGATGCAAACCTTACCATGTTGTATTTTATAGGGGCGATAAGGAATCCCCTTCCCACGTATTGAAGGTTATACTTCTACTTCATCTTTGTGGTGCCTCTATTTTGGCGTAAATATGGTGAAGGATCACCTCCTGTCTTCGCTAGAACCATGATTGATGAGATATGCTCGACATCAACAGCGTAGGGTCGGTTGAGCCATAAAAAAACACTATGAAAGTAGACAAGGAGATTCTTCACATACGTGGTTACCTGCATGTTGTGCCCAAAGTGCGACATGAAAAACAAATTCAAAAATCCTATGTGGTCGATACTACTAGCCCATTGCATTAGTACTAAGATCTGGGTCTCAGTCGGCCCAAATGGTTTACTCCAGATATGGTGATCATGCCATGCTTTCTGCCTCTGGTTCTCGATGGTCTGATGGAATCTTGCGATGAAGTGTTCCTCTTCCATCTGAACAAGTTGTGACAACCTTTGTTGAATAGCAGCTCCTTCGGTCATCTCTATCAATGCAACAATCCTTAGGCTCGGCATAGTGTACTCCATTGGCACAACAACTTCCTGTACATACACCAGTTTGAATGGGGTATGTCTTGTCAATTGCTTGCAAGTTGTGTGATACACCCAGAGCACAACTGATACTTTCTAATCCCAGTCATCATGGCGCACGTTGCATACTTTGTTTAATTCGTTCTCCAGAATCTTGTTGAATGCTTCAACCATTCCATTTTCTTAAGGGTGATAGTGCATCATCTTCTTATGCTGAATCTGGAACACTACAATACGCTCAATCATCATTTTTTTAATAAAATGCATACCTTGGTCACTAAGTAGAACTTTCAAACAATCAAATCTGATCATCACATTTTCAAATAAAAACTTCGCCACAATTGCAGTGGTGCAATCTTTAACAGGTGCGACTTCATCCCATCTGTTTAAGTATTTTATTGTAGTTATAATGTAGCACACGCTAGTCCTCTTTCCTAGTGGACTGATCGGTCCAACGAAATCAACAACCCATTTATCAAAATCCTGGAGGGTTATCTGTAGTGCAAGTGGCATCTCGTCATGGTGCAACAATTTTCCTGTTCTCTAGAAGATATCACAATGCCAATAGAATCTCTGAGTATCCATATGTATTGTTAGACACCATAATCCTTCTTGTAATATCTTGCACATGGTTTCCTTTCCAACATAGTATCCTCCTGCGACACCGGCATGTGCTTCACTCATTATCCACTGTCGTTCATGTTGAAAGACACATCATCGCAATATTTCATCCGCTCCCATTTTATAGAGATGTCCACAATTAGTGTGTAATCAGCATCTTTGACAACTAAATGTTTCTTCTGGTTAGTGGAGAATCCTTTAGGCGCATAGCCTTGTCGGACACCCAATATGCAAGTGAATTACAACTAACATACAGAGTGTACAATATTTATTGTCAACCCAGGGAAGTTTTGTATTTCAAGGATAACATGCACAGTATATGCTTAAACATGAAATTACTGTAATTGAACAATCCTATCCTCTAATCGGCTATGCTCATCCCAAGAATCTAATTAATCTAGTTACCTTCTAAGAAATGCAATCACAATTACCTTCTGTTGTTCTTCATCTAAGAATGGAAAGATAAAAGACACATCTAAATTACGGTTGCAGATAAAGGGAAATTCCGTTCAAACCACTCAATGATTAACTCAACTATGTAATTTGATTATCCTAGGAATCCAAAGACATAAATTGAATATTAATCTAGGAATTCGAAATATAGAAATTGAGTTCAGCTGTTCTATGAAATTGAAGTACAGGAATGAAATTCTGTAATCATGAAAATAAGAGACAAGCTGCCAAGATTCATGGAAACAACAACTAAAAGATCTAAGGAGGAACAAATCTGTTACAGTTACCACACGAATTGCATAAGAAATAATTACCTACTCAGTCGACTATCACACCATGCCACTACAGGTATCCAAGAGATGCAATCACGACACACTGTAAATCCACACTTATTACAGCTTCCTATGAATAAATAAAATTAACATAACATCACACAACAAAATGATTGAAAATGCCTAATTTAACTCAGCGATCCTTGTGGAAGGTGGGCCCAGCCTTCGCACAGAGATGCTGGCTGAACACACGTAAAAACTCTTAGATCATAAGTAACTCCTTGTATTAAAAGACAGAGCGATTACACAATTCCTCCTCACAGATAATACAATGAATTGATTATATGCTCAACAACCCTTCGTTCAAAATAGTTCTCCATATTTATACAATGTAAATCATAACATCCTATCCTATTATGGGGCAGCCATGAAGATCTCTGATCTTCAGGCGCCCTAAATGACAACAACTGTTACAAATGTGGCAGGATGAAAGATAGGAAATATAGGAAAACTGTTAATCGCCCTAGGAGTGACGATATCTTCAGATTACAACTATACATGAGCAGAAACACACTGTTGACCTCCAAGTCTGATGCATTCTGTTACAGCTACCTTGGCACAACTTTGTCCAGGATATCACACTAGAACCGCATTCCTTGGGTAATGATAGGATAGATGGGGATCAGCTTGAGCAATGAATGCCCATCCTTTTTGTAGCATGTTCAGCCCAATTCTTCCCGCAGTCCATATATCTCAAAATACCTTTATAAACCATCATATGTTAGAGCATTGAGAGATATGAAGCCTTAATTATCACAGTCATAAGTATTAATAAAATAAAACAATGACCAATCATACCTTGGTGGTTTGAAGAGTAGAGTGGGGGTAAAACGTTTATTTGGCATGCTCAATGGGGTAGGATAGAACAAGAAGAGGTAATTAAGGGTGGTCAAAAGAGGCCATTTTTGGGCCCAAACTGTCCTATTTCATGTCCTCATGCAACAACCTCCATTACTCCAAATCCGAATCTTGCACTGATATCTGTTTGTGGAGAGAAGAGAAGTTGTAGGGGAACTCAGACGTCCCTTCTTTTTCTATGAACCCTCTGTGAGTTATCCAATATCTCCAGCATCGCTGCTCCTCTGCCTTGGTTAGTGAGAAGTCCATCCTGTATGGTTTTGATGGCCACTAGATGAGGGGAAATTTAAATTTCAGGCCCAACCAATTAGCCCCACATTCCCTGATACATCCAACATAACCCTCGACCCTAGAAAGTGCATGTTCAAAGTTTCTAAAATAATAGGGGTCTCTGCTCCTGAGTATAGGAGAGGCAACCTACCATCTGTGCTTACTTCCTTCCAATGTTGCTTGTTGGTGTATAGAAATATGGTTGGTACAGGTAGAAATAACTTCCTCCTACAGTTCCATTATGTGTCGAGTTTGGATGGGGCATGAAAGCAAACTCTTGTGTCGAGCAAGAAAAATACCCAGATTTTGAGGCTCACTTCGAACCCACAGGTTAGAGTGAGTTTCATTGTGAGAAAAGGTTTGAAAAGACCTTTCCCACTGAGCATGATTGCTCACAAAAGTGTCACGTCCCCATTGCCTCCGACCGGCATAGAGGACACGAATAAGAGCTTATCAGGAAAGCTAAGAGCCCAGAAACATATGCAGGAATAAAATTTCATAAACAGAATGCCTAAACATGCACATTGAACATTTATCTTGCACAACGGAAATCCATATGCATTCAACAAGCATTCTTCAACATGTTCATTTCATTTTAATTAACAGTAAATATGGAATTGCAGAGGTAAAATACACAAGATCACTTATCTTATGAACGCTTTGCTCCGCAACCAGCTACGTCGCTGCAACGTTCCACCCAACCATAGGCCAGCATGCTCCTTAATCTCTCAGCAACGCTGCCACCCCTGAGCTGGGCATGATTATCCAAGGAATAAGGGAACTAGAAGGATTACACATAGCCAAGGATGTCCAAAACACACAGCCAAGCCAACAGAGTTGTGTTTATTAGGCCATTAAGGAGCTAGAGAAGGCAAATTGCTAAGCTGGTGAGCTCATTACAGAGCCAAGAACACCTACACCAAAACTAGCCTGACCTCTAAGACACCCATCCACACCCAACACAAGGAATCAGTCCCTTCTCTGCTACACAGTCCCTCATGCCCTACATTCCTTTCCAGTGCTATTCAGGGGTGATGGAGAAGAAGGCCAGCCCTCTAGTTTTGTCTGTGTGGTTTCTAGCACCAGGTTTATCAAGCAACCAAGCCAAAATCCTTACTCCTCACACAGTCCAAAGACCAACCATTGCACTCAGGCAATCAATTTAGCTAACACAGCTTGAACAGTAAAAATGAATTACACAGCCCCATATGTAACAGCAAAAACGGCTCACAACATGGGGGAAAACACACAGTCCTGAAGCTTATCAGTGAACACAACTCACAGCAGGGGAAAACGCCCCAAATAGTCTGTGCGTGAAACCAATAGTTAGTGAGACAGCCAAAAACGTGAATGGCTCTTCACAACCATGGTAAAAACACATGAAACTTTCAAAAACGTGAATGGAAAATGCACCAGCAGCTCCCAAAACATGAGGAAGACAACCCAATCCCTGGCACTACAAAAACGACCTCCCATCCATGGGAAAAATGAAGCCAACAGCCAAAAACGTGGAATGGAAGACACAGGAAAAACTCCAGCTGCTCCCAAAAGCCCCAACGTGAAGGAGAATGGTGAGGAAAATGGAAAAACATGGATGTATGGCAGAATGGCATACGTTTTTGGGCATTTTCCTTGCCAAGGAAGTCAGAACACATTTTTCAAAAATGGGTCTCTTCCCAATTCGAATTTGGTTGCCCATACTCTTCCCATGCAATAACTAACTCAACCACATTCTGGCAGAAATAAATGATTGGGGAAAAAAGAAAATAAAGGTAGTTGACAATTTGATGGGTTTTCTCATAGAAATTTGGCTTTTCCCCATTGGCCCATAGGTTAAATATTTCACCCCCACCCCTTATCCTTAGAAAATCATGCCCCATTCGATTTAGTTGCCGCGAACATAGCTGGTTGTGTCCATTAATTAATTATGATGCATATTTACATGATGGCCAACATAATATATGCCGCATGCCCCGATATACCATCGGTGACAAATTTAAATCCAAAACATAGCATTACTGATCAATGGTGGGGATTTGGCCTTTAGCTCCACACCATGATCATTACCATATATATATACATCATATACATCTAGTGCAACAGGGTCAAAACCGGGGCATTACATTCCCCTCCCCCTTCAATAGCACTGTCCTCAGTGCTCACAAAATTGAACAAAATGCTACACTGGCATCGCCTCAGTGTTCCGCAGAATTGAACAAAAATGGATGTGCCAATCGTATGGCATCCTCCAGCTCCCATGTAGCCTCTTCAGGCCCGCAGTGCTCCCATTGCACCTTTGCCTAACCTATGGCTTAGTTCCGGAGCATTGTGACCTTCTTGTCGAGGATGCGCATTGGCTCAATTCAGAACTTTCCCTCGGGTTCCACCTGAATCACATCCCAATTTATCACGTGGTTAGGGTCATGTACATATCTCTTAAGCAAAGAAACATGAAAAACATTATGAGCTCTAGTGCTAGCAGGCAATGCAAGTCTATATGCAACTGGCCCTATTCTTTCAAGCACTTCAAACGGCCCGCAGTATCTTGGTGACAACTTGGCACAACTACCAAGCTTCAAGGAACTCTTCCTTGCCCTCACTCTAAGGTAAACATGATCCCCAACACTGAACTCTCTATCCACCCTATGCTTATCTGCATAGCTTTTCTGTCTATCCTGTGCTACTTTCAGCTTCTGCCTGATCTTTACCACCTCTTGCTCCATCTCCTTGAGTAATTCTGGTCCAAGCACAATCCTATTCATTGGATTATCCCAAGTCACTGGTGTCCTACACCTTCTTCCATACAAAGCTTCATACGGACTCATCCCCAAGGATGCTTGATGTCCATTGTTGTAAGCAAACTCTACCAAGTGTAAGTAATCTTCCCACTTGGTTGGTTTATCCATCACGTACATGTGAAGCATATCTTCCAGCACCTGATTAACTCTTTCTATCTGACCATCTGTCTGAGGATGGTATGCAGTGCTGAAGTTTAGCTTTGTACCCAAATCTGCAAACAACCCCTTCCAAAAGTTGGAAGTGAACTTGACATCTCTGTCGGATACTATTGCCTTAGGCAATCCATGCAACTTGAAAATCTCCTTCATGAAGATCTTTGCAATGTCACCAGCCTCATACGTAGACTTAACCGGTCTAAAATGTGCTGCCTTTGTCAACTTGTCTACCACAACCATGATGGAATCATGTTGTCTCCCTTTTTGGAGGAAGCCCTGGAATCTCATCAGGAAACACATCCCTGAATTCCTGTAGCACCTGATATTCCTCCAACCTAGGAGTTTCATCTCTCGTTTCCTCCAAAATCTAAGCTGCATACAACTGGCAACCCTTCCTACAGAACTTCTTGAACTGCATAGCTGAAACCTGCCGTACCGAAATCACCTTCGAAATACCTTTCACAACTACTAGGTTCCCTTGTTCATTCATGCACTCAAAAGTCTTATTGTAACAATCAAGCTTCACCCTGTGAGCTTCTAGCCAATCCATTCCGATGAGAACATCATAGGAACCAAGCGGTAGAACATTCAGACCTACACAAGTGACCAATCCATTCATGACCAATGGACACTTCTCTACCACTTCACTGACCTTTCTCTTAGTTCCAGTGGCTAGCTGAACTAACCAAGACTTCCTATGCTTTACTTTCTTAAAAGCACACATATCCACTACTCTAGGAGTAATGTAACTATGCGTAGAACCAGGGTCAATCAAAATAGAAACAGATTGCTCAACAATCTTACCTGCTACTTCAACCACAGCTGACTGGTGATCTGCCTAACGGTCCTCCAGTGCTGCATAGATCCTAGGAACTGCCCTTGCTACTTGACCCACTGTTTCTGCCTCTTGAACATTATAAGCTGGTCTGGCACTCTCATTCTCGAGTGGACAATTTCTACGCATGTGGGGTCCTCCACATTTCCAATATTGAAGTGGCCCTCTATTCTGTTTTGGATCCTTAGGCTTTTCTCCGGTCACTCCAACTGGCTTACTCGCAGCTTGAGATGGCTGCTTCTGCTAATTCCTGAAGCTAGAAGGTTTGAAACCTTTCTTCCTTTGGTCAAACTTCTCGTTCTTCTTGTCCTTCCATGTCTTATGGTAATCAAGCTTACCTTTGCTTTGCTCATAGCAATACTTAGCCTTCCTTATTGCTTCCTCAAGAGTCCTAGGTTCATAGAACTCAATTCGATCTTTGTAAGACTGAGGTAATCCGCTCAGAAAACGCTGGACCTTTACTTTTTCATCTTTGATGTATCGGACATACCTCAATAGCTCCAAAAACTTATTTGCATACTCTTCCATGGTCTGTTGTCCCAATCTCAGCTCATGGAACTCCTTAATCTTGTCATCATAATACCTGTCAGAGAGGTATTTCTGCTTGAAATACTTCTTGAACTGTTTCCACTTCAGTCTTTTTTCACTGATTCTCTTCACTTGCTTGAAGTGTTCCCACCAAATGGATGCTCTTCCATTCAGATTGAATATGGCAACTCTTGCCTTCATGTTTCCTAAATAATCGTGCACTTGAAAGTACTTTTTAATACCAAGAAGCCAAGCTTCAGCCTCTTGTCCAGTCTTTACCTCACCATCAAAGGTAGGAGGTTTTTCCTTTTTAAACTCATCACGAGAGCGATCCCTATGGTGTCTTTTTCTTTTTCTTTTATGAGAAGAAAAATTGGAATCCCCAATGGATTCTTCCGAATCAGATGACCCACTAGAAGTTTTTCTCCTTCTCCTAGTACTGCTCTTACTGCCTTCTGGTCTTGCCGTACCACGGTCAGAGTCTATCTTCTTATGCAAGTCCGTCAAACTCTGCAACATTGCAGCATTCAACTGATGCTGCTCTTCATGGGCTTTAATCAAACTTCTCATAGTAGCTGCAACATCTGACGGTGTCTCATGGAATCTCCTTCCATTAGACTCTATGTCATCATTTCTATTACGGACATTTTCTCCCATGGCATCTTCTGCTCTCTCATAAGAATCCTGAGCATCATACCCATCCTGGGTTCTCATAACTGAACTGCAACTAACTTACCAACAACACTACCTGGAATACTTCCCTGGAAGGTGATTATGTCTCTGCAAACGTGTTAATAACAACACAATTGTTAGATGCATACATTGATACAAATCAACATTACTTACCTTCTCTTGGAATGATCATAAAATAACAAATGCTCAAACGCGCAAAATTTTCTTTATCAAGGAATGACTGTCTGAAGGGGACGATGGGGGTCAAGGGGGCTTGCCCCCTTGTGCACTACAAGGCGGATCGAGGGCAACGCCCTCGTTTTTTTTTTTTTTTTTGTAAAAACATTAGTTTCGCACAATCTGGCGCATTAGCTCGCTGCCTCTTTCCTTATTTTATCCCCTGAAAATTCCCTTGAAAATAGCTGAAAAATCCTTCTGAAATTAGTTGAAATCGGCCCCCAAAACTATCCTTCCTTCTGCAGTATCGGCTCCGGTTCCATTCTCTCTTCCGCCGAATCGGCTCCTTTACCATTCTCTCCTCCGCCGAATTGGTTGTCGGCTGTCTTTCGGATCGACTGGTTTATCCATTTAGTCAGCCACAACGACGGCTCCCCCGGAAGTTCCACCCTTCCGCAACGTCGGACGCTCCTTCCCTTTCCTCTTCCGATCGATGCACTTCCTCTTGTGATGTTGGCAGTCTTCTTAATCGGCCGGAAAATGCTTCCATCTTCCGCAACGGCGAGCGCTTGAAAGCTCCGAACCTTCCACAACGGCGGCTCCCCGGAAGCTCAACCCTTCCGACATCGGGCGTCGGCTGACTCTCACATCGGACGTCGGACCATTTCTTCTTCCGATGAACACTAAAACACTTAGAAAAATTTCAATCTTTCTTTCACTGCATCGGCTGTCGGCGGTCTTTCCAATCGGAAGCCAAATTGACTCGCCGTCCGCAACAGCGGGCGGGAGACTTTACCAATCCGTCCACAACGGTGGATGCCCACTTTGCTGGCTCTTCCGATCGGCGCTTGCAACAACTTGAACGTCGGACGTCGGACCACTTTCATAATGTCGGACGTCGGACCACTTTAGTAACGTCGGACATCGGACCATTTTCCCTTCCGATCGTTCCGACACTTAGACAAATTTTTTGAACCTTTCTGTGGCGTCGGCGGTCGGATGAATTTACGATCGGCTGCAAAATCACTTTGCCGTCCGCAACGGTGGATGGGAATATCGTGAAACCTTCCGCAACGGCGGACAGGAAGTTCATGAAACCTTCCGCAACAGCAGACAAGAACTTCGTGAAACCTTCCACAACAGCAGATGGGAACTTCTCCAGTTCTTCCAACTGCTCAACATTTCAACAAAAATTTTAAATTTTCACAGTGTTCCACCGATTCAGCTGGTCAGAATGAAATGTAACCCCTGTTACTGCATCTTGGTGGCTCATGCAGGCCCATGCTGCAACATGAGCTCTGATACCATGCTGTCACGTCCCCATTGCCTCCGACCGGCATAGAGGACGCGACTAAGAGCTTATCAAGCCGGCTAAGAGCCCAGAAACATATGCAGGAATAAAATTTCATAAACAGAATGCCTAAACATGCACATTGAACATTTATCTTGCACAGCGGAAATCCATATGCATTCAACAAGCATTCTTCAACATGTTCATTTCATTTTAATTAACAGTAAATATGGAATTGCAGAGGTAAAATACACAAGATCACTTA
>LPNX010854183.1:0-12793 GCA_001517045.1 Pseudotsuga menziesii
AAAAAGTCAAAGTATCATGATATCTTGAAAAGTAAGAATACTTTTTATAATAGAAATAGTGATTGTATACTTACTAAACTAATATGGTTTAGAAATTAGCTTAGAAATTGATTTATAAAAAAAATTTAAAAAAAAAGGAATTTTAAAAAGATATATTTTTATTGAAGGTTTCTTACTTGATAGTGGTTGAGAATTGAGATAGCGTTTCCAAATTTCCTTGAAATTGATGCATAATTTTTCATCCCTAATTACAATAGCTATTAACATTTGAGGGGACATTGCCACCTCGTGGCTCTTGTTTAAATTATTGCTATATATGGATTTATGATTTCTCACGTTTTAAAATGATACAATAATAATTTTATTGTTTTGAAAATTGGTATTTAAATTGAAGTAACATATTTAAAGCATGATTGGTCGATATCTAGTTTATAATAATTATTATTTTCAAATTTATATTTTTAATTTTCCTCATGTTCTAAAATTATAATAATAATTTTATTGTTCCAAAAAGTGAAATATTTAGAAGATGTTAGGCTATGTAGTAGTTTATAATAACATTTTTTCAAATTAAATATTTAAAGTAAAAGAGATATTTAAGGTGAATTGAACATTCTTGGCTAGTTGGTTGGCACTACATTGAAGGAGGGATCATGCCATCTTTGCTATTAATTTTGTTTTGCTAAATTGATTAATTTGTTTATGTTACTATTTTGAATTTTGGTTTCTAAAAGTGCTGATCAATTTCATGATCTAGTTGAATATTGAAGGAGCATTTAAACCAGTCCTATATCAAGTAAATTGAATCCATATTCTTATAATCTAGTGAATGCTAAAAAACCAAATGAACGAGATTTAACCAAAAATCTTGTTAAATGTTTTTCATGGTATCATCTAGCCTCCAAATAAAGTTATTTTGTTTTATTTTAGTCCTTACAAATTTCCATTCTCTCTATATATTTTTGATGATTGCTTTTGAATCCCCTTCCTATACACAAATTTAAATATAAACATAAATGATGAATGGCATTTGAATCATACTATTGGATGTTATATTACATTCTTCATGCAATTCATTTTAGTTGAAATATTTCTAATGCTTGTTTCTCCTCCAACAAAATGAAGGGCATGCATTCAAATTACATGTAGTTATTGTTAATTGTAAGGGTACACACTAGCTACAATATATTTGAAAGTAGAAAATACAAAGGCATATGCATGCCCAAGGAAGGGAAAATTGTAGTGTGATAATGAAATGTTAGAATGTGATAGTAAAATCATACAAATTTGGGTACTTTCCGTTACATATGTTTCCTATTGTGATGTCAATAATTTTTCTCAAATTTTAGTTAGTTTTACCATAAACTATCATGTGTATAGTTATAATTCGAGGAGTTTTATGCCTACAAAACACTTATCATATTCTACAAAATTGAAAGTGCAATGTCAAAATTAGAATATAAGCAAATCCCCTTAGCACATAAGTGTGCTATTGAGCATCCTTAAGAACTTTATTTTCCTTATCACCACATACAATTTCACATTGGCTTTAAAACCTGCCTTATCACCATATAAATTTGGAGTGCATTAACCATGGCTTCAAATTTCTTATGGATCTAAAAGTAACAACCCCACACATTTTCATTACACGTTCTAAGCCTAAATTTTGAAACTACATGGTTAAAAGGAATGGAGTAATTTAATTAGTGGACAAACTCAACCTCTTTTCTATTGAAATTTTTCCCCATATCCGATAGGAATTTTCTTAGAGATTACAATTCCCCCTAATTGATGGGAACTTTGACCATGGAACTTTTCCCTAAGAGGTTTTGGTCTATTTTAAGAGGATAGAGATCATTGAAATTTTGAAAAAAATTGAGTATATCAAAGTGGAACTTTTCCTTGCCAAAAATAAATAAATTAAATTCACTAAAAATGTTGAGTTTGTCTAGTTATCAACTTACTCCAAAAGGAATCCCATTAGATTAAAGGATGTAATAGTATGGTTCTAGTTTCACTAGGTTTAGGCGTCCCATTTTTTTGCAATAACAATAATATATTTACCGTTCTTGACTAGATGACTTTGATTTTCCATTTTCAGGAACATGGAACCACTCATTGAAGATCAGGGATGATTTTAAGAACCCCCCTAGATTTATATGTATAAAAATTGGGCGAATCTCTCTGATATATAGGAAAATTTGAAGGCGATTTTATCAATAATATAATATGTATATATAAAAAATTTGGCGAATATTTCATTTTATTATTAAAATTTTGGCAAATCTTTCATTTTATTATATAATGTTGTAAAATCTTGGCGAATCTTTGATTTTATTATATAATGTTGTAAAAACTTGGCGAATATTTAACTTCATTATAAAAAATTGTAAAAACTGGCGAATCTTTCACCGATTTATAGAATATTGTCAAAATAAAAGAACAACAACATTAGTCAAATAACATGAATCACATCATCAACAATAGAACATGTAGACTCACAAGTCACAACAGGAAGGTGTAAGTGAAACACAACTGCATTGACTAGATTCAGAGCAAGTGGGGACTCCACTTGTTATCTCGTCCCTTAATGGTCCAACGGACATGTGGGGACCTGAATCTTGACAAACCGATAAATAATAAAATCAGAGATTATGCTCAATCTTAGCCTCCACTAGACAATTGAGGTCATTATTGTGTTCAATTCACGCAAATCACTTTAATGTGAGACACATTTCATATCATGAAAATTTTTATATTGAAAGAAAAATTCCAACTTTATGTAGACCTCAAGTCTTTCTATTATCACTTTTCTATGCAATGTATATGACATTTACATCAAAGTGAAATTGACATTGGTAAATGGAGCTAATATTGAAACCCAAAGAGAATAAGTATTGCAACATATTGGATAAACAAATCAAGATCAAAATAATTTACAAGCAAAGAAATCCAAACCAACTTGATATAACAAGCATTGACATCACATCAATGAAGAAATGAATAATATATCAATGAATTCTAATCCCAAGTTGTATAACTTGCAAATGATCCTTTGTATATTTATCCAAAATGCCTAGCTTTTGAAAGCTCCACTAAATGAATCTATGTATTTATCATAACCTATCATTTTCAATAAGGAAACTAAGATGCTTTATATTCATCAAAACACATTAGATAGAACACTTATCCTTGATATTTTCTCTGTTATAGAAAGCTAACAATGTATAGAAATTAGAGTAACAATGTCGAGCATAATATCAAAGGATAACACCGCTCATATATAACTTCAGTTTTCCAAGATACAATGACTATAGATGAAAGCATAATACATGTAATTGAGGAAAAAATATTTAAAATGGTTTGTTCACATGTCAAGAAACTTTTCATGCACATCCTAACCAATTTTGAAGTAATGGTGAAAGTGGGAAGATATCTAAAATGTTGATTTTTCACTAAGAAAAATGAATCCAGGTCTTTCTATATGTTCCACCCAATCATATACCATGAATTAATAATGAAGAAATTAGCATGTCATATTGATTGCAATCATAAGGTGTTAAGGGCCTATCTTTTTCCTCTCAAGGATTGAATGACATAACTGTTTACATTTAATGACCTGTATTGACAACATATTTTCCTCACAGAATTAGAACTTTCTGTAGTTCATTGATAAACTCATTTAATTTACTTTGACAATTTGTAGATACAAACCCTGTATTGGTTCAAATTAATGCAATGTTTCACCAAGTTTCTAGGATTGGGGTGTGGGAACAGGGAAATGGATCCGAGGAATGTGTGGAGACACCTCCCAAATTTTAGGAAACATCGTAGGATAAGTCAAAGTCCCCAACATACGGAATTCCAACCAAAATCCAAAACGTTAAATATATAAGAAACAATAACAAGTCATGAACATGGCTAATGAAAGCATAATATAAATACACATTTTTTGTTCTAAACATTTCATATTTTCTAAATCCAAATGCCATGAGCCTCCCATTTTAAAGGGGTTTTTCCCAAGAGTTTCTCACAAAAGGGAAATGTCCCCCATTTCTTGGGAGACGTCTCCACGTGTTTCCCTAAAGGGGGCATTGGTAAACATACCCCATTGGGATTCTGCATCCCAGCAAATGCCCCTCACCTGGGGGAGCACATCCCTGTGTAACATTTCTTGATTATTGTCAAAAATATGATAACCATGTCCTGGACTTAAAGAAGTTGACCAATACCCAAATGCTTAGAGATATAATCATGTTCTGAACTTAAAGCAGTTGACCAATACACCCACTATATTATTTAACAATAACCAAATGATTAGAGATATACTGCAGTACAACAGTCACTCATACTTCATGGGAAAAATGCTACTTTTCCATCTAGGTTGTCCCTTATTGTAGCTAGGATATGCTATGCTGACAACAAGACATGGGCATAATAGTAATCCAGTTAATATGTAGTCCCAATAGTTGTGGACATTTGTGAGCTCTCAAATATGTAGCTGAACTCTCATTCATTTAGGTTCTTTCTTGTGTTCATTAAGATATGAACACATATTTTTGCTAGTAACTGCAACCCCAATCATATTGGAAGCTAAAATATTCTGATAGACACCTTTGGTTGATTGTTGAGTAGACAAATCCAAGCAAATTGATGGTCCCTCATAGATCAGAAAGAAAGATTGTCAGGTGTCTAGTTTTGGATGAATTTAATATTTACAAAAAATTCAAAGTAATGCTCTGGTTCTATAATAATAGATTCAAGACATGACATAATATAGTTTTGGCAATGGTTGTGGTGCCATCTATCACAGACCCACTATATATTGGACATTTCGCATCATGCCAATTATCTATTAGATAGGATGCAAAATGATCTACAACTCTTATTCAATATAGGCTCAACCCTGCTCTAATAGGTAAATATAGAGGAAAATTTATATATAGGTGTGGTCTTCATTATTCATAAGCCATAGACAGGTAAATTAAAAAAATTCTTTTCTAAGAACTTCACCTGACACCAATCACAAGTTTGCCAACCAGAATAAAAAAGTAACTAGCTTGTCATTTGAAGATAGCTTGTGGTTTTCTCTCTTTCTCTTGTGAGCTCTGTACTCAAGTTTGTTACTGCAATTGTTTTGGAAAAACCAAAGCCTATCCATCATACAAGGGCATTTTTACGAAATACCCACCCCACCCTCTCCTGCGCTTTCTTATTCTACTTGATATAGGTAAATCTTCTATCTTTTGCAGTTGTCAAAAAAGAGTCAAAGAAAATGGATCAATAATTCACATGCATTTGTTAACTCATGGATATCTGAAAGTGTAAATTAAAATTAAAATTAAAATCCTACAAATCAATTTTATATTGAAATCCTCCCAGGGGCAGACTTATTTAGGAGTAATGTAACTTCCCATAGAGTTTCCACTTTGATGACCATACCCAACCTTAACTGTAAAAATCTAGCCTCAATGACCAATTGCTGCACTTTCTTCCATAGAGTTAAAAGACCAATGAGATCCCTCACTCTGTCTCCATCGGCCAGCAATGTGATGCATAAGGGAAATGAGCTTTGCTACTAGGATCATAGGGAAGGGCCTGGTTGAATGAACTATAGATCCCCTATTAAGAATTAGCCCAATATAAAACAATATAAACCAAATTCTTATACCTGTAACATTTTACCCTGAATCCAAACTTGAACAATGAAGCTTAACTTTTTCATGCAGACAACAAGCATACAAGGCCACTCCTTATCTCTTCATCCTCATCACACAAGTTTTTATAACTATATACCATATTAATATTTTAAAGTATGCAAGAAATATTCATAGAATAAAAATGAATTCATGTAAAAAGTATATATTTATATATACTATTAAAACATGATACTCCAACAAATTTAAATTTAAAATTAAAGTCACATTGGCTTTAGGAATTAACATTATAAGCTAAGCATTAACATGAAAACCATATTGATCTTAAATTTTTTTGAGGGCTTAGGGTCCTTTTATTTTCATTTTTTCAAGTTTAATGTTTTCATACTTTGGCCCTAACTAAGCATCCATGTCAGTAGATGCAGACGTAGTCAAGTCGATTTTTTGATGACTTGGCCACCTCAAAGGTTGACACAGACAAATTAGGCAATGTCAGGGGTTGACTCAGCCTCTAGGAAAAAGTCAACAACCAATTCTGATCAGTTTTGGTCAAACTTTGCTCAAACTCGGCGGATTCGAGTTGATAGCACTGCTTTCAACCCCTTTCTTGAAACATCTTCCACAAATAAGCATTTACATGCTTATTTTTACAGCATATATATGGTGGAAAATTGAGAACAATTGTATATATACCATCAATAACATTTGCATGTTTATTAAAGTAAAAAATAATTGTTATTAAAGTAAAAAAATACATATGAGGATTCTATTAGAGGTCTACAATAAAAAATGAAACAGTATAAATAACTATGTAATTGCAAGAGGATAAAACACTAATATAAACATGTTTTCCCTTTCTTAATGAAGGAATTTGCAAAATGACACCAAATTCAATCCCCAACATAATACAGTTTGGTCCTAGAAAAGCAACCCTCAAACAATAATAAAACATTTTTTAACTTTGTTTTAATAATAAGAAAACACATGATTCAACACTATTTTAACCCTCAACCAATAATAAAATAGAGTAAATCTCAATTCTGGGTGGTTTTAAGGCCATAACAACAACAAACAACAATAAACCATGCAAAGGTGGTCCTTGGTTCTGATCCATAATCGGTCATCCTATGGCTGAGTCATTTCACCAGTATGGACCTTAATTATTTTTGCAGAAAGCTATAGTTTCTCTATGTTTTCTATTTCATTGCAAATTAATTCTGACTGTGTATTACAATATTACTTGCAAATTGTAATTAAAAATGAGGAAGAAAACCAATTCTGAAACATCAATTACATACACAGAACTAACACAAATTTTACCATGGAAACCCATTTGCGAAAACCAGCATGGCCTTTGTTTGGCTCTTTCTGTGCTCAAGAATGATGACAAATATTAGCTATATACTCTTAGACAGATATTTTGTGTATTCTTACTCCATGGATGCATTTTTCATATTGCATCTTGGCTTTGAGATAATCTTCATTCTCTGTGGATAGGGTCATACTTCTCTTCATCCTTGTGATCTAGGAACATACTTCTCATTCTTAGTCTTTAGTTTTCTGCTTCTGTGCCATCAACTTTCAATGCCAATTTTCCAACAGATGTCCCAATCTCCCTCTTTATTCCCACCTCTATTGGTTTCTCTTCTCTTGGAATGCCTAGAGTCTGTCACCTAGACTGATCAAATTCCTCCTCCATCTTCCTTGAAAACCCTTGAATGATGCCAATGGAACCCCCAAAAGTAATTTCCTC
Source organism: Pseudotsuga menziesii (assembly GCA_001517045.1). Lineage (NCBI taxonomy): Eukaryota > Viridiplantae > Streptophyta > Pinopsida > Pinales > Pinaceae > Pseudotsuga > Pseudotsuga menziesii. The sequence goes on from LPNX010854183.1 coordinate 7,411, forward strand.
CTGTAATGGATTTTAGGTTGTATGATCTTTATTTTTCCTTGAAGGGTTACTTTTTATTTTGTAGATTCCATGTGGCATATACTCTACGGATTTGTGGACTCTACATGGCGATGTCATCTATCAGGTATGCCTCAATAGTCTTTGTTTTGGGTCTCTTCTTCTTTCTTCTATGCAAACACAGAGCTTCATCATAATGTAGGGGTCTTGATGTGGAGGTTAGGTATGTCCCTCACTTTGCATGCTCTTGCTTCAGCTTTTGTAGAGTGTGGAGTGCAGGGGTAAGCTCCTCTCCACATGGTCCAAAATTTCACTTCCAATACATGGCATGCCCAAAACCTTTTCTTGTTGTGGCTCTTTAGTTATATCCATTTCAGATCACTCCAGGCCTCCGTCCACATTATTGGCTTATAAGGATTGTTAGGTACAAAGTTGTTGCAGTAGAAACCATTGCAAGTGTTTATTTGTTTCAAATATTAAAGAATAAATAAGGTAAAACAATGGAATCTTGGATATATCAACATTGATTATTACAATACTAAGAAAAATAGAATGCAGAACCCTGAAAACCCCATAATCTATTAAATGGAAGCTATTTTGCTTTCAATTACACTCAGTAGTAGTCATTCATCAAAATGAAAAATGACAATTTATTTGTGTCTACACTAATTACTTATTTTAAATTCATTCGTATGAATTGTACAGAATATGCAAAGGTAACTAATTCAATTGATGCAACTGGTGTAATTTTTTTGATACAATTTGACAATTTCATCCAGACACAGGGGTCACCAAATGCCCAGTTAAATATATTATCATATAAATATCTAAGAGGGTGTTATTAACAGAGCTCACCACAGGGTCTAGTGCATCATCATGTTTGCACATTACCCAAGGTACACCCGTATCCATTCCCATAGCCATCCGAGCATCCCAATTCATGTAATTCGCTCGAGGAGATTGAGGATAACCTTCACACTTGTGGAAATATCTCAGATCATATTTGGGCATGTGGCAAACTCTAAGATCAACTTTCAGATGAAAATTTGGACGCATATGCAGAGGATGAAGATTATCAACATGAAAAAAACATATTCAAACTTTTATTTGTTTCAATATGTTGATATATTGTGTTTAGATTTGTCTTTTTCTCCAGATATTAAAATTTCTCAATTAGATATTTTTGTTGTTGAAAATGTAAAAAAACTATATTAACAAGGTCCCTTTTCATGTGCAATAGCGAATGTTTCTAGTTATGGGTATAAGGATGGTCCTAATATGAATTTTCTTGAGGCTAGTTATGGAGATGACTATCATGAAGTTAATTTGAATGAACAATTTTCTGAATTAACACGTATGAAACCTCTTTGCAACATACATGTAAATGATAGTTATGAATCAAAATCTTGGGAAGGAAGTGAGATAAATGATGTTTAATTCTAGTTCACAGTGTTCCCTTATACATAGGGTGTTTATCAACATTTTGAAGAAATTAGTGAGCCAATACTTGATATTCTTGAATCTGAAATGAAAGAGACAGATATTCAAAATTAAAACCTCATTGAGCATATTTCTCCTACACTTGGAATTGATGAAACTCTATTTTTTCCTTCTAATTCTCATGATACACTTGTTGTTTTGGATACTGGTAAAGAAATTTTTGTCCAAGAAAAATATCAACAGAATCAGGAAGATTATTCTACCCTTGATTATCATGAAGTAGGTGGTATTCATGAATGGTTACAAGGAGGACAACTGAAGCACACTTTTACCGATGAAACAATTTTCATACAACAATTTTGTCTTTTAAATAATTTGGAGCTCTGTCGTGCTCTTCAATATCCAATGGAAACTTACACAGAGTCATATTTTTTAGAGATCCTAAATGTTTCAACTTTTGGCATACAATCAAATTGCAACAGTAAGTATGAGTTGCCAATCAAACTTCAGTTGAATTTTTTTCATAATTTATGCATTCTCTCATTTGGTTGCAAACAAGAATATCATTTTGTTAGTAAAATGCTTACTTGGCTACACTAGAAATTTGCTTATACATGACCAACTTGAATTCATCTAGTTAGAGTAGGAGTGTATATCAATAATCTCACCTTGTCGAGCCTATAGATCAATTTACAACTTGTTTTTAGCAGTTTTGGTTTTGAGCTTGATCTAGCGTGTGATAGATTGGTTGAATCATGACTCCATAGCCCAATGGTGAAAATTCCAGTTATTTTCTTTTCAACTTGATGGTTGGGCTATCAGTTTTCTGTAGCTTGTAGAAACAGTCTTGGTTTGCATATTGATTTTTCAGTGTGTATGGTTTTCACGCATGTTGAATATGTTATAGGTTTCAGGAACTGTAGTGATGGAAGCAACATGTCTACAGGTTCTTAGCACCTCACAGGGAAGTGTTATCCCCATTTGGATTCAATGTTAGCACTAAAGTCTGGATTTAAACTTTCTAACAATTCTTTTTGTTTTTCTTAGACTAATCAGTATTGAGAGTTATATTTCAAAGCATTAGACTCATTTTTTTAGCCTCTTCAAAAGTTTCGAGTCTCCATACCCTACTTGATTATTTTTATTTAATTTGCTTATTTCTTATTATTTGTGTTTTACCATGACTTTCTGCATTTAATTTGGAAATTTAAAAATTTAGAATGGAATACTACACATTCTATGTGAAGTAACATTGACATGATATGAATCTTCATATTGTCATATAGTTTCTTTATGTCACTTGGGTTACTTCATCATAATGCAGGGGTCTTGATGTGGAGGTTAGGTAGGTCCCTCACTTTGTGTGCTCTTGCTTCAGCTTTTGTAGAGTGTGGAGTGCAGGGGTAAGCTCCTCTCCACATGGTCCAAAATTTCACTTCCAATACATGGAATGACCAAAACCTTTTCTTGTTGTGGCTCTTTAGTTCTATCCATTTCAGATCACTCCAGGCTTCCGTCCACATTGTTGGCTTATAATGATTGTTAGGTACAAAGTTGTCGCAGTAGAAACCATTGCAAGTGTTTATCTGTTTCAAATATTAAAGAATAAATAAGGTAAAACAATGGAATCTTAGATATCTCAACATTGATTATTACAAGACTAAGAAAAATAGAATGTAGAACCCTGAAAACCCCATAATATATTAAATGGTAGCTATTTTTCTTTCGATTACACTCAGTAGTAGTCATTCATCAAAATGAAAAATGACAATTTATTTGTGTCTACACTAATTACTTATTTTAAATTCCATTAGTATGAATTGTACAGAATATGCAAAGGTAACTAATTCAATTGATGCAACTGGTGCAATATTTTGATACAATTTGACAAGTTCATCCAGACACAGGGGTCACCAAATGCCCAGTTAAAGATATTATCATATAAATATCTAAGAGGGTGTTGTTAATAGAGCTCACCACAGGGTCTAGTGCATCATCCTATTTTCACATTACCTAGGGTACACCCATATCCATTCCCATAGCCACCTGGGCAGCCCAATTCATGCAATTCACTCCAACAGGCCCAAACAACGTTTCTTCAGGTTTATACTCATTTTCCACCTGTAAGAACACTTTGTTATTAGTCCTAATATTAAGAAATCAAACCAAGTTTACATAGAAAGTTCAAACACGTGCCATATCACTCTTTTCTGCATCAAGAGATTGCCTAAAATCACCTAAATCACACTCAGACTTGGTTTATAGGGTCTGAAGTTAACTCAGGTCTATTTTTTTTAGGTTTTTTTACACCCCTTTTGTGGAGAAAAAGAGCCCAGAATTCAAAACCCCCTAATACATGTTGCCACTCAATGGCTGTCTCACTAGTGCAAGAAGGCCATTTCAAGCGGTTGGGGCCAGATGCAATTTTTGGGTAACTTTGGCATAATAGATACCCTGGACATGCTTTCGGCACTATGAGAAGAGGAGGATTTTGTCAAAATATAATAATACCACCAATCCATATAAAATACCTATAAGCTTTCTCAATATCAAATTAATTTAATAAAAATTCAAATGTTTATTTGTACAGACAATCTATCAATTCTGCAAACTTCCCCCTTCATTTTTTATTGAGTAGGAAAAGCTCAAGGATCAAAGTAAAATCATGCTTATCAGCCACATTCTCACATTGGATAAAAGACCCGCACTTATGCTCTCAACATATCTTGGGAGGTTCGTACTTATGTTGTTTCTGCAATATACTCATCTAGAAATATCAAGATAGCATGTTGGTCCAATGATTTAAAAAGATTGCAGGGTGGACAAGAAATTCATATTCAGTTAAAATATCAGTAATGAGCACTACAACTGCACGAAGTTAATTGTCATAATTCATGACACATATTTTACAATTGACCACTGGTTCTTAACCTTATTCATCCTAGACTATTCCTTCTACACAATCAGACTAAACATTAAGCATTTAATGTACAATGACTATGTTAGATTTATCTCGATGCATGTGTCATTCAGTGGATTGAAAGAAGACATGGTAAAAATTAACAACTATAACTTTCCAAATTGAGTAATTTATATAGAATGAGACCTCACAATAGATTTTTTTTATATTCAAGGGATAAAAATCCTCATAACTCGCACATCATTCTAGCAGCAGAAATATTTCCATGTTTCATCCTCCTACTGTGCATAAATGGAATTATGCTTTATCATAATCCCCTCTGCAATCAAATATATGGAAGAAATCCTGATGAATAAGGGAAAGACAAAAGCAAGATGCTTCAAGAAGATGATTCAAACTGTATACTCCCATTTAAACAATGGCTGCATACTAAGTCAATAATATTTATAAATTACTAATTTTAAATGACCACAAAATAGAATGTCGTAGGTGGGAACCATGACATGGTATTCTTCTTGCTTGCTAAATAAATTGATAACCACCATAATTGCAGGAACAACCAACACAACACACAAGGAGACTCCTAGAATGGATTTCATAAAGCACAATGCTCTTCTCCAACATGTACAAAATGTTTTTGTCTCTTGCCATTTGCAAGAATTAGTTCAACCTTCAAATGAATCGAGATTAGCTAGTAAGCAAATTTCTTTCTTATCATCTATCTTATAAGATTCTTTTTCTAACTCAGTCAGGCCAGTGCTCTGGTAATATTCCTCGTTATCTAACATCTCCTAAAAAAAACGCTTGAAGCAAGTGACAAAGAATCAGTTCTATGCACACTTTCTGACCATTCAGAACTGTTCTGCAAATCTCCCTGTTATACAGCGGAATGGCACCTCTCCGTCCGAGTGCTGACATCCGTCAGGTTGGCACACAAAAGGACACTTATGGATTGAGGTTTGCCTAGTTTCATTATACCTTGGTTGATGATGAAATACATTACCTATATGCCCAGCTGGTTACTTT
>LPNX010854183.1:23800-47694 GCA_001517045.1 Pseudotsuga menziesii
CCACTTTGAGTTTTCTGACTCCTCCTCTTGTCCATCATACCTGGGGAATCTGATCATGTCTCCTACATGACAGATAAGTCTAGTTGTCCTATCTATCTGTTATACGCTGCCTTGGGTCATCTCTGTGTCGTGCTCACTGTTCAAGGATTCTTCTCACTATCTGATTTATAGCCTGATCCACTCACCGTTATATCTGTTATCCTTTTACTTGTGTCTACCTTCTTTTTCCCAGTTCCTAGTCGCTCTTGTGATCCGTTGGAGGATCTATTGCCTTCCCTATCACAGTATGGTTCAGTTTCAGTACTTCCTGATGACGAAGACCTAGAGTTTGACGGTAGTACCTCTGGATTCACTTTCATCATTTGTGAACTCCTTTGCTTCAGTTGTCAATTATCATCTATTGGTTGACAAACTGTTGAATCCTCTCCATGTTCGACTTCAGCTTACCCTTATTCACATGGCTTGGATTGTACTTGGTTCTTTGGGATCTTGTATGAAGACCTTAGTTCCTCACTTATGAACTAAGTTGCGCAAGACTATGTTCCGTTTCTATATCCAGCTTCCAGATCTTTGAAGACTCATCATTGTTATATTGTGGCTTTGATCCACCTTTGTACATACATGGTTTTACCCGTATTATATGATGTACTCTCATCTTGTAAAGGAGCTATTGTTCCAGTAAATTGAACATAGCATCCTCAGATATAGCTTTGTATATGACATTATTATGTATTGGTTTCAGGTACTCCTTCTGCTCCACTGGACTTCTGAGTTTCTCCATAGTTAATATTATAATGTATTTCGGCCATCGTTCCCCTCTGACCTCACACATTAGGGGGCATCTGTTATACAGCTGAATGGCACCTCTCCGTCCGAGTGCTGACATCCCTCAGTTCGGCACACAAAAGCACACTTATGGATTGAGGTTTGCCTAGTTTCATTATACCTTGGTTGATGATGAAATACATTACCTATATGCCCAGCTGGTTACTTTGCTATTTTGAGATTTTGAGTGCATGCGCGACTATCTCTATTGGCATCTCGCGCATATGCGCGAGTATTATGTTCAGCAGGTCGCGCATACATCTATGCGCGGGTTGCTCTTGTACAGAGTCGCGCATGATGCGCGGGTTGCTTTACTACAGACCCGCACATAGTTTCCTTAAAATTAGTTTTTAAAAACACGAGTTAATGGGAGATTAGTTGTTTCATTTACCTTAATCCCATTAACTGCTATAGCCTCCCTAACCTTCGAGAACTGCCTCATTTCCTTCAGATAAATAGAGGCCTTGGGGAGGGTGTTGGATATTCATACTTGGAGAGCAAAGTTATGCTGGTGGAATTTCTACAGAATCTTTGGAGCAGAGAAACTCAGAGTCCTTTGGTGACAGAGGAGTCCCTTGTTCAGACATTGGGTTGTAACCTAAACTCCCTCTATTATTGTTAATAAAGCAGATTACTTCTTCCATATTGTGTTTCATGTGTTGTGGCTTGGTAAATGTTTATATTTCATTATAATATGTGATTTGCCTAACCTGTATCTTTATATATGAATCATACTGTATATTGGAAGAATCTTTGTTAACAGGTTGAAGGAGGAACTATCCTGGAGATTGTAGAAGTGAAGCAAAGAGGAAGGAGTTAGCTTGGATCAACCTTCGTTTATTACAAGTAAGTTCCTGCTACTTCCCTATTTCCTATTTGTGCTTTTATAATCAAATTGTCTGCAAGGTCATAGTATGTTGGTAACCCCCAGACCTAGGTTATTAGGTGAATTATCCATTACAACACTCCCTCTTCTGAATTGCTTCTAACTGAATACCCATCAACTACACTATAAACACTGTCAAGCATTGTCCTTCCTTTTTTAGCTGTGATCATATGTCGATTGTCTCCACCCATGGATTCATTGACAGTGCCATTGGCAGCTGGACTTAAGTTCATATTCCAGTCAATTGCATTCAAATTATCATGGTTAGCTTCTGCAAAATTTGCAAGTTCTCCTCTGGATTGCAATTTTCTACATGTTTTTTTGTAGGAGGATTGTTGTTCTAGAGACCTAACAAATTTCCTTGGTGTGTTGAATACACTCATATTATCAATTGTAATACATGATCCTGGATTCTGAGGAAGAGAACAAATAGTAAAGCACCTGAGCATTTGCAATCAAAAGAGATAATGCTGATATAATAAAATGTACCAACTTTGCTTAAGCTTCCTCATCAAGCATAAGATGCATTAAACGAGACAAAACAGGAAAAATAAGAAGGACACATCCCATGCTCTTTATGTGTACCTTAGGGATAACTACTTCTTTCATAGCTGAAGGGAAATGTGAGTGAGCATAGTTAATGCAGAGGGAAAAACATGGGCCATTTTCATCCTCTTTATAGGAACGTCTCCTTTCTAAGCAGTCCTCATCATAAAACGATGCATCTCCATTTAACCCATGTCTGTCAACCATATGTATCTTGGTCCTTATTTTCCTATTACCAACTTTAGTGACTCAATAAATGGTCACTTAAACTCATCCCCAAATCAATTTGCAAAGAGAAATTAAACTCTAAAAGTAATACCCACAAGAACAACAATTTACCATCATCAAATCAATTTTCTAAGTTAAAATTTAAATTTGAAAATACATGCCCATAGAAGCTTCATTACTGTGTTTTCCATTTACAGAGTTGTACTCCATTGCCCACAATCACCACAGAGATTTTGAAAAGGAAGAAATCTAAATCCAAACCCTTAGCATGTTGTCCAATACCTTAGCTGGAAATCCAATTGCAACTTGCAAGTTGCATATTTAAGATAAAGAAATTGGGATATATATGGTTAAGATTTCTGTCAAATAGTAGGCCCGCAACCCAGAAAAAATCAACACAAATAAATTATGCCATTAAAGGATTCTGCTTATGTGGAGTGAGATCGCTAGATCTATTTGAGCATGTTACAGACTGCCACATCTTATACAAAATCGTGCCCAATGAGATAGAAACCCCCACAGACAGGTAGAGGACGACATAGTTGGATATTCCATCCTCTGGTGAGGTCTCCATCATTTCAGTATGGTGGCTTGCTAACATCCATTGATGAGCTTAACTTTTCAGTTAGTTAAGACAAGGAAAATTACATATCAAATTAACATAGTCAATACCCATCAATTAAATTCATTGTATAAGCAGAAATCACACAACCAAGAGGGAGAAGAGATTTCATTGAGTTATAATGCCATCAAAAGAAGCTGATGCCATTGATATAATCCCAGTGGTTGTTTATTCAAACATGTAGTGAAAGATGGGAATGAATTTTGCATTCCATGGTCAATACATACCTCATGTATCAGTAATATACTAATCTCAAGCTACATCAATATACATCTATATTTTGTTTGAGTCACAAATAGCGGTTAACAGCTCTAATACCTGTTTTAAGTATTCACAAACAGAAATTTACTCGTTACCAAAAATTCCAGCAGCAAACTGATTTTGCATCAATTCACCTACTAAATGTCTTCATAATTGCCATAAACAGAGTTTTCCTTTTTCTAAGTAGGTTATATGCCCAAATCTACCAGCAATCATGGTTTCAATGAGAATAGCTTTGTAAGAAAATAAATTCCTCATAATTACTCTAGTTTAAAAAAACTGAAAATCCACCAATTAAGCATGGAAGTATGATTTCATATAACAAACATATTGAGACTAACATTTCTAATTTGCTGCCATAACTCCAGAAAAGACAACAGAGTAACTCAATCCAGAATATCATAAAAACACAGGAATTGCTCTCTAAGCTTCATGCACTAAACCAACATATATCATCGACAATTTTAGAAAATATTTCCCAGAAACAATAATGAAAAGACAGGATATAGTGATAGTTATCATCCCTAGTCCTCTTTTACCAATATCTTAGAGCTATAATTCGCCAGCTCTTTCAATCATCAAGTTTATGGCCATTTGTAATTTAGTAGAGGTAAAATAAATCCCATAGCCATTCATACTAGCAAACATTCCACTTAACAACCATAGATACATGTGGCATTTCCAATAATCTATCATATTAGTTCATTAACAACTTATCAAAAAAATTACGAAAATTAGTTTGATATACAAGAAAATATAATAGATTATACATGCACTTGGTCAACTAGCCCCATTGGATGAATTTCTATATCCAACTCCTTCCCTGGACAACTCTTAAGTTACCATGTGATTTCCACCCAACCTTTCCCATGAAATTATTCTTTCCTTAGGACCCCCAAACTATGTGGAAGCACAATCAAAGGCTCAACAAAAAAAATAGGGATATGTACAAGTAGTGGGGTGACCAGTTACTAATATGTCAGATAGATCCTTTTTGACAAAAGGAATATTCAGCCATGCAGCAACCTGCAAGTTATCCCACTTAGGACTATGCAAATTGCAATGTAGTTCAGAGTCTTCAGACAAAGGGTTCTTGAAAATTAGGTAGCATTGCAATACTAGTTCAGGTAACTTTCCTAGTCAGCTAATTCCCAACAAAGACCATAGCCCATTTGCATGGTTCAACTAGGCTTAGAAGTTCAACTACTTTGTCCTGTGAGGCATGTCAGCTCCCACAACAAAGCAATCATATGTCGTCAGCTCCTGAATGAGAACCATGAGGAAAGCATGCTCCCACAACAAAAGTTCTCAGAACAAGCATGTTACCTCAGATCCTTTCCCATATATCCCATGTTTCGAACTATGGACATGATACCTCCACTCATTCCATCATATTAGAGCCACAACCATGATTGGTTTCACATGTAGGTAGGGATGATTTTAAGAACCCCCCTAGATTTATATGAATAAAAAATGTAGAAGTCTTTGTGTATCAACTCTTCGGTTGGGGATTTTAAAAGCATCATGTACATCTATATTGACTTATAGTGAACTATATGATACATTTTCAACAAAACAAATTGAAAAAAAAACTATAAATTCTCATGGCTTAATATCATATTTTCACAAAGAAATCAAACAAAAATTGGAAAATTTTCAACAATTCCTATGGCTTTATATCATATTTTGAAGAAATTGAAAGATCCAAGGATTAACCACTAGGAATTAGTGTTTCCCCTGCCACACATTAAGTAGTTGAGAGGGGAACTTTCAAAGACACAGAGCTTCTTGTTTCTACCTCGTGGCAACTGGTAAATGGATGAAAGAAACGACCAACGAAGACAGAGGCAGGAGGATAGGGAAAGGCAGAGCAGACGATAAGAGTAAGAGAGGGTCTAACCTCCCCAATTACGTTTTTTACTTGCCAAGTCAAAGAAGTTCAGTGTAGAATTCAATTTCGACACTATGGACATTGAAGAACTTAGAGAAACAACTATGGCTTCCATGCCCAACATGAAGAGGAAGAGAAAGCAGCCGTCACTGCATCCACTCTCATCTTGGAAATTTATTTCCACAAATAATTTGTTCGATAGAAATGGGACACAACTACAAGTTTCTAGTGCACAATCAGTTCCATTATGTGTCCGTAAGGAAAATGATGTCTAATTCCTGTCTATTCAGTAAATTTATGGAAAGAACGAACAAATCAAACAGTGCACTTGGGAAATATTGCTCTGTTTTGAAAATTATTGTTGCAAGCTCTAAAATAACATTTCTATATAGTCCCAAAGTGTTTGATGGAAGCCCATAGTGGTTCAATTTGGAACTGTAATAGTGCTTGTATCATGGGACCTTGCTATTCCTACCCACTCTAGATAGACATAAAGATGATCATATTTTGTCAAAAGTATGCACACTTGGATCACACGAAAAAAGATACCAGTATTAAAATCCTGAACTTCAAAAATCTTGCAATATGTTATCTTTTAAATATTCATGATGTTTTAAAAATTGTTTACCAATTTCAGTTTCACTGGCACTAATTGGGCACCAATTATTGATATTAATTACTAAACTTGTTATAGATTTATCTACTAATGATTTTGGACGAAATTGAGGTCAATTCTTCTACTTCCCAAACTAAAAGGATAAGGGGCTAATATGACAATAGCTGGCTATATTTGAATCACAAATTTATAACCAATGCCAATCTTTCAGCGCAATCTTGTGAAGGAAATTGATTTGAAAGTTTTACCTAGTGGGCATTGAGTTCACTGAAAATGAAACATGTCTATTTTGATTTGCAAAGCTAATCAACGGGAAAGGCTCCACATTAGACAGTAGATTCACCATTCCACCTTTCGGTGAAATGCAATGTCTACCTACTACTAAAAAATGAAGGATACAAGTATCTTTGTCTAGGTCAACTTACTTTTTAATGCAAACATAACAGAAGCATGGAAAAGGGAAAGAGAATATGTTCTTTGAAATTGTGACCTTGTTATCTTAAAAGTAAATATTTATAAACAATTTTTTTGACAAAATTGGAGACTAAACACTAAGATAGATCTTTCACCTGTTATAGACTACCTGAGAATAACTCGCCACATGAGTACAGCTAAAAATAGCCGATGCATCAAATAGAAAAAAGATTAAACCCCTTGTCTCGCCATCTTTGAAGTAGGACTAAGCTCTTTAAAATGAAAACATCCAATATCTTCAATAGAAGCCACAGAAACCAGCATTTCCTAAAGAAGAAATAGATCACCAAGGACACCAACTACTATTAGCACTAACTTTAAGTGAATGGAAGTGATTAGCTGATTTAAGGATAACTTTGAGTGAATGGAAGTGATTATCATATTTAAGGATAGCGGGAACAAGAAAAATAGAAGGAAAAGTGAAGAAATCTATGCTACTCTTATAATCAGTAGCATGTGCCCTGGAAAATAATTGCTAATGAGCTCCATGGCTATTGAATACTATAACTTACACCCAGAATAAAACCAACAGAGTGCCAAAGAATAATATCCAATGAGGAAAATCTCATTAAGCTGTGGTCTAGCAACAAGGTTGAGTGCTCACAGCAATGATGGCTCAGACAGTTGATCAAAGTGTTTCAAGATGAGAGTCAGATCAAGGTGGCTACACTACTTCCAAACTGTTAAACTAAGATGTTTTCAGTGCTAATGCAATATTCTATGTGAATGAGACTAAGTGCAATTCTTGGGTGACTTTGACAAAATTATTGATCAAAGTGTTTCAAGATGAGAGTCAAGTCAAGGTGGCTACACTACTTCCAAAGTGTTAAACTAAGATTTTTTCAGTGCTAATGCAATATTCATTCTGTGAATGAGACTAAGTGCAATTTTTGGGTGACTTTGATGAAATTATTAACCTAAGAGGTCTAATTGCAACAGATCTCTCATAAAAGTCTCCTACCCACTCCAATTAGAAAGAGGGTTAAAAACTTCAGTTAACTATACAAGTAAAAATGTTCAGAATTTGATGAGTGGTGATTTATGAAAACTCAAATCAAGCAATAAGAGAACCAACCGAATGAACCATATCTAATACCTTGTCCCCTATTCACCATAGAACACTGATAATGTTACAGGGAAATGATTTGACTATAGAGTACCAACCATGCGACCATTACTTACATCCCTCTACCATAACTACCCAACATAAATGGATAATCCTAGAATCTAATAAAATGGGTAATAAAAAATTCCATTGCTTTCAACCGATCTAAGTACACAAGTCATAACATAAAGTAATTTGGCCAATAGATAAAAAAACACGTGAAGGCACCCTCCCCTATCATAAAGGTAAAATCAAATTATCCGGTGGGCAGAGGGTAAAGCAGGTGATGATGGACCATAAATCCGAGTATGTAGAGCCATGGACATACTCCTTCCCCCCAGCACCGGGTATGGATATCTAAGGATTAGATTGAGGAATGAGTCTATAAAATCCAAAGTAGTAAATCTTATAGCCCGGGCTAGGGAGTCTAAGATCTTAGTACCTATAGCAGCAGTCACCGCAATTATCAAAGCAGCGGCCACCACAGTCACCAAGGTCCAGAAAGCCATAGCTATGGTTTGTGTGCCTACTAAATAAACTCAAAATTTCACAATCCAAATAAGCTAAATACATTGCATCTCTTCCTATTCTTATAGAAGAAGCAGAGATCAAAAACATGTAGAGAAAGACAAGTAATTGAAGGGGATTTGTGATTACTGACCATATCCATCCTTGTCAAACAAACTGAAAGCCTCCTTGAACTCAGAGATATGTTCCTCTGTTAGCTTGTCTATCATTTTCACGTAATGTAAGCAGATAGAGTTAAATACCGAATTTTTAATCGTATTATCCATAAATCCTAGGCAAAATACCAATTTTCAGCCTATTATCCATAAATCCGACGAACCATCTTCATTTCTCCTCCCAATATGAAAAAATCGGGTGAATTTGGGCAAATATATCCTGCAAATCGGAAAAATCAGGCGAATTTGGGCAAATATCTCCTGCAAATTGGAAAAATCGGGCGAATTTGGGAAAATATCTCCTGACAATTGGAAAAATTCGGGCGAATGTGGGAAAAAATCAAATATTTTTGTGGGATAATATTCATTTTCCAGTTTTTCCCTCTTTCGGGATGAATGCGATTTACCTTGAGGAAGCTATATATAAAATAAACAATGGGCGAATTTATTAAATAAAATAAAAACATTTTAATATAAAAATTCACCCACCTTTTTCTCGGTAACCCTTAAAATTCGCCCTTAAAATCATCCTTGAACTAGTCTTTGACTTTTCTCTGTGTTATACCTTCTGCCTTCTCATTCAATTCTAATTATTGACTCAAATAGAAGAAGGATAAAAACTTACTAGAATAGCAATTAAAATTTAGAGATGAAAGCATAATGCACAATTCAAAGACCATTTCACAATATTAGAGCAATTATTTTTTGATTAGTAGCCCAATGCAACACAAATTGGAGAGAAAGTTGCAAAGATAGTGGTTTACCAGGAAGGACATGTAGAGAACAATATAAAGTGCGGAGTTAGCAAACCTGTGAAGCACATGATGTTTAAACTCTTGTAGCAAAGGTAAGAGAAACATGGGTGCAAGATTAAACCAATGAAGGGTGTCTATTGAAGATACATGCATCAAGCATTTTCACTTGAAAGTTACATTCAAATAATTCAATCTCTAATTAAAAAGAACAGAAGGAATTAAGAATGCATATGATGAAAATTTGTATTCTTGCATAGCTTTAGTGGCTAACAAGAAGTAGTGTGAAAGGGATGGAGAAAATAGTCATTTGTCTCTAGTCAAAATAGTCAAATGTAGAGAATCATGTGCTTGTTCAAGCTAACATGTCAAAATCTGGATGCCAGTTCCATGAGTGGTTGAAATTGATAGCTACTATTAAAAGACAAGACGATTATGATAACTTACTTCGCTTTCTATGTGAACTCTACAAAATCCTTTCCCTTTCCATCTATATCGATGTCATGTCTGAATATATAGCATGTATAAATACTTATTACCAAGATGGTGCATAAAACATATCATACTTTCTTCAACTTTTCAATATGGACCCTCTCCCATGATTTCTTCCAAGGTCTTTATACAAATTGAAGAGTCTCAATAGAGAACCTCATGTATTCCATCCTTGTGGGAAATTGAAATATATTCATGTGCAAATGGTTATTGGTCTACATTGCATACTTCATCTTGTATAGAGAATATGGACAACCTGGTGAACTATTTAATATGGACCCTCTCCCATGATTACTTCAAAGGTTTTTTTTTAAAATTGAAGAGTCTTAAGAGATAACTTCATCTATGCCATCATTGTGTAATATCAAAATATATTCATGTGCAAATGTAAATTAGTTAACATTGCATACTTCATCCTATATTGAGAATATGAGACTTGTTTATATGTGAAGTTGGGATTTATTCTTGTGAAACTAAATGTTGTCTATGAGAGAGATATTTTTGTAGGCATATCATAAAACATAAATCAATGAAATGGTCTGAAAGCTTGTGAATTAAAACAATTATTTACAATTCACCATACCTATTCAAAATGATCTCTTCTTCCAATGAAAACTTGTAGTGCGAATCTTTCCACTAACTTCCAGGACTACTGAATATGTTTGTTAGATTCCAAGGGTGAGCTTCTATCCAATAGATCAAAGAGTGGTGATGGATTGTGAGCCAAATTGCACAGTTCAGGACCACAAAATGCGTGAACAACAAAAGAAAACCCATGAAAATAGGTAGCAATCTCAGGAATCCAGAACTCTATTTTTTTTACCTACTAACAGGTGTGCGCATGTTCCTTTAAGCACGCACATGCATGTCTAAGACCATGCGCAAGAATTGACGCATACACAAACTTAAAAGCACGTGTGGCCCTGTTTAACATTTAGAGCATTTACTCAATAACGTTTATTTCATTTAATGACTAACATTCTTCAACAATGACTTTGTATTCATGATTATTTCGATTATTTTAACATTTAGAGCATTTACTCAATAACGTTTATTTCGGTGTTTTTTTTTCGTCTCCGTCGGATCACTAGTACCTTGTATTGTCGCCGTTTTGGATGGAAAATTGCAAGCACTACGACAAAGGGTTTTACCTTTGCCGATCCCGCGATTTGCTTTTGTAATTTTGTTCTTGTTGCTGTCGGCGCCGTGTTGGACACTTGAATTGGGGGATTAGTTTTTGTTTGTCCGATCGTCGTCATTTTTGTTTTCGCAAAATCCTTAGTCTATTTGTGTTCCGTCGTTGCGGCTCCGAAATGGACTAGCCATCTGCCTTTTAGCTTTTCCTTTCGCCGATGTTTTATGTTCTATTTATCACCGATGGTTCGCTTAACGTTTGGCTCTATATTTTTCCAATTTTGACTGGTTTAGGGGCTTTTGGTCTATGTAGTTTCTTCCATTGCGGCATTTTAATGTACTAATGGTCCGATGATTTAGTCACTTTGAGCTCCGACGCCCTCTTCTAATGCTTTATTTCACCGACGATTTATTTTTCTCTGGAACCCTTAGATCATGGTTCGCCCGCCATTGCAGTGTTTTAGTGAACTAACCATCCGACGTTGTGTGTTTTGATTCACCAATGAGGGTTTTTATCTTCCAGAGGTTTAGTTTTCCTGCCGGTGGGGTTTTCTCTCCCTAGGCGACGGATTTCTTGGTTTTTGATCAAGTTTGAGGTTTTCACATTGAAAATGCAGTCCCTGGTTTTTACTATTGATGCTCATTTTTATTGGTAGTATGATTTATGTTCATTGAAAGTGGTTTGGATAAATGATGAGTTTTTCATGTTGATCGTAGACAAACATGGGAGATTTTCTCAGATCCAGTTGATGATTACTGCTGCAAAGAATAAATAGCTGGAGGACAATTCAGAAGTAAGTTGGCTGAAGAAAGAAGCAGCTAAAGCATGAAGAAGTAGAGATGTTCCTCAAGGAAAAGAAGATAGTGAAGGTCTGAGGTCAACCGGATCTCGAAAGGACAAACGGTTGATTGAGCCTAATTATTAAGAATAGAGTCCTAGGCTCGGGGAGTTCGTCAGTTACCAAGTCGGTTACCTTTTATGAAGTGCCTGTAAATCTTAATCTTCGTTTGAAATGTAATGTTTACATGAATCATGAGCACTCACAAAAGGACAAAATTGTGAGATTCAACGGTTGGGGAAGCCCTAAGGTCACCCGGTGGGCAGCCCAAAAGTTAGGCCTTTTGTATAAATATAGGAGATTTAGATAGAGGAAGGACTTTTTCCAAGTTAGACTTGTGAGAACATGTTGTAAGAGGAACTACTTCATTTTGCAATAGATAATTACAATTTTTCCTATTGGAGAAAGCTTTGGTGGAATGTTCAAATGTTGTGAAATGGATGTTGTTGAAGGGGAACTATTTTGTTTTCAACTTTTATTCATTAACTGTGAGATCGTTCTAACTTTCTGAACCTATGTTCTTGTATGAATGCTCTCTAGTTTATTTTATGATAATTTCCACTATGAGTAATGAATGTTTTCATAAACAATGAGCCCTATTATTGTTCATCTATCTATTCATGTTTATGTGTTTTGAATCAAAGAACAACTACCTGTGATTTTTCTTAATGCATGAACAGTAATACATTACTCATTAAATGATAATCTCACTCCCTAGGGACAACTTAGTTAGTTTATTTCATGGTGTGTGTGATTTAGATGCGAGAGAGTTTAAGACGAGAGGTAAGAACCTGCGCATCACATTGTGACCGCTCCTCGTACTCTTGATCAATCTGCATTTCAGATAGGCACTTGCATTTCATACTTAAAACTAAAAAAAACACAAAAATATACACGGTGGATCGGGCCGCAACCGGTAAAACCATTTATTTTTGTTACTTGACCTGCGGTAGCCAGACCGCAAGCCGGATGGATTCCCCATACCAAACAGTCACGGGCTATTTGGGAACGTTGACTGGGGAGAATCCCTTGCTGTTGTCTCTTGCTATTTCCAAGCCTCAACATAAGTATAAAGTATACTTTGAGAAAATGAAGAATTAAAAGTTCATTACCTAGCATAATTGATAATGAGCTCAAGGCAAGAACTACAAAACCTTTCTTTGTTCACAACAAGGTATTTGCGAGAAAAATCAACAACATCCTGGAAGCAACTTTTTATTTAAGTCCAGAAAAAATTCAAAATAAAAGCAATAAAACCATAAATTAATGGAGACGTGAGGTTAGACCTTATCAATGTCACACGTCACCACTTTCTTGACGTTCTTGTATAGTAATACCTCCCGAGCTGTGGAGCCTTCACCGCCTCCCATGATGAAAACGATTTTGAGGCTGAAATCACACATTACGACTACAAATTAGAAACATGAGAACCAAGTCTTTGCTGACATTTAAAGGGATACAGCTGAGGGATATTACCAGATGCAAATTACATACTTACTTCGGGTGGCAGAGGAGCGCTAGATGCAGTAGTAATTTGTGATAGATAAACTCGATCACTTCTGCGCTTTGCAACTTTCTGTCTATAACAAATGCCTGTCTGCAAGAGCAATCAATCTTGATTGACGTTCAGAGAAAAGGTAATTCACAAACTTTATTTTATATATTTCTAGATAACTTGTATTGCGTATATTTACCTTGTCGAATGGTTCTATATTGAGGAGCACTGTATCCTGGTAATTGTTCACTTATGAAGAATGCTGCGAAAAGTTTCGTTCTTGCACATAAAAGTAAGTGCTCTCAATTTGTCTTAAATAATTATGATAATTTTGACTGTTTTAATAAATAATCAAATAATCAATTTACAATAGAATGATTTACTCACGTGCATAACTTTTGGAACATTTCTAAATTTGCTTCTTTAGGGATGAAATCTAGATAGCTAAACAAACATATAAATTAGGAAATCACCAATTTTATATTTTGGTAGAAATTTGAGTAATATGTGTTGGAACTTAAGATTTTAAAAAAGAATTTAAAAAAAAAGATTGGAAATTGAAGAATTAACATTAAAAATATGATTCATTCATGAGATGATAAAAATATTTGAAGGTCCATTACAAAATCATGTTTCACATAAAATTTTAATCTTCATAGGAATACATAAAGGAATCGACGAGTTGAATATCTTTTTTTCAGATGCTTAATGGGAAAAGGTATAAGCTCATGTATAGTATTAACATTGATTATTGGATAATTAAAGTGATAGAAGATATTTCATGTTATACAAAAATTACGAGGGAGTATATACAAGAATAATTACCACAAAAGAGTTAAATCATGCATGAGATAATATAGATATTTGAAGGTACATTACCCAATCATGTTTCAAATAAAATTAATATACTTATGAATATATAAATGAATTGACAATTTGAAGATCTCTTTTTAAGAGGTTTAATGAGAAAAGTATAAGCTTATATATAATTTTAGCATTGATTATTGGATAATTAAAGTGATACAAGACACAAGTAAATAAGGGGAATGTGAATTCAAACAAGGACACCATAAAGTGGTGTGAATTTCACAAAATCCCTTGGCACAACACTAATTAATGTCACTCAAAATAATTATTCTTGGCTGAAATGAAATCTTCAAAGATAGATTTTGGCTCAGACTTTAATTTATATCAAGATAAGCGAAAGTGGATCATTGAATCATAATAGTAGTTGATGGGGGAATCAATTTCTGCATACTTGATGGGGTATCACTACTACATTTGGGGTCCAAATTTGACATTTGGACTGATGTTAAATGTTAAATTTCAGTTATCAACATCGAATGGGGTTTTTTTTTTGAAAATGCAATAAAATTTCACTTAATCAACGTTATGAGAAGTATGTCACTTAAGTGACACTCATGAACATTATTTAAGATATGCACATTGTTAGAATAATCGACCCATAGTTACCCATATTTGGCATTAATTAAATCATTTTTGTCTTATTTCTACAATCCTAGATTCCCTCTCTATGCTTGTTGATTTATACATGTTCCTAGAAGTCAATACTTGCTAAACTGGGTCATGGAGTGATTTGGAATCATCCTAAAAACATATTTAGCATGTATTATTTATTCTTGGTTCTTTAAAGCACATATTTTATTTTTATGAAAGTTGCCTTGTTTTACATCTGTTTTAAGGCATAAAGGAAAAGCTAGTCTAGGGGAACTTGCCTTGTTTTTTGACCAGATCATCCTCCTTCCTTTTCTCCATAAAAAATCATGAATGAGTTGTATAACCACCACATATTATCTTTCCCACTTTCTTTAGCTAATTTTTGAGGATCTTCATGGATTTGGAAATTCCTTTTTGCACCTATGGGGGATTTGACTTGTTTTTAGTAAGTCTGCTTTTTTACCAATTCGAATAGAAACCTAGTTCTTTTGAATATCTAATGTAATTATATATTTTATAAGCTTATTAATTCATATGGTTGGATAATTTACACTTATTCAATACACGATCAAGTTATGCTCCAATTTTAGTCTCCTTTTATGTGAATTTTGCATGTTTGATTAGCAATTTTGTGAGTGTAATTGATCTATCTCTTGGGTTCAATTTCCAAATGGTATCATATCCTTTGTGGAGAGATTTATCTCCTTCCAAATTTTTATTGCATATTTGACATCACTGACTGGGAGCACATTCTGCTGACTGAAGGGCACAGGAGTTGAGATATGGACCAATCTCAAAGAATCATCTTGACTCCATTCAATTTCTTTGAATGGAAAGATGAGATGGAGATATTGTTGAGAGTGAAAATTCACTATAGGGTTACCATGGCTACTGAGGTAGAGCCCTATGCAACTACAAAGAAAATCAAATGGCACAGCAGGAGGGATGAGGCCTATGGTCTCTTGTGTCTGAGTATTTCAAGAGACCTCCTCTTTCATCTTGATTCATTGACATATCCTAATGAGGTGTGGGAGAATATTGAAGATATTTTTGGAAAGACAGATTATATGAGAGGACATCAAATCAAGAATGAATTGATCTCCTTGAATCCCAGTAGCTTCGAATCATTGCAACTCTATTTTACCAAGTTTAAGGCCCTTTTTTTGCAGTTAAAACAATGTGGGATTGAAAAGAAGGAGGAGAAATTAGTTTTGAGCATTCTCTCAAATATTGGTCCTAACTATTCAGTGTTTGTTTCTACCTTCTATGCCACTAAATGGACAGCTCAAAACTAGAAGATGCCTAAGCTTGTTGAGTTCATGGAATCCCTCACTCAGGAGCAAGATAAATTGGTGATGATAGGCACCATCAAACCTTCCAAAGACCAAGATTTGGTTGCTGGAGATTCGAAGGTGGATTCAAAAAGAAAGAAAAAATCTAAAAATCCACATGAGAAAAAGATAGACAAGGCAAACTCTTAAGAGGAATCCTCAGGCTCCAAGAAGAACCCCCAGAATAAGAAGAACAAAGGAGAAATGAGCAAGTGTGCATACTGTAGTAAGGGCTATCATCCTAAGAGATCTTGTATGAAAAAGTAGATAGACATGTTGACCCAACTCCTGGAGAAGAACAACATATCCCTTCCTTATTGCTCAAAGAAGAGGGAAGGAGGATCAAATTCAGAAGACAAGGAGAGAGTACATGCCTTGGTTGCTAGCACCTCAAGCTCACCTAGTTTCATCATTGATTCTGGAGCTTCCAGACATATGGTTTCGACAAAAGAGATCTTCTCTTCTCTTGACATGTCGAAAGGTCCACCAATAGTTTTGGGAGGTAACTCTCTGACTGACAGTATGGGAAAGTGTAGAATTGATATTGACCATGGTAACTTCAATATTGTGTTGTATGTTCCAGGTCTTGCTGCTAATATATTGTCATTGTATCAGATGACTCACACTGGGTCTTCAAAGAAATTCATCTTCTCCCATAATGAAGTAAAAATCACTGAGATTTCGAATGATAAACTCATAGAAAAAGGTGTTGTTGATCACACTTTGAAGGTATACATTTTTCCCATTTTCTACCCTACTCAAACCCCTCTTCTCTTCTTACTCATGCTAATGAAGCAAGCAAGCTTTGGCATGAAATATTTGGCCATCTTAAATACAAGTATCTTTCTGATTTGAGAGAAAAATACATGGTCATAGGGTTACCAAAGATCAAGTTTTCTAAGGGATTCTGTCAAGGTTTTATCCTAGGAAAACACCTGGAGCACAAGTATGGGAGAGCTAGTCATGATAAATCCTCTACACCTCTTGAGCTGATCCATAGTGACATTGCTGGTCCATTCCCTCATATGTCCATGATTCAAGCCAAATATGCACTCACCTTCATAGATTATTTTCCAGGTATTCTTGGGTTCACTTCCTAAATCATACGTCTGAAGTTTTTGACCTTTTCAAAGTCTTTAGAGCCTTTGTTGAAAACCAGTATGGGAGGAAACTCAAGATCCTCAGATCTGACAATGGTGGTGAGTATGTCAAGTCTGAGTTCATCCAGTGTTGCAAATATGCAGGTATCCATATGCAACATTCTATCGCTTACACACCACAACAAAATGGTGTTGTTGAGAGAAAGAACAAATCACCGAAGGAGATGGCAACTTGTATGATGGAGGCTAAAACTTTGCCACCAAAGTTTTGGGCCAAAGCTATAAACTATGCATCCTATATCCAGAATAGGGTTCCACATAATAATATTTATGGTATGACTCCTTTCGAATCTTGGAGTGGGCACAATCCAGATGTGACCCATTTTAGGATTTTTAGCTCAAAGGCTTGGGCTAAAATTCCAACTAAAAAAAGGAATGCTTTGTAGCCCCAAAGAGAAGAGTGCCTATTTGTTGGGTATTCTGAAGATTCAAAAGGGTACAAGATGATCAACTTGAGCATTAACAAATATTTCATTGAAATAAGTGTTCAATTCGAAGAAGAGCCTTTAGTAGCAGTTGAAGTTGGAGAGTCCTCTTCACCACCACAACCATTGATTGTACATGAAGAGACTAATGATTTTTATGATTCTGATATGTCTGATAATAATGAATTAATTTCATATCCTAAAATCCCTACAATACCAAAGTGGAAATCAAGGACCATTCATGCAGCTGGGAAACTAGCTAGAAATCCTAATGACACTAGGAGGACTAGATCTCAATTTGAGAGTTCCCTTTGTGTGAAAGATCCTCTCTTTGCTGAGAAGTGTTATTTGATGATATATTCTGATCCACAGACATACGAATATATAACATATGATATAATATGGAAAACATCCATGAAAGAAGAATTCAGCTCGCTCCAGAAGAACAACACATGGCAACTTGTTGATCTCCCCCCAGGGAGAAAGCTAGTGAAGTGTAAGTGGGTCTTCAAAACTAATTTTGATGCTGATGGTTCACCTTTGAAATATAAGGCAATATTGGTAGCCAATTTCTACTCTTAGGTACATGGTATTGACTACAATGAGACCTTTGCACCAGTGGCAAAGATGGACTCCATAAGGCTCGCCCTAGCCATTGCAGCTTCGAAGCAGTGGGAGGTACATCACATGGATGTAAAGTGTGCCTTTATAAATGGAGATATGACTGAAGAGATTTATATGCAGCAACCAGAATTTTTTGTATCTAATCCATCTTTATTATGTAGGTTGAAGAAATCATTGTATGGGCTCAAGCAAGCCCCCAGGGCTTGGTATGCCAAGATTGATGGCTTTCTACTGTCACTAAGTTTTGTTCGATGAAAGTATGATCCTAATGTCCATTTGAAGATGATTAATGGTTCTTTAATGATTATTTTTCTCTATGTGGATTACCTTCTGATTACAGGATGTTCAAAGAAAGAGATTGCCTCCTTGAAGGATGCAATGAACCATGCCTTTTCTATGACAAATTTGGGATTGTTGAGCCAATTCTTGGGTATTGAAATTGCTCAATCCAAACATGGAATAAAGTTTTATAATTCAAAGTATGCTTCAGATTTTCTCATCAAGTTCAACTTTAAATATTGCAAGCCAAGCAAGACTCCATTCCTTTCAAGATTTAAGCTTGAAGAAGCAGGTTCTTCTCCTATGGTAAATAATACACTGTATAGGCAGTTGATTGGGTGTTTGCTTTATATTACACATACTAGACCTGAATTATCTTATGAAGCTAGTGTCACTTCAAGATACCTCAATCAGCCTCATGAGATCCATTGGAGAATAGCCAAGAGGATCCTAAACTTTGTTCAAGGAACAAGGACTTGTGGGATTTTCTACAAAGCAAAATCTGACTTAGAGCTAGTTGGATTTACTGACAGTGATTGGGAAAGTGACAACACAAATCCAAATTCTACCTTAGGATATGTGTTCATGCTTGCAGAAGGACCAATCATCTGGTCAAGTAAGAAGCAGAGTTCCATAGCACTCTCATTTACAAAGGCAGAGTATAGAGGAGTTGTAAATGCAACTACTCAATGTTTATGGTTGTGGGGGATACTTGGAGAATGTGGTTTTGAATCATATTTTTCAATAGTAATCTATTATGACAATCAAAGAACCATTCAAATCTCCACTGATCCAGTTAAAATACAAAGAACCAACCACATTGAGATCCATATGCACTATATTAGGGAGCTTGTGCACGATAGCACCATTGTTGTACTCTACTGCGCATCTTCAGAACAAGTAGCAGACATCTTCACAAAATTATTCTATGAGAAGACCTTCAGTAATATCAAATCACTACTAGGGATTGTTGATCATGTGGTGAAGAATGATTGATGACAATATTTTCAAAATTTTGTTTTCATGTCCATGTTTAAGGGAGCATTTTTCTATTGGGTTTTTTCCTCTTTCCTTGGTTGTATGGACATGCAGTATGTAAAAGGGTGACTAAGACTTGTTGCTAGGCCCTATAATTTTATGATATTTACTCATAAATTCAAGCTTAAGGGGGGGTGTTAGAATAATCAACCCATAGTTACCCATATTTGACATTAATTAAATCATTTTTGTCTTATTCCTAGAATCCTAGATCCCCTCTCTATGCTAGTTGACTTCTACATGTTCCTAGAAGTCAATACTTGCTAAAATGGATCATGGAGTGCTTTGGAATCATCCTAGAAACATATTTAGAATGTTTGATTTATTCCTGGTTCCTTAAAGCGCATATCTACTTTTTCCGAAAGCTGCCTTGCTTTACGTCTGTTTTAAGGCATAAAGGAAAAGCTAGTCTAGGGGAACTTGCCTTTTTTTTTAACACATCATCCTCCTTCCTTTTCTCCATACAAAATCATGAATGATTTTTATTTCCACCACATATTAGATTTCCCACTTTATTTAGCTAATTCATGAGGATCTTCATGGATTTGGAAAGTCCTTTTTGCACCTATGGAGGATTTGACTTGTTTTTAGTAAGCCTGCTTTTTGACCAATTCAAATAGAAACCTAGTGCTTTCAAATATCTCATGTAATTATATATTTGAGCAGCCTATTACTTCATATGGTTGGCTAATGTACACTTATTCAATACAGGATTAAGTTATTCTCCAATTTCAGTCTCCTTTTGTGTGAATTTTGCATGTTTGATTAGCAATTTTGTGAGTGTAATTGATCTATCTCTTGGGTTCAATTTCCCCACACATGAATACCATTTATCCAAATGTTGATACCATATCATTGTCATTGTTTTAGTGTCTCTTAAGTGACACATGGTTAATGTTTTTATAAAAAAAACAATCTCGACAGACATAAAATATCACATAGTAAGTCTAGGCATTAGATTCTTCTCCCATATCCCATTTCTACTTTGTCAAACTTCAAATCACCATCAATGGACATTACACACTTCTCCCATTTTTTCTCAATCGAACCTCCAATCGTATTAACATAGAAAACCATCAACCCTTACCCTAACTCTCAACACATATAGACTTCTCCCATTTATTCTATGCTAAACTTCCAATTGTATTATCGCATGGGAAATCCTCTTTCATGGAAGGAAGGAAGGAGTGGCAGAAATGAAATAGTATAAATATTTAATTCATGGCAGGACTTAATTATCTAAATTGGCTAACACTCATATGTATCCTTGATCTGACATTCATCCATTACCCAGCTCTGTCCTGAGAAATCCCTCAATGCGATCCTCTTCTAGCATGGGAAATATCCAAGAGAAGAGGAGCAGAGGGGATACCCTAACCCCTATAATGTCTCCAGTAAGACACTCGCACCTCTGCAACATTGAATTTGTTTGAATAAATTACGAATGATTGAGTTTGCAAATGAATAAGATTATTAATTGAGGGTTTAATTTCTTGATCAATATATTTGATCTTTTTGGAGGCTATCTCAAGCCTCACATTGCCAGAATTACCATATTTCAATCAAAATGTGCATGCTTGAAACCCCATTTGGCCTCCTCTCATTTCGTTTTTGCAAATTATAAAATTTTATTTGAAGGTTCTATTTGTTTGGAAAATATTTGTTAATATTCATGGAATGAATTCAAGGCTTGACGCTCTTAAATTTTCCTTGTTGAAATCCATATCAATTGCAACATTATGAATGCTACACAACCATATATGGCCCTCCAATTGTTACATAATTTTATAAGATGCATATAATATCCAACAATAAGCAACCCTAAACATTAGATTCCATAAATCCAAGAAAATTTGGGAATATATGTACAACAAGTTCCTCATAATAAATTTCAAATAGATCTAGATAAAGAGTTGGGAATGGGTAACCTTTCTTTAAATTGTTGTTATGCATCTCCTTAAACCATCAATTGCACTAAGTGTATACAATGCATTTTGTCATAATCCGACCTTGAAAAGACATGATTCTCCTTGGGAATATTTATTTCATCATTTTTGGGTGTTTTACAAATATATTTCATCTAATATGGGTTCATTATAATAATCTAATTCTTCCAAAACAATCTAGTGACAACTATAAATTAGGATCCAGCATCAAGTATGCAGAAATTAGAGTCCCCAGTGATGATGTGATGAATTGTGAAATTGCAAGGATTCAAATCTCTTTTTCTCCAGTTGTTTGACAGTTTTCTCAATATATGACTACGACAAGTCCCTCTTTCTTTCCTTATCCTCTTCTTTAAGATATTAATTATGAGGAATTCCATGCCTGATAACTTTCAAAACTTTCATTTTTCAAAACTTTGAGATCATGTTTACTAGCCATCTTTTCGAGATCCTCTTTCTTAGCCATCTCCATAAGATCCTCTTTACTAGCCATCAATTCAATATTATTTTTCAACTACTTTTTTATATCACTTTTTTGGTTTATCAATTTAAAATGTGTCACTAACTTATCATTCAATTCCTTCCATTTGTCATTCAATTGGGACAACTCGTGTCTCTTTTCTTCATTTTCCTCATGAGTCATGGTTGAGATTTCAAGAAGTTTAATGTGTGTATTTTTTTGTTACACTTTTTCCATTTGATAAGAATTATATTAATTATAATTATTCTCTATTTAATGTTTATCACACCTTTTGAATCACGCAAAATAGGTATTCCAATTAAAAGTTATGCAGGTTTCTAGTTAATATACATTTTAAAATCCTGGATGGGAGACTATCTTGCTGGCTGACCTTCCAACTGAGGTAATTCTTCATTTTTGGCCCCTTTGAGTCTAAAATTTCTTCTTGTAGTATCTTGATATGTATTCTCTACAATTCCATAGGTTTGACCTAATTATAGCATGCCCAGAAAAAGTTATGGTAACCTGGCCAAACTTCTTATTTTTATCCTTTTCAGGAGAACAAAAGTGTGTGGCCTATCGCATGTCCGTTTTCTTGGATATTTTTTTTTAAATATAACCATTAATACTATGGTCTGTTTGATATCATATGTAACAATTTTCACTTAATTTGTATGTTTCAATATTCAAATATAACATGTTTTCCTCAAACACCTTTTTGAGACTAGTTTTTGGACTAGTAAAAAAGCCTAACTTCCATAGGGTATAAATCCAAACTTGTAATGAGTCAAGCCCTGAAAATGGTACCAAAAATATTTTTATATGTCCTTTGTGGCCCCTCCAAGTTTAGTTGTCTGAAACATTCCAAAAAAAACACTTACAGTGAAAATGCCAAGATGACTTGTTTTGGAAGCGTCCAAGCTTTGATACCAAATGTTATGCATCAAGTTCCCCTAAAGAGAATAAAATAACCAAAAGAGAGTAATAAATACCTTAATAATGGATAAAATAATTTAACGAGAAACATATTCAAGTGGGAAACATTCTTATACAATGTACCAAATACACAAGGCACGATGAGATGATTATACAAATAAATCTCCTTTATTATAAATAGGAGAAGTGGTCATTATGTGACCTAATATTGAGTTGGCATAACCATAACTAATTTATTAAGAGTAATAAAATATTGTTAGGTCCTTCAAAGTATATCTCTATGAGGCGCCATCACTAAAGGGGACATATGGGTTGACAGGTGGGGGGATCTATATGCATGGTTAGGCCGCATAGAGAAAGTGTTTGGACCATTATTGGAAGCATTAATTTCATGGTAAGGTGTGTTAGGCTCCCCATAAGATGTGTTATCCCCACCATAATGTTTTCAATAAAGACTAGTTATGAGGGACATTGACATATTACCAAAAAAAACATTGCAACAGCTATTGAACCTATAATACAATCAATGGCATGCAATAACCCTGACAATGAAGGGTGGTTGGTTTGAAGGAATCTAGGGGTATTTAGGGATGATAATGTACAAGTATTGTGACTACTAATAGATAACATCAAATTTTTGGGATTTAATGATGACATCGTTTTTAGTTTAGGGTCGGGTAGTGAACAAATCTATGGTATCATGAGAAGGATGGATTTAAAAAATTATTCCATAAGGAACTTCTCATCTACGTTAATTTTACAGAATCTCCTCCTACTCCACCACTCATGAATATGATATGTTATGCGAGTGGAGGTAGTTTCACAACATGTAGTAAGGTTGAATGTCATGTCATGGAAAATATGTAATTGAAAAAAGGTTAAAAATACCTTGTCCATGGACTCAAAGGTGGCACATGTGTCAATAGTAAGCTCAACATAACACTAAGTTTCAAATCATGTGAGATTGCATTGAAATATTCAAATCCTAAAAACATCCTTTGTTATATTAGTAGAGTAGCATCATAGAAGAAAATTCATCATGTGGTAATGAGGCCCTCTGCATCTCAACCTTTGAATTTAGCAATATTCAATGGAATATTAGTAGGAATCATTGACCAGGTTGTAGAATAGGGTCATTGGTGAGACATGTTAAATTTGGTAGGTTCAATCTAGACATATATGGAAAAAATTCAATGTATGGGGAGGATGACAAGGGGGAGAATAAAAAATGGTGATTTTGGTGTGATCCTAATATGCTCGAAGAATTAGGAATTCCCCTATATGATGGAGAATAAATAGCTAGGATATCAACAAGCAAAGGAGGAAGGCTACGAAGCATATGAGAATTCCTATGCTAGTAAGGATTCACAATAGTGTTAAAGGTCCAA
>LPNX010854183.1:47853-61715 GCA_001517045.1 Pseudotsuga menziesii
TTACCATTAGGGCTGAAGCAACATGTAATATTGAACATGGCCTTCGGAGTGAGCCTCCACCAGAGGTGATGATATCTTTCAATGATGTAATCCATGTGAAAGTGTGAAAGAGAAGTGTTATAGTGATTGAAACCTAAGGGGATGAAATCCAAGGAGGGAGTTACATTATTTGTATTAGGTATCACTCACAATCCACATGAGTAGTCACTTGGGTAGAAAATCCAAGAATATGCCACTATGCGACCTCTCACAAGAAATGGTCAAGGGGTATATACACATGCATTTAGGAACATTCACAAATTCATGTGTGGGGTTTCCTTCATGTCCTTGTCTCAATGTAGTATTTAATGCTTATCTTTCAAGG
Organism: Pseudotsuga menziesii; assembly: GCA_001517045.1. NCBI lineage: Eukaryota > Viridiplantae > Streptophyta > Pinopsida > Pinales > Pinaceae > Pseudotsuga > Pseudotsuga menziesii. Next base: position 48,218 of record LPNX010854183.1, read on the forward strand.
TGTGTCCTTGATATCACTCGTGTTAATAAGGGGGTATTTTCCTCATAGAGTAAACTTCCAATCTCAAAGTTTGAAGATCATGGAGTGGTTTTTAACCACCAATCTCCAAGATTCTAATCTAATTTATTTGTGGGTGTTTTTTAATACACCCTCTTGGGAATGAAATTGGTGTAGGGGTTATAAGCTAATGATTCTTGAAAACATGATTGGATTATAAGATTATAATAAGTGGTTAATTTTTAAGTTTTCTTTCTTATACATTGGTAGCATTTGTGTGCAAAGAATAAGGTATGTGATTGTTGATTTTAAAGTTTGTTGGAAAATATATTTTAAAAAATGAAAATTTCTAATAAACAATTAAATGAGTTTTCTGGTATCAATTCAAATTTCATTAGTTATGTGTATACTAATAAAGTAACCAACAATAAATAAATGCATTTTTTAGGAAAAAAATAACATGCAACTCAACCCCCTCCAAATAACCTAAATGCATAAACATCCATAATTTTCATGCCACTGAAAAACATAATTGTAAGCAAAGGTGCACTTAGGATACTAGGAGCTCAAATATCTACATAACTAGTTGAATAATATTGCACATGATTGAAGGGAAAACCATGCCACTATTTCAAAATAAAGTTGGCATACATGTCATTTCTATGGATGGGAAAAACAAATATTTAAAAATTCAAAGCCTCTCAACTATGGGTTGGTAAAATTAAACAACAAACTAAGCTATCCTATAGACTGCTGGAAATAATTGAGAAATAGAGAGAAAATCCCACCCAATCAAGGAATATATTTATGGATACTCCCCAATACAGTTGTCACTCTATTCTTGGGCTGTTTCTACATTAGATGACAAACTGAGACTCACTCACTTAGTTTGAATGATGAGGAACACAAAATATTAACAAAAAACATTACCAATCTAAATTTTTATATGCCCCAGCAATAAATTGAGATCATATTTTTGAAAATTAAGTGGAGGATCAAGTGGGAATTCCAATGAACAAGAAAACAAACCAAGAAATCTATTAGCTCCTACAAATTCTTGTTAATGTAATTGTAACTTCGGAATGTATTCACTTGTATTTCTCATCTATTGTAACCCGATGTTTATTCCAGAATGTTCTAGTGTCATGTCATGCCCCGATGTTCCGATTGGGAGAATCAATAATGTAAACAAGTCATGTCAAGTCATTATGGGTAACCCTCCTATTGTCTAAGGGTTAAAATCCCCGTAGTTCCAGGGCACTAGGGTTATTAGACTTTCCTAGTGAGGTCGGCCCTAGTAGGGTTTTAGTCATGTCGAGATTAGTATAAATAGAGAGATGGACTCTCTATTTAGCACACATCTCATACACACTCAAGTGTAGCGCATAGTTGAGAAAGAGAAAGACACTGGGGTGGAGGAAAGAGCTTACTGCTATCGAGAGATTGTCTTACTGTTTTTGGGTTTCACTTTGGTGCTGATTCTATCTTAGAGGAAGTTGCGGGGTTTTCTCCATTTATGGTTTCCCCTAGGAAAAACACTGTGTTCATTGTCTCTTATGTTTGATTGTTGTGCTTGTTGTTCTCTCAGTTAAAGATCCTAATGATATGCTAGCTTAATGTTGAAAAACTAACATGGTATCAGAGCTAACCTGAGAAGAAGACACTGTGCAGTTGCGGGAACTAGGGATTCCTATTTTTTGGATCTCTCTCCACATATTCTCAGCAAAATTAAGGTGGAATAACTCTCCTCCCTAGGGCACATCTTTTTGTCAAAACAGAATCCAATTATGATGTTTTTCAGTTTTGGACCCGACAGTACTGTCGAAAATTAGGGATTTTCATAGAAGTGGAATTTTTTAGTGAGCCCAGGATTGTATTGATCTCCTCCCCAAAATCGAAGTTAGGGATCAAATTCAAAGCATTTGGTTGGACAAAACTCCGGAAAAGCAAAACCCTAATTTGCTTCTGAACCAACACTGGAGGATTTCGGCTTCAAATCCAGATCCGACATCTTGACCTGGTAAGATCTAAATATTTTGTATTTCCATTTGATTTTCTCAGTTAATATGTCTCATCATACCAAGCTTGATGAAAAGCTTGAGGGAGCTGATAACTTCCAAGCTTGGAAGTATAGGATCTCCCTGGTCCTGGAAGAAAACGAGTGTAGGTAATAACTCCCGATTGTATATTATTCATGGCTAATGCATATATTTATATATTACATGTGATGGTTGTGTTTCACCTTCTGACCAACCTTTTAGGCTTCCTATGTAACTGTTCAGCTAACTATTTATTTATTTATTTACAATATTATAATCCTGACGGATTATATTCTAACAATCCCCCTCTTAATCCGAAGGGGTGTTCGTAAGTTCGAGCATGTTTCTGAATCTTTCAAACTTTTCTCGTCCAAGCGCTTTGGTGAAGATGTCTGCAACTTTATCATTTGTGGAACAATGTCGAAGATGGACTGTCTTGGCCTCTACATGATGTCGAATCAAATGATACTTTGTGTTGATGTGTTTGGTTCGATCATGGAATCTAGGATTCTTAGCCAGCTTGATTGCAGAAGTATTGTCGACCAATAATGGAGTTGAGTTTTCTTGTTTTTCTTGCAAATATTCAAGTATCTTCCCGAGCCATACTATTTCTTTTGTTGCTTCAGCTGCAGCCACATATTCTGCTTCTGTTGTTGAATCTGCTGGAACTGATTGTTTGTGTGATCTCCATGAGACAGCTGCTGATCCAAGACTCATAGTGTATCCAGAAGTTGATACTCCTATCTCCTTATCGCCATCAAAATCTGAGTCTGAGTACCCAATAAGTTTGAAGTCATCCACTTTAGAGTACTTGAGTCCAACATCTTGAGTCCCCTTCAAGTATCTTAGAACCCTCTTTGCAACTAACCAATGTCCTTCACAAGGTTTATGCATGAACCTTGAAAGTATACCAACAACATAAGAAATATCTGGTCTAGTTGTTGTAAGGTAGATAAGACTCCCTACAAGTTGTCGATACTTGGTCGCATCCTCAAATTCTTTTCCTTCGCTTGATGTGAGCTTCATTTTCTGTTCCATTGGAGTAGAGATAGGGTTGCATTCTGTCATGCAAAATTTGTTTAGTAGTTCTCCAACATATTTTTTCTGAGATAGGAAAATATACTTAGGATGTTGAGTGACTTCAATTCCTAAGTAATAGTGGAGATGTCCCATATCTGTCATTTCAAAGATCTTTTTCAAATCTTTCTTTATGGATGCTATATAGCTCTCATTGTTCCCTGTCATCAAAAGATCATCTACGTACACCACAAGATACACAATATATCTTCCAACTTTATTTATAAATAGTGTTGCATCATCAAGATCAAAATGTTTGAAATTTAACTTCAAAAGATGCTCGGTTAACTTTTCATACCATGCACGAGGTGCTTGTTTTAGGCCATACAAGGATTTGACAAGCTTGCATACCTTTTGTTCTTTTCCTTTAACAACAAATCCTTCTAGCTGAGACATAAAGAAATTCTCTTTCAAGTCTCCATTCAAGAAAGCAGTCTTCACATCCATTTGATGAACTTTCCACCCTTTCTGAGTAGCTAAAGAGAGTAAGGTACGGATGGTAGCCCATTTTGCTATAGGAGAGAACGTTTCTTCATAGTCAATTCCTTCCTTCTGTGCATAGCCTTTTTCTACAAGCCTTGCTTTGTGCTTGTCAAGTGAGCCATCTGATTTGTATTTGTTCTTGTACACCCACTTGCAGCCAATTGGTTTGGTTCCAACTGGAGGGTCAACCAGCTTCCAAGTTCCATTCTTCATGAGTGCATCATACTCATTCTACATAGCTTCTTTCCACTCAACACGAGTAGAATCTTCTTCAAAGGAAGTTGGTTCAAAGTTAGCAGATAAATTAAATTCACAATCGAATGATACATCCATGTAATCACCTGAATTATCTGCTTCTCCTCCATCTTCATGTCTTTTCTAACTTCTCGTTCCTGTCTTTCCAACATCATCTGGATGGACACTTTCAAGTGTCTTTGTGGCCCATTTAGGAATCTTCCGTGATGGTCCTGGTTGATCAGCTGGTGTTGCTTCATCATTGATTGAGAGTCTTTCAATTCTCTCAATCACATCATCCAGTTGAACCTCTTGTTCAAGTGAAGTAGCAGGAAATTATTCATGCGGGGGAGTTGGTGCTTCATATGGAAATTCCAAAGGTTGATCCAGAATAGGAATCTTCTCTTCAAGGTTTGGAATTTCATATTCATTTTCAGAATATGTCTTTGGATGAGGATAAATTTCCAAATGATCAAGCTATCTCTCAATGGACTAGTCATTTTTATTAGTTTCAAGAAAAATGTCATCTCTGGAAATAACAAACTTCTTGTTTACCTCATCATACAGATGGTATGCCTTGGAGTATTCTTCGTACCCCAGGAAAATGCATTTTCTGCTTCGAGCACCAAGCTTGTTTCTTTGCTCCTTTGGAATCAAGGCATAACAGGTGGAACCAAAAACTCTAAGATGCCTGACTAAAGGGAGATGGACAAACCACGTTTCATGTGGAGTCTTGTTATCAAGCACATTTGAGGGACTTCTGTTTCTCAAATATGCTGCACATTTCACTGCATCACCCCAAAACATTAGTTTTACATTCTTGAAAAACATCATTGAGTGAACCATATTCATTATGGTTCTATTCATTCTTTCTGCTACACCGTTTTGCTGAGGATTGTAGGGAACGGTAGTCTGATGTGCAATTCCATGTTGGTGAAGATAATTTTCAAAAGCATTTGAAGTGTATTCTTTCCCATTATCAGTACGACGTGTACCAATTTTTTATTGTGCTTGTTTTTCTATCAATGCATGAAAGTCTTTGAATGTTTGAAATGCTTCTGATTTTGTCTTTAAATAGTAAATCCAACACATTCTTGAGTAGTCATCAACAAATGTCATAAAATACTTATTCCCATTTGTAGAAGGAGTTGGCATTGGGCCACATAAATCAGAATGCACTAATTATAAGTTTCTACTTGCTCTGAAATTAGATTCATGGAATGGCAGCTTACTATGTTTCCCTAATATACATGCATCACATTTATTCTTCTCTTTGGGAATGGTGGGCAAACCAAATACACCATTCTTTCTCAACAAACGAAGACTGTTATAATTTAGATGACCAAATCTTGCATGCCACAATGAACTAGATGACAAATTACCTTCTCCATGCTAAGAGAGGTAGGCATAGTTTTGAACTCTTGCAGATGAACCCTTTAGCTTCAACAGCTTCCCATCTTCGTATCCAGTCATGATGACTTGGTTGTCAGAGGACTTTCTTATTTCAACGATTCCATCAAACATGTGGATGGAATGGCCTTGCTGTCGAATCTCCACCATGGACAGCAGGCTTCTCTGCAACTCTAGAAGATAAAGAACGTTATTCAACAAGAAATCAGGGAATCCAGGCATCTTCAGTCGAATGGTGCCCATTCCCTTTGGTTTAAGGATTGACTTACCTGCAAAGTAAACTATGCCATCTATTGTTTCATTAAGTTCTTCAAAACAGTATTTTCTAAATGTCATGTGTGATGTTGCACTAGTATCAAGAAGCCAACAATCTTTGTAAGATGAAAGTGAAGTCATTTCATTAATTCCAAGATTACAATGTGCAACAATACAAGAATCAGAAGATTTACTAGCATCTTGGTCATCTTTCTTTTGGTTATGTTTGTCTTTGATGGAGTCCCACGAAGCCCAACACTGATCTGATGTGTGCCCAGTATTTCCACAACGCTTGCACTGCAAATCTGATCTTTTGGTGAAGTTGTTTCTACCCCCTCTACCTTTGAAATTTCTTCTTTCTCATCCTCTCTTGCTGCAGTCTCCTTGGAAGGGTCTCTGGACCGGTTCTTTGTTTTCTGAACAAAGTAAAGGGATTCTTCAATAGGCTCACTTGATTTCTTGATATTTCTAGACCATTTTGGACATGTTTCCTTGCCAGTGAGGAAATCACCAACAATAGATGCTATAGATTGCATTTTTACAACTGTTAGTGTAATTTACAAAGAGAAATAGAAAAACAATAACCTTGCAGGTCTACAGTCTCTACCAAGGTGAATACAATGCAAGTTTACAGGCTTCTTCAATACAATTGTTTCACACAGACTTTATTCTTCAAGGCAGGTCGCGACTCTAGCAGCTTGATGCAGTACTTCTAGTTGCAGCAGTAGAATAATTGCACAGTGGAAATATTCTCAATTGCACGAGTAGTCACGCAGTCTTCAACACAGTTCTTGCAAATCTTTGCAGGTTGAGGCAACCACTTCAAGCCCTTTATCTTCAATATAATCCAATACCCATAAGCACTGCAATTTGTGGCAATGACCAAGGAGCTTAGTAAGTTCTGCACTTTGAATTGTTGCGTAACTCATGTTCAGACAAGTCAAATTCACATAGACAGAGTCGACCGAGGGAAGATAACCAGGCGTGACCTCCCAAAAACCAGATAAGCTTTGAAGTCCCTTGCAATTCTGTAAGGAAAATTTAAGCTTAGAATATTGTTCAGTGCATGGCTCTTGCTCGCAGCAGTATATGGAGGAGATTGCAGCAGTGTTCAGCTTCAACGCAGAAGTTGTAGCTCGCAGCAGTGGTGCTCTATGCACTCCGTGTGAATGTAAGAGAGCAGGTGGACTCTTCACACAGTATTTACAGTCTTCACATCCTAGTCTTTACAATTCAGCCTTTACAACGCAGTTTTCACGGTGATGGTGCACACGTTCAATAATTAACAAAGAGGTCTCATCTTCTCCAGAAATCACAACCACAAATGGCTAGACGACTTCACTCATGAATTGATATCACCTTGATCAAACTATTGTCTCAACTCTCACATATTTGCAACAAGAGAGGCTGCTCACACATCATAGCTCACAAGATATTATTACGGCCTTAATCAATCATATTTTTGGAACTAACAAACTCCTCACAACACATGATAGAACTCAATAAAAACAAGATTTAAGATGGTAATATCACAGAACTTGCTCAGAGTGACAGGAATACTGGAAGCTAGAGATCACAATGGCATGAGGGGAGTGGTGAATTGCAGGTAGAGTGATTTTCGATACCAACCAGTATGATAATATGCGGCCAAGATGCCCAAGATCGATTCCCACTGGCCCCACAAGTGCAGATCATTTACCTGTCTGTCACCGCCGCAAGTCAACTTGTTTCATTTGTTTGTGCATAACAGAACGAGAGCAAGTTAATGTGGAGAGTCTTGATACCTATAAGGTATATGCAGCAGTAGAGTGGGAGCACTCTCTATATGCGGGATCAAAGTGAGAACGAAATTGAGAGTGTACTATACACGACAATAGAATGAGAGCACGACAAGAACAACAAATGGAACAGTGATTCAAATTAGGGTTAGGTATAAAGTAGACAATCAAACAAAAACTTCAACCGTTCATTCAATATTGTGCAGTGATTAGGGTTTCACGCACAGTGGGAGCATTCTCAAATAAAAAATGGAGTCTCTACAAAATCGCAGCAAGGAATTGTAACGCATACACTGAAATGCTCGTAGGCTGGCAGGAGGGAAGAGCAGAGGGCAGACTGGCGATGGGCAGGAAGTCTGAAATAGATATGGCAGAACGAAGGTCTAGCATGCAGAATGGCAGGCAGGAGTTATGGCAGATAGCCAAGCTCTGATACCACTGTAGGTAATAACTCCCAATTGTATATTATTCATGGCTAATGCATATATTTATATATTACATGTGATGGTTGTGTTTCACCTTTCGCCCAGCCTTTTTGGCTTCCTATGTAACTGTTCAGCTAACTATTTATTTATTTATTTACAATATTATAATCCTGGCGGATTATATTCTAACAATGAGCTAGACTCCTATATCCAGGAGGAGGTTCCAGTTCCATAGGGAGATGAGGCCAAGGCCTTACATAAGAAGAATTTGGTTATGGCAAAGAGGATTATTATAGATTCTATCAAGGATCACCTCATTCCACAGGTGTCCTTCCTCAGGACACCCTAAACCAAACTATTTTAAGGGAAGAACATCAATCAGAAGATGACTCTAAGGAACTAGTTGAATAATGTCAAGATCCAGAATGAGGAGACCATCTAGTCATACTTCACAAGGGTCTCCCAAATCAAAGAACAACTAGAAGCTGTAGATTAAGAAGTGGAGAATGTAGAAATTTTGATGACAACATTGAATGGCCTCCCTAGGTCATGGGATTCTTTCATCCAAGGAATTTGTGCTAGGAATAAGTTGGTCAAGTTCAGCATACTGTGGGAAGAATGCTCTCAAGAAGAAGCTCGGATAGCAGCTCGAGAAGAAAATATGGGAAATGAAGATCAAGCTCTCATAGTACACTCCAAGAAAGGAATAAGGGAAAAGCATCATCACCAAGGTAAGTATTCTCATCAGAAGGTTCATCTAAACTCAGATGTTATACATGTGATGAAATAGGACACTTTGCTAGAGATTGTCCCATGAATAAGAATGGATCCAAGAAGAAGAGGAACTCCAAAATAAAACATCATGCTCGCACTGCTGAGGATGATGATCCTCCAAGGAAGAGAGTAAACCAAGAAAGTGAAAACTCTTCAAGTGAAGATGAATATGTTATGATATCTGCACTCACAGGAACTGTCACTCATGGAAGCAAAGATTGGATTATTGACAGTGGGGCTTCCAAACACATCACAGGTTTCAAGGAATCCTTTGAGAAACTATCCGAACATAATTCACCCCATAAGGTGAAACTTGGGGATGACTACCAATATCCCATAAAAGGTAGTGGTGAATCCTCCTACAAGATAGACTCTGGAAATTCTATAAAAATGAAGGATGTCTTGTTTGTACCAGGATTGAAGAAGAATATTCTATCCATATCAGCATTGGATGCAAAAGGTATGAGGGTTGCATTTGTATATGGCCAAGTCATCATTTGTCCAAGAGGAAAGACTATTGACGATGCAATAGTGATTAGAGAACAAGAAGGAGGTTTATACAAGCTGAAGGGCCATTCAGAACAAGCTATGGTCCATGACATAGTAGAGATAAATGAACTATGGCATAGAAGGCTTGCACATGTGCATTACAGAGCACTACCACTTGCAAGAAAAGCTGTTGAAGGTCTTCTAGAAATTCAAGCAAAACATGAAGGAGTCTGCAAAGGATGTGCGAAAGGGAAGAATACAAAGAATACATTTACAAGTAGCGAGAGCAAGGCAAAAGGAATCTTGGAAATCATCCACTCTGATGTGTGTGGACCAATGTCATCAAGTTCACTAAGCGGGTATGCATACTATGTTTCTTTCATTGATGACTTTTCTAGGAAGACATGGATTTACTTCATGAATAACAAAGATGAAGTGTTCAGCAAGTTCAAGGAATTCAAAGCCTTGATTGAGAACCACACAGAAAAGAATATCAAGAAATTTCCATCAGATAACGGCGAAGAATTTATGTCAAATGAATTCATAGACTTATGCAAAGAATCAGGGATTAAGAAGGAGTTGTCCACTCCTTACAATCCACAACAAAATGGGGTTGTAGAAAGGAAGAATAGAATTGTCATGGAAGCTACAAGAGCAATGCTTCATGATCAAGATCTTCCTATGCATCTATGAGCAGAAGCAGCTAGAACAACGGTGTACTTATAGAACTGTACTCCACACAGAGTACTCGAGAACAAGAATCCTGAAGAAGTATTCTCTAGAAAGAAACCATAATTCATCCATCTCAGAATATTCGGCTGTCCAGTGTACAGACACATACCAAAAGAAAAGAGAACAAAACTATATCCTTCAGGAAAGAAGGGTATATTTGTGGGATACTTTGAAAGCTCGAAGGCTTACAGAATATACTTCCTAGGATTCAAGAAGATTGACATCAGTAGGGATGTAACATTTGATGAAGACACAGCTTACAACAAATCCAGAAAGATACCTGCTGAAGAACCTGAAGAATCAGAAGCTCCCAGAATTCATGATACAACCATGAATGAATAAATTCAAGAAGAAGATCGAGAATTTGAAGAACCACAAAGACCTATAGATCCACCTCAGGAGAAGAATCCTCACAAGAGGAAACCTGCTTGGGTATGAGAAATTATCCAAGGTGAGGAAAGACATGGGGCTCCATAAGAGAATCACAGAGACAGAAAGAGAACCAGATCTTGCTCCAGATATGTAGCCTTACTATGTGACTTTATCAAAGAAGAACCTTCTAGTTACGAAGAAGCCATAGAACGGAAAGAATGGAAGGATGCGATGATCGAAGAATATCAATTAATCATGAAGAATGATGTTTGGGATGTTGTCCCAAGACTAGAAGGGAAGTTAGTTGTAACTTCCAAATGGATCTACAAGATCAAACATGCTGCGGACGGTAGCATAGAGAAATATAATGCAAGATTTGTGGCTTGTGGCTTCTCACAGAAGGAAGGAATCAATTATGAAGAAACCTTTGCTCCTGTAGCCAGAGACACTTCCATCAGATCGGTACTTGCTTTGGTTGCAGTAATGAAATGGAAGATACACCAAATGGATGTCAAGATTGCTTTCTTGAATGGTGTAGTAGAAGAAGAAGTGTATGTAGAACAACCACTCAGTTTTGAGACACATGATAGGGAGTCTCATGTGTGTAGACTGAAGAAATCCCTATACAGTTTGAAACAAGCACCCAAGACATGGTACGATAGAATTGACAGCTTTCTATCCAGTTTGGGCTTTACCAAGAGTAAAGCAGATTCCAACCTTTACTACAAGGTTGAAGATGGCAACCCAGTGATGCTTCTACTGTATGTAGATGATCTGTTTGTAACAGGTATGGATGGGATGATTGCTGATACGAAGAGAAATCTTGCTACTGAGTTCGAAATGAAATACTTTGGTATGATGCATTATTTTCTAGGCATGGAGGTGTGGCAGAATGCGGATGGAATCTCCCTCGAATAAGGGAAGTATGTAGTAGAGATCCTGAAGAGTTTTGGGATGATGGACTACAAGGCTATGGCCACACCTATGGCATCGAACCTGAAGCTATTGAGTGATGCTTCATCAGAGATGGTTGACGCTATAATGTATCGTTAGATGATTGGGTCCTTGATGTATCTGATGAACACGAGACCAGACATTTGCTTTGCTATGAACACCTTGAGCCAGTTCTTGACAGATCTGAGACATGTTCACTTGATTGCTGCAAAGCATATTCTGAGGTACCTGAGGGGTACAATTGATTATGGGCTCAAGTACAAGGAAAATCAGAAGATTAACCTGGAGGGTTATGTTGATTCATATTGGGTAGGCAGTGCCATCAATAGGAAGAGCATTTCAAGGTGTTGCTTCAGTATGGGATCAGATGTGATCTCTTGGTTTAGCAGGAAGCAATCCTATGTGGCACTAAGTACAGCTGAAGTAGAGTATGTCACAGCCTGTTCAACTAGTTGTGAGGAAGTATGGATGCAGAACCTACTGTCTTATTTATTTGATCTCCAGATGGATGCTACTTTTATACATTGTGACAACCAGAGTTGCGTGAAGTTGTCAAAGAATCCAGTGTTCCATGACAAGTCGAAGCATATTGAGATCAAGTATCACTGTATCATGGATATGGTGTAGAGGGGAGCAGTGAAGCTCCAGTATGTTGCGATGGAGGTATAGATAGATGATGTGTTGAAGAAGCCATTGGCTAGGTTGAAGTTCAAGTACTTCAGGGAGAAGCTTGGTGTTCTCCACATCAAGATTTCCTCCAAGGGAAAGTGATGAGACCCATAGCCATTCTGATGAGTAGGTGAGATGTAAGGGCTGAGCCATTCTGTCATGGTGAGAGGATTGGTTCCTTCCATGTCAGATATGAGTGATGAGATCCATATCCATTCTGACGAGTAGGTCAGATGTAAGGGCTGAGTCATTCTGTCATGGTGAGGATTGGTTCCTCCCATGTCAGATATGAGTGCTGAGAGTGCTGAGCCATTTTATTGTGACTATAGGATTGGTTCCTACATCAAAAGTAAGCGTTGAATGCCATTCTGGGAATGGAGGCACCTGGTCAGTTACCAGGTAGCTTAGTCTGGACTGGGGACCATTATGATATGACTGTAGGATTGGTTCCTACTTGATCAAATGTGAGTGCACACCCTTCTGAACATGCATGTTGGATTGGTTCCTCGCATGTGTCAGATGTAAGTGCAGAGCCCTTTTGAACATGCATGTTGGATTGGTTCCTCGCATGTGCCAAATGTAAGTGCATAGCCTTTTCGAACATGCATGTTGGATTGGTTCCTCGCATGTGTCGGATGTAAGTGCAGAGACTTTTTTTGAACATGTATGTTGGATTGGTTCCTCGCATGTGTCAAATATAAGTGCTGAGCCTTTTTGAACATGCATGTTAGATTGGTTCCTCGCATGTGTCAAATGTGAGTCCTGGGCCTTTCTGATAGGGTTGTGGGATTGGTTACCACATGGTCAGATGTGAGTGCTAGGCGTGCATTTCTGATATGTGTTGAGTCCAGATTTGGTCCCTTTTTAACCATCTTTAATCACCTTTCTTCCCTTGCTTTACACTGCTTAGCATATCAATCAGACTGACTTTCTTCACTTTATCCCTTAATTTGTCAAGGTAAGACTGATTATTATTTTACCTTAGTTAATGCTTATTCTTGTGACAATTAAGGCTATTTATCTCTTGAAATTGTGCTAATATGTGTGATCTATGAAGACAATGTGAGATGAGCAGAACGCAGGGGACGAAGCTAAAAAAGTCTAGGGACAAGGGGTGGTTGTGACACAAAAAGGATCCTTCATCTGTCCCTCATCTATGGAGACATGTGACATTCCAGTCAAGGGCCGGTCAGAGCAGCCGCAACAGAACTAGCTATGATCGAGGGGTCTTCAGGATAGCTGTGCGAATATTATGGCGATCTGAGAAGATCGCTACTTCTGGGCCAGTCAACAATCTTCCTGTATTTTCTATAATTGTATTATGCCACGTCTTGTAACAGACAATGTTATTCAGGGCGCCTGAAGATCAGAGATCTTCATGGCTGCCCTTCGCAATAGGATGGGACGTTATTACTTGTAGGTATAAATGCAGAAAGATGTCTCGGTCCAGGGGGTTGGAAAATAACTGAATTCATTTGTGTATTAACAGCGGGAGCCATCTGTAATAGTTCTTTCTTTTTAATACAAAGAGTACTGCTGGTTTAAGGGAGCTGTACATTGTTTATCCAGCATCTCTGTGTGAAGGCTGGGCCCGCCTTCCGCAGAGATTGCTGAGTTAAGGTAGGATCTTTCAATTTATGGTTGTGTGAAGTTTCATTAATTACTTTTCTGTGTGCGCAGCAGTAGTGTGTGTGGTTTACAGGATTGCATGTCTCAAGATTGATTGCTGTAACAGTGTGACAGTCGACTGAGTAGTAATCTCTATGCGATTCATTTATTAGCTGTGCGCAACTCTGTTCATCTCATAGTT
>LPNX010854183.1:63014-84534 GCA_001517045.1 Pseudotsuga menziesii
TGATTATAGGATTAGTTCCTACATGATTAGATGTAAGTGCTGGGAAAAGACCTACATGGTGGCTAGGCCTACATCCAGCATGAAAAAGTGCTGGCTTTGTAGAACTTCCTATGACGAGAAGAATCATGAGATAGCACCTGTGAAGATTCAGTATTGATGATCAAGCAGAGATGATCCAGATCGAGTGATGATCTAGATCCAGAGATTATCCAAATCGAGTGATGATCCAAATCTAGAAATGATGCTACAGAGATGATCCAGATCAAGTGATGATCCAGATCCAGTGATGATGATCCAGATCCAGTGATGATCCAGATCCAGAGACGAAGATGACTTGAAGACAAAGAATACTTGAAGATGAATATGACTTGAAGATGCAGATGACGAGAAGATCTAGAGAAGAAGCCCAGTGATGAAAATTGTGTTGAGAGAATACCTTCCTAGTTAAGAGGGAGTGTTAATGTAATTGTAACTTTGGAATGTATTCACTTGTATTTCTCATCTATTGTAACCCAATGTTTATTCTGGGATGTTCTAGTGTCATGTCATGCCCCGATGTTCTGATCGAGAGAATCAATAATGTAAACAAGCCATGTCAAGTCATTATGGGTAACCATCCTATTGTCTAAGGGTTAAAGTCCTCACAGTTCTGGGGCACTAGGGTTATTAGACTCTCCTAGTGAGGTCGGCCCTAGTAGGGTTTTAGTCATGTCAGGATTAGTATAAATAGAGAGCTAGAATCTCTATTTAGCACACATCTCATACACACTCAAGTGTAGCGCATAGTTGAGAAAGAGAAAGACACTGGTGCAAGAGGAAAGAGCTTGTTGCTGTCAGGAGATTATCTTACTATTTATGGGTTTCACTTTGGTGTTGATTCTATCTCAGAGTAAGTTGCGGGGTTTTCTCCATTTATGGTTTCCCTGAGGAAAAACACTATGTTCATTGTCTCTTGTGTTTGATTGTTGTGCTTGTTGTTCTCTTAGTTAAAGATCCTAATGATATGCTAGCTTAATGTTGAAAAACTAACAATTATTAGTATTCCAAATCCTTAACTCAAAAAACCAGATGAAGAAAAAATTCAATTGAATAAATCATTAGGGGAAAGAAATAAATATCTTTGTATTAACCAATGTAATAGAAATTTAAAAAATTGCTTTCATCTTAGAAAGTATTGAAGATGGCCTTGAATGTTCTTGGTATGAGAAGGCTCTCGACCCCCCACATAGGACTTCTCTCTTAGATTCTAAGATGATTTCAATATATCCCTTTGTGAAATGATCAAATCGAGGGAAATGTTTGGCATAATAACACTAAGGAAGCTCTAAAATAAGGACTGAAGCAAGTGGACTTCACACAGCTTAGAGAAATTATTGTAGCATAATTTTAATACAATTGAGATTACTAAAATAGAAGATGGAGACCTCTATTTATAGATTTTATTGGATCCAATTAAAGGGTCCTTATCCATTGTTGGACTTCAACTAAATTGGTTCCACTAGTATATATATCATTCAACCAAGAAATTACTTAAAGTGCACATCTCATTGAATGAGTTGTAGAATTAACGAAATCACATTCCAACAATGACTGCACAACTATCAAAGCATTAAGGGCATAGTTTCACACTTCATAATGGATAAGTATGTAGGTCTTCAAATAAGTGGTGCCATTTTCATGAAAAGGGAAAAGCAATTCATCTAGTCAAGGATGGTAATGCAAAAAGGGGATGTCTAAGATCTCCTTTGTGAGTGTGCACCAAGCTAAGGGATTTATTAGCATGAGTAAGAATTATGTGTTTCTCTTTTCAACACAAAATTAGAACGACGTCAAATTAATGAGAGTGAAAACATCCTTGGAAGGATGTACGAAATCACATAGGTGTTAGTTAGAAGGTATTTTTCTATAACACACACACACACACACACACACACACACACACACATATATATATATATATATATATATAAAATTTTGGTGCTAAAAGGTATGCAATCAAAGATGAAAATGGAAAATGAGAGACAACTATTGCTAGACTCTCCTTTACCATAGGATTATACATGGGATCCATATGAGAGTAAAATTTGGTGAATAAGTGGTTGTAGGAATTGTTGGAGCATAGAGTCATTATACCAAGTACCTCCCCATTCGGCTCCCCTTGATTATTTTAGTAGAAAAAGGAACAAGACTTGGAGAATATGCAATGAGTACAAAACTATCAAGTTCAAATTGTGTTGAAAATGGTGTAGATGTTAAGGTAAGGATATTTAATACTCAAAATGGAAATTGCTCTACTCAATATTTATGGAAGTAACCCGTTTTCTTACTTTTACATGAAGATGCAAAACTAGAACCATATTCTTGCATCTTTTGATCTAATGGGATTCCTTTTGGAGTAAGTTGATAAGTGGAAAAACTCAACATTTTTAGTGAGTTTAATTTATTTATTTTTGGCGAGGAAAATTTCCACTTTGATCTACTCATTTTTTTTTAAATTACAATGGTTTGTACCCTCTTAAAATATTTGTACCCTCTTAAAATATGCCAAAACCTCCAAGGGAAAAGTTCCATGGTCAAAATCCCCATGAAGGGAAATTATAACTTATGGAAAAGTTCCTATCCGATATGGGAAATAATTTCAATATAAAAGAGCTTGAGTTTGTCCAGTAATTAACTTACTCCATTCATTTTAGCCATATACATTCAAAAGTTATATTTAGAAAATGTAGTGACAATATGTGGGACTATTAGTTTTAGATCCATAAAAGTTTTAAATCCATGGTTAATGCATTATGAATGTTTATGATGATAATAAAGGTTTTAAAACTATGGTGAATGAATTCTAAAATTGTATGTGGTGATAAGGAAAATAGTTTCTTAAGGATGGCTAATTAGCACACTTATGTTGTATGGAGCCTAGCTTATGTTCTAAGGTTGACATTGCACTTTGACTTTTGTTGAAAATGAGAAATGTTTTGTAAACTTAAAACTTAAAAAAAAATCACAATCTTTGAGAAAATTCATTGACATTAAAATAAACAACATATGTAATGGAAAGTCTCCAAATTTGTACAATCTTAACTTTGTCACAATATAAGATTTTATTATCACAATATAGTTTTCCATTGCATGGAATGCATATGAATTTGTATATGAATTGAATGTCAACATCTCATTTTGATGGAGGAGAAACAAGAATTAAAAATATTTCTTTCAACCAACTATTCACTAAATCTTAGGATCAATAGATCCCTTGTCAAAGTGTATATACATACAGTATATAAATTTCATATTGTATATACATATAGAGTGTTTTCATCCAAATAAATATAAATATAGATTATAAATTGCGACAGCACCGTTGCAAGGTTATAAAACCATCCAGTACAACCAAACAATTTTATATCAGTAATAAAACAAACAAATAATTCTAGTCAAAACAACCCATCAATATAATGGAGAGAGTAAGCTAGAAAAAAATAAAAGTGCCTCACAATGGCAGCCTGCCATTTTATCTTACCAAGGTTTTCCAATAAACAATCAATAGATCCCTTCTAAGAGTGTATATGCATACAAATTTCAAATCATTAAAATAAAATACTCGCAGATACATGCCCTCAATCAAGCAATGACTTGAAACTAATCATAGAGAAATTTCAACCCTTAATGATCTCTACAAAAATTTCAGCCGTCAATTTAATCCCTCAGTAGTGAATTATCTTTTAGTAGCTATCTTCCATGGATGGAGAACAAATTCACAGTACTTTGACGGAAATAATTGATAGAGTGACGCAATTATGGGAACAACATCGGATCATCAATGATGCCAATACCCACAACTTGATATTCACTCTGCTTCATTTAAGATGGTCTACCAGCTTGCAGAGGTCATCAGCTGTCAAGAGAGATTTCCAATTAGCAGCACTCAGATCCTTTTGTAAATAATGAAGCATATGCGGAGAATCTAGCTGGTGATGTTCAAGAGTACTATTGGATCTTCTTACTCTTTTCTGTTGCAATATTTCTCTTCTAATCCCTTCTTTTGTGTAAAATTTTCAGGGAAATGAACTCGTTATTTTTCAGAGACAAATACCGAACCACAGCATCAGCTAAAAGATGAAGCTATGGAAATAATATTTCAGACTTTGTTATCTAATTCTCAGAGACCAGACCCTAATCCCTCCTGTATCTGTTGTAAGACACCAACGAATTTGATCCCTTCTGTGTCTATTGCGGATGGCATGGGAAATTAATATCATAGCCACAAATGACTCTGATCCCTTCTGTGTCTATTGTAGATGGCATGGGAAATTAATCTCACAGCCACCAACAAGCCTCAAAACCCTCATTTTCTTATTCTCAGTCTGTAACTGCAATTCCAGGTCCTTGTATCGGGATGCATACCAAGTCCTGCCTGAATTTTCCATCATTCCCTGATCAGATAATAACTTGTTCTGCTTAAGACTAAATTTTTGGACCATTCTATGGATTCTCGATTTGAATGGTTGCTTCATGTGATAAAAGTCTATATCTTCCACTGAAGTTTCATCCCCAATTCCCAAAGTACGGGGAAACAAACTACTTGGGCCTGAATTATAGTGTGTATAGTTTGAAATTACATTTGAATTAGTCTCAGATAAAGATAAATGGTCTTGAATTACTGATATTGAAGACTTTGTCGAATCTTGATTCTTGTCGAATCCTAGACTATCCTCAACAATTGAATTTTGAACTAGCACACACATTTTCCTGAGATAAGTTCTGGATTTCAATGCCTCTCCCTCATTAGTTGTGGAATGTTTGTTGATGGGTGAATAATCGATGCATTTATTTCCTTGGGAAATAATCCTATATTTAGCAAGTGAAGAGTGCCCATCTAACATAGAATGGATTTTTCTCTTTGTGAGAATTAGCTTCATTCCATCTCTGTGCCACTGCCAAGTACTATTGGATTTCTGAATTGAGTACTCTTCCCTCAACACTAACTCGTACTTCCTCAAATATGTGTGCCCTCAAAGAGATTAGATTGCACTAGCTAATTAAAAAACTTGATTAATAGCTGACTAACTTACCAAGAAGATGGAACATAACAAACCTAACTAAACATAATCCATAGAGCCAAACCAATCAAGCACTGCCTCTACATGAGCTCAAATCACCAGACTGGCCAACAAGAAGGTTTGATTAAAAAATGTGCCAAATTCAAATTCATCGACCAAACTGAGTACAAACATAATCTATTGATTCGACACAAAAATGTGGTCCAAATTACAAAGAAAATAACGTGAAAAGAAAATGTAACTTACCAAAATGGAAGGTGATAGCAGGGCAGCTGATAGTAGCTTAGTCTTCAACAAATATTGAAGGCTAGACCTCAAGAACAGACTATCCAAAGTTCTAACAACAATTGCATAGCAGTACAACCACACAATGGGGAAAGACAATAACATAATTAGTATTGAGGAAGAACGATCGAAATAGAGTACTCATATCTAAATATGGGAAATGAATTGGAGATTTACTTTAGATGGTAATTAAAAAAAGCAGAGTTTCTTAGCTGTCACAATCTAAACCTAAGTTAAAAATTCAATGCAAAGATTATGTTAATTAACAACCCATGACTCGGCCATTTAGTATATTTACATTATATTCTTTCTAGGTCTTTCTATACTCTTAAAAATTGTAACTATTATGAATTATTAATCACGAATCACATACTATAATAATCATAATAATAATTAACAAGGTGACTTATTTTATATAAAATCTCAAATATTAATAAATCAAGGACTTACATATTGAATAATAGTTTATATGAGAACTTATTTAGTAGTGGAATTTCTATACTAGGGATTAATAATTGCTTAAACATATAAATATGAAAACTATTCTCTTAGAGCAGTGCAATTGTGGGATCGTCATTGGATCTTCAATTATCATCGGTGCTTGCATATTTCATCAGCTATCAAGAGAGACTTTGAATTGGAAACAATCAAATCTGGCTGGCGATGTTTAACAATACTACTGGCTCTTGTTACTCCTTTATTCTGCAAGATTTCTATTTTGATCTCAAGGAAATGGACTCGTAATTTTGCAGATACCGAGACTGAATCATCCAGAAAAGAACCTCATCCCTCTTTTGTCTATTGCAAGTAGGCGAATGGTAGGGGAAATTAGTGTAATGGGAACTAGCTTCACATCCACCAACGACCCTCAAAAACCTCATTTTCTTATTCACAAGTCTTGACCGCAATTATACGTCCTCCACATCTACCTTTGAATTGGTAACGAGGAAGAAGCATAGTAGAGAGCATATATGTCCAAACCCGTAAAATGAACAGGAGTTGTAAAATCACATATTGGAGGGAAACAATTTGATTATGGGAATAATGATGCAAATCAATGCCACTACAACCCCATATCGTAGTAGTGATGGTGGTGGGGGTAGAAGGATGGCGGAGAAATAAAAAAAATAGAAGGGGATGATGATGATGATGAGAAATGGGTTTGTATGCAACAAAAATTAAGCGTCAAACCTCAATAACAAACTATCGAAACAACAATTTCATGGTAGTACAACCACCAAAGCAGGGGAATATAATCGCAGAGTTGGAATTGAGGAAGAAGCATTGGGAGAGAGAAACCATGTCCAAAATTGTGAAACAATTTGGAGATTCGATTGAGATAGTACTTCTAAAATTTCAAGTTTCTTAGAGTTTACAATTAAATGTAAACCTAATTCAGGGTAATGTTCATGTTAAGTGACACCTAGTTCAAGGCACGTGCGACTCGACCATTTCGGACGATTTTTGGTGGTAAAAATATTGGATTATTACCTTTGAAATCTAAATTAACTCGCATACTATATAAATTAATTTAGATTAATTTGAATGAAAAAATATATAGAACCTAGTTAAGGAATTATGTTGGTTATTTTCTAAATGCTGATAAAGGATGAGAATAAAAAATTTCATGCTCTTTAATGAATTTAGGGTTTTTCTTTGGAGACATGGAAAGTGACACATTGGAGGAAAAAACTTGATAGTGGGAATAATGATGCAAATCAATGACACTACATCTCCATATCATAGTAGTGTGATGGTGGGGGGTAGAAGGATGGTGGAGAAAGAAAAAAAATAGAGAAGGGGGTGATGATGATGAGAAGTAGCTTCATCTGTAGCAAAAATTGAGTGCTGGACCTCAAGAATATACTATCAAAACAACAATTGCATTCTAGTACAACCACCAAAGGGGGGGGATATGGTCACAGAATTGGTAATGAGGAAGAAACACCAGGAGAGTGCACTCATGTCCAAAACCGCAAAATGAATTTGATATTTGGTTGAGATAGTACTTCAAAAAAGATTACTTTCTTAGAGTTTACAATATAAACCTAAGCCAATGTAACATTTATATTAGTTGATGCTCAATTTGAGACACACGCAACTCGACCATTTCATATATGTACATTATATTATTTCTAGGTCTCTTTATACTATTAAAAATTGTAGCTTTATATTGTGAATTATTAATCACAAATCACATACTATAATAATCATAAAAATAAATTTCAAGTGACTTTTTTATATAAAATGTAAAATATTAATAAGTGAAGGACTTACATATTGAATATTAGTTTACATGAGCACTTATTTAGCCATGGACTTTCACTACAATGGATTAATATTTGCTTAAACAAGTAAAGATGAAAACTATTCTCAACTAGGTCAAGTTTTAAGGTGAATTGTTTGGAGTTAACTATCTACTTTTGAAAGCTAAATTAAGTTGAATGCTATATGAAATTTAAATTAACTTAAAGGAGTTTGAATGCAAAACATATATATTTAGCCCCACATTTACACCCTTGGGATCATAATACATACATTTAACTCTATATATCACTCCTTAGGATCATATCATATACATTTAACCCTATATATGCCTCTCTTGGATCATATCAGAAAATTGGAAAGATAACGGAATATGTTTTAAACTAGTATTAAGGAAGGAAACACCACCTCAAATTTCATCCTCTTGATTTCAAAGGTTTAATTTCATTATTTTGAACTAATTATAGGTCTTTTACCTACAAACCTAAGAAGTGAGATAATAGAAGATGATCATTCATGTTTATGAATTGATGATTATTTAATTACATGTGTTGAAGTTCACAAAAGCAAAATTGTTCAAAGATACCATGTTTGAGTTTGTGGCAAGAGAATTTATCAACATATGAGAAAAGTTCCAATCAAGAAACCTTGAATTCATCATTGGTTCATATAATTAATACATATATAGAGAGATGAATTTATAACCCCAAAATCCTTTAAAAAAACTATGAAGGAAAGAGAAAAAGATGAAAAGAAAAATAAAACTCATAAAAAACAAAAATTATGTAATATTAATATTCACAGATACCCCAACATAAATTAGAATGAACAAGTTGTAATAGAATTCCAAGAGTGTGAAAGGGGTATTCAAAGGATGGAGATAGTTGAAAAGCCAAAGTACCACCAATGACTCAGTTAAATAGCCATTGTACTCAAATAAAGGGCTATGGAATTTTTGTCATCATCCTTAGTGAAGACACTTCAATTTTAAAGCATCACTGTGTACAATTTTTTCTAGTACTTTGTTGAATTTTGTAATTATGTAAGAATGTTCTTTTATAATGCAGAATTTTAGTATTGTAATTAATTATTTAATTTCATATTTTGTTAGTATGTATATAGTTGAATATATATCTTTGTTGTTATTTGAGGATAAAAACAATGATATGTTTGGTGTTGTGTTTTTCTTAGATTAATTCAACATATAATGAGACCACAACCACAAATTCATATTTATATTAATTAACTTAAGGTGTTATTTAAGGGGTTGGTTCCTCTAGAGGATTCATCGTCTATTGAAGGGCTATAAGGATCCGCCCCGTATTGTGACTCTGTTATGCACCCATGGAAGAAATGTACTAGATCAAATCCTTGTCTATATTGATCTCCATCAATGGGTTCAAATCATGATATGATTTTTCCAAGTTGCTGCATAATTTTTTCATGTGTGCAAAAACATTGGAGGTTGCTTGCTGAAATACTCAGTAGAATAGAGGGAAGAAAGAATTGTTGTCTCCAATCATTGTCTGTAGATAATGGGAGAATGCTATTCATGGGGATTTTTCTCTCTCTTACTTTGTATTACTCCCTTTTGTATTGAGTGTACATAATGGAACTGTTATAACTAGATCTTGTTCTTAGTTTATCTATTCTTTTTGTCCTAGTTTTCAACCGTTGGTTTAAAATGATTTTATAGTTCATGTTGATTTTAAGAATTTTTGGCAATCAATAATTTTGGTTGGATTTAATGCTTTTAATGGTTGAATCATTTCATTATTTTAGTTTTAAGGTTTGTCTTTTGGGCTTATTAGTTAATATGTACATATTTAAGCTTTCAAAAAATTATAATAAAAGTTTATTACAAGTTTTGATTTATAATCTAACTCTCATTTTTTAGTCCTTTGTCAAATATTTTCATGAGGAGATTCTTGTAACAACTCTGTTTTTCCTGTTTTTGTCATTGTCATTGGGAGCATATTACGAGGAGATGGAAATGAATTCAGGAAAAAAAGAAGAAGTTTTTGTCCAAAACATACTCATTCACAAAAACCTCTCTCAGTTTTACAACAGCTGTTATCGTTCAAGAGATTCAAATTCATCTTTGTGGCCTATTTTCAAGGTTTGAATTATTTAATAATTTCCTGTTTTAGTCACAAATTTGCAGAACATATTCCGATCAATTGAAGAAGAATTTTGAAAACAAAAGAGAGGTTTGTCTTAATAACATACTCATTTAAAAAAACCTCTCTCAGTTTTTACACAAGTGTTCTGGGTAGAGAGATATGAAGGCGTCTTTGAGACCCACATTTCCAGAAATTCACCAAATTTCCCCAAATCTGATTTGCTATTTTTGGGTTAATTATCTTTAAAGATTTTGAGTTATCATGTAACTAATTGATGTAACTATTTCAAATTTTGACCTAGAAGGTAGTTATGGAACTACTTTACTTTTGTAATGATAAAACGAAGACAAACATACAGTTTTGAAGGAGGGATTTTTCACTCAAGGAGAGGCTTTTGGAGCTTTGATTTCTCAAGCTAGCACTTATAACTCTTATGTAAGTGGGCCCTTTTACCTATCATGATTTTTCATTTCTGATCTGTTTGATTGCTCAGTCTACAATTTCATTTCTTGTTTAAAGTTTTATTCATTTAAATGCTTGTAGCCTGTGGGTGGAATTAGTGTTTCATGTGTAATGTTTATGGCTTATTGGGATGTGTTTGATCCCCAGTTTATCCAATTTGCATGATTCAGTTCTGTATTAGCTTGTGGATGTTTATTTCCTCCTTGCCGATGAATTTTTTAAGACCCTAAAACCTATTTTATTTAATTTTACTTTTGAGATTGTGTTGGCTTGTTCTTCTGGTAGTCTAAGAACAATTTCTGGCACAAGCATCTTTGGCGTCGTTGCCGGGGATGAAGTTGAAGTATATCTTCCCTGGGATATCATTATTCTTCTGATTTTGAGAGGTGAACAAAGTCAGAAAATATTTTAGACTACAAATTTTCACCGGTGAATCCATAATTAAAGATTCCACTGCAAGGAGAATTTTGTTGACAGAAAAATCAAGAAGCCAAATGGAAAGAGTGGATATCAGCTTGTTACTTTACTCCATGAGGTTTTGTTCTTATTCATCAGTTCTTTTCTATCTTTCCCATTGCATGTCAAAAGAATTATTATTTTTTTTTTCCATTCTGATGATCATAAACCTTCAAGTACATATCCCACTTTGGAAGAAGAAAATCTGCATTCTTCTTGTGTTATTGATGTTGATCCTATTCCTTCATTTGAAATACATGTTCAGCATGATATACATATACCCATATCTCCTGAAGCTGATTATTCTGGTCATCTTGTAGAGAATAAAGTTGATCTATTACCTTCTACCATCACTGCTGAAACTTTTGAACAGCTTGTTGAACCTCATTTTCAACTCACAAATTTTCAGTCTAGACTCAGACAGAAGATGTTTAGACCTTTTAGGCTGCCATCTCTCTTACATCCTTACCCTTCCTACTTTGTTGAATATCTTCCCCATTTTACTGGAAAAGACCATATTACAGCAGAGAAGCATTTAGAATCTTTTCATAATTTCATTGATAATTTTGAAATCATGCATGAGGATGTTGTCATGAGGTTATTTTCGAAATCCTTTGCTGGAGATGTTGGGTTTTGGTTCCGAAATTTAAAAGCTGATTCAATTGGATCGTGGGAAGAGTTACATGATGTCTTTTTGAAGTATTGGAGTAAGAATAAATCTTATGATCAATTTCTTTCCGAATTTTATAGTTTGAAAAGGGAAAATGATGAGCCAATTACTAAATTTAATTGGAGGTTTCAAAGTTCTTATATCAGTATGCCTACGGAGATCAGACCTTCGAAAAAAATTGCTATGGTATATTATGTTATGGCTCAACATCCCAATCTTGTCTTGTTCCTGTTAGAAAGAAAATCATCATCTTTAAGACAATTGTTTGAGGATGCAAAAGGAGTGGAGGAGAACATCCGAGCTTGCAAAATGATTCGAGATCAAGCTCATGTTGAAGATATACAAGCTTATGAACAGGAAAAATAATGTAGGTATCATTCAGATTTAAGACAGTTTTCTTCATCATTTTCATATTTTCATATGAATAAGGATATAAATGATGCTTGTGTTAATTATTCATATCAATTTGCTGACTTTTTCGATGATAACATACTTTCAGTGGATTATAGTAGAAATTTTGTAGTTCCTGCTATGAGATTATCATATTATGAAGAAGAAGTTGATACTCTTCAACCTCTTACTATTGATATAAGAAATAAGTTGCCATTCTTGACTTATGGTCACTTTCAGAATTTTATTTGTTCAAGTTTTGATCAAGGGTTTTATTTAAAGGTTGAGAAGCAGTTTGAAAAGCCCTTGGTTTCCATTCTTGATCAAAAGTTTAAAAAGAATAGCAATGGAGAGGAAGAGAATGTTTCACTTTATGATGAATATAATGAAGACATCGAATTTTTAAATCGAAAATTTCATGATCCCATGGCTTCTTGGATGGAGTTTTATTTTTCAAAGGTTTCTAATGCTCTATATTTTGGCATACTTCCTATTATTGCATTTATCACATCTTTTGTGGGTTTTCTCAAATAGTAGCATGCATGAAATTATGATTCTCAGTCAAATGGTTTCTTGGCTTCACTGGAAGTATGATTACACTTGATTGGGTTGCTTCCTCTGATTAGAAGTAGGAGTAAATAGCAGAATAAGCTCGCTATACGAGCATGTAGATTCTTTTCAGTATGCTAGTTTGTAGCAGTATTTTTTCATTTCATAGGTATGTGTTTAGAGATTGACAAAGTTGCAGAGATTTGGTAAATGACTCCATCACCCAATGAATAAGGCACAAGGTCCACAGGTTCTTGAAGCCTCACAATGAGAAATTCATCCCACAGCAAGAGCCAGATGTTATAACTAGATCTTGTTCTTAGTTTATCTATTATTTTTGTCCTAGTTTTCAATAGTTGGTTTAAAATGATTTTATATTTCATGTTGATTTTAAGAATTTTTGGCAATCAATAATTTTGGTTGGATTTAATGCTTTTAATGGTTGAATCATTTCATTATTTTAGTTTTAAGGTTTGTCTTTTGGGCTTATTAGTTAATATGTACATCTTTAAGCTTTCAAAAAATTATAATAAAATTTCATTCCAAGTTTTGATTTATAATTTAACTCTCATTTTTTAGTCCTTTGTCAAATATTTTCATGAGGAGATTCCTGTAGCAGCTCTGTTTTTCCTGTTTTTGTCATTGTCATTGGGAGCATATTACGAGGATATGGAAATGAATTCGGGAAAACAAAAAGAGGTTTTTGTCCAAAATAGAATCATTCACAAAAAAATCTCTCAGTTTTGCAACATCTGTTATCGTTTGAGAGATTAGAATTCATCTTTGTGGCCTATTTTCAGGGTTTGAATTATTTAATAATTTCCTATTTTAGTCACAAATTTTCAGAACATATTCCGATCAATTGAAGAGGAATTTTGAAACCACAAGAGATGTTTTTGTTAATAACATACTCATTTAAAAAAACCTCTCTCATTTTTTACACAGGTGTTCCGGATCGAGAGATATGAAAGAGTCTTTGAGACCCAAATTTCCATAAATTCGCCAAATTTCCCCAAATCTGATTTGCTATTTTTGGGTTAATTATCTTTAAAGATTTTGAGTTATCATGTAACTAATTGATGTAACTGTTTCAAATTTTGACCTAGAATATAGTTATGGAACTACTTTACTTTTGTAATGATAAAACGAATACAAACATACAGTTTTGAAGGAGGGATTTTTCAGTCAAGGAGAGGCTTTTGGAGCTTTGATTTCTCAAGCTAGCACTTATAACTCTTATGTAAGTGGATGACTGCTATTGATTATATATATAATGATAAGCCCTTTTACCTGTCATGCTTTTTCATTTCTGATCTGTTTGATTTCTCAGTCTACAATTTCATTTCTTGTTTAAAGTTTTATTCATGTAAATGCTTGTAGCCTGTGGGTGGAATTAGTGTTTCATGTGTAATGTTTATGGCTTGTTGGGATGTGTTTGATCCCTAGTTTATCCAATTTGCATGATTCAGTTCTATATTAGCTTGTGGATGTTTATTTCCTCCTTTTCGATGAAGTTTTTAAAACCCTAAAACCTATTTTATTTAATTTTACTTTTGAGATTGTGTTGGCTTGTTCTTCTGGTAGTCTAAGAACAATTTCTGGCACAAACAGGAACTTTTTCATTTACTTGTATTTCAAAGTCTCGCTTCGTGTATTACATTGATGAGCTTCAATTTTTTTATTTCAATATTGTCTTTCATCTCTATTACCTTTGTAAACCTTTGCACTCATGCACAGTAGCTCTCATTTATTGAAATAAAAGGTTGTCTTTCATCTCTATTCCCTTTTGTAAACCTTTGCACTCGTGCACAGTAGCTCTCATTGATTATGGACACTTTTGACTCTTTTATATTGAGAGTCTTGTACAGGTAATTATATTTGTGTTGTCAATAATTTTAATTTATAATATGAATGTTGGTATTTGAGGGTGCCAATTGATTTTATGATGTAGATGAATATTGAAGGAATATTCAACCTTGTGCATTATAAAGTAAATTGAATTCATGTTCTGATGGTATGGACATTGCTTAGAAGTGAAATGAATGAGATTCCTTCATTCCAACCCCTGTTGAACTAGCTGTTGTTTGCATGATGCATATGTCCAAATTTTGTTTGGAAAATTTATGGGCATCAAATAGACTGCCAATAATGTTTATGCTACCAGTAAGTCTGACTCGAATAATGAACTCATTAAGGAATATATAGCAAGAAAAGTCAACACAGCTTCAATAGGAAAATATGAAGCACAATATTTTCATCTTCATCATCTCTTCAAACTGCATACCCCTTAAAATTCCCAACACATGAATCCAACTGATTACTTAAAATTCTCAATAAAGTAAATTAAATTTTCTACTTCTAAATTTATAAAAATAAACTAATGTGCGTAGCTCTCTATCAAATCCAATCACATCAGTTAATTTACTAAAATAAAATAATTAATTTGGTTCTCCATCAAATTCAAATACACCAGTTTCAACACGCAACAACTTCTATTTCTTTAGAACTTTCTACCTTACATCATTTTAGAAATTTATGCCTTGTATCAAATGTTGTTTTGGTTTTTATAGTCCTTCTAGTTTTCCATTTCCTTTTGAAAATAAATATGTTTTTGATTCCCTCTTTATCCCTCTTCCTATAGACAGACCGAATAGTAATGGTGGATGGAAAGAGGCCATGCTTGGAGAATCTAAAATACATTCGTTAGATATTTCCAACAATACGATACTTTCTCTTTCGGTCAAGGAGGGACAAGATTTATGTTAAATTTGTTCTTACTTTGCAAAGCCAAACTATAAAGAGGCCATCAGAAGCTTAGTAGTTCTTTAATATATAATTTATTATACTGTGCTACTTGCTAATACAGACAAAATAGGGGCAAGCCCAAAATGTTGAACAATAAACTCAGATAACATTACATCCTCAGGCAAACTAATGACGACATTACATCCTTAGGGAAACTAAGGCCTGATTACATTGTGATAATTATTGGCATGCAAGCCACCTAATTTGTGCTCAACCAAATCACAATGCTCTGTGGAAAGCACAACTCTTCTGACTGTATTTTCAATGCTAATTTGAGCATCTCAACGTTTTTTGTTGTTATTTTCTTGGTATTTCTGAGTGTTTAGATATCTGCCAAAAATCTTTAACATAGACCATTTAAAATAAGTCATCTCTTCCTCCTCTTATGAATTTATCTCCCTCTTCCCTTGCACTCTATCATTCCTCTTCAAATACACTCATACATTAGTGTAATACACCATGAATTAATAATTTATTATTAATTTTGCTGAAAATTACTTTAACTATTATTTTATTATTTTTTACAGAAAAGTCAAGAATAAAACATTTTTATTTGATAAAATATGTTGAAGGGGAACAAAAGTGGATATAGTTGTTAAAGAGTGTTTGCTGACCCAAAAGAGGAAAATACATGTGGTTGAATCCAGTGAGTGAGAACCCTAGATGCAGGAGGCATCATACCCAAAAATTAGGTCACAACTCCTAGTTGAATGTTAAAGAGTAGGAGGCTCATAAATGACCAAGTCCTAGGAAAAATACTATATATTAGTATGTCCATGAGCAGCAGGAGGGTGGCATTGGACAAGGATTAAATATGAGAATGCAAGAGATGGTGCATTGAAGGAATTTTTCTCTTGTGGTTCAACGAACAAGCTCGGGGGTTCTGGAGCAAGTAGCTTTGATGCTCTAGGATTTGGTTGGGAGGAACAGTTTCTCCACTTTTGTTTTCCCAACAATGGTGCCAGGTTCTTATCTTATGCGTCAACTAGATATATATTAAATCTGAGATTGTTGTTAGTAGTAAGGATGCATCTAATCTATGTTCCTAGG
This sequence comes from Pseudotsuga menziesii, assembly GCA_001517045.1. Classification (NCBI taxonomy): domain Eukaryota; kingdom Viridiplantae; phylum Streptophyta; class Pinopsida; order Pinales; family Pinaceae; genus Pseudotsuga; species Pseudotsuga menziesii. The sequence continues at coordinate 79,130 of LPNX010854183.1, forward strand.
CATTTAGATGCATCAACATAGTCTCTGTATAACTATTATTCTTAATCTATATTTGTTAAATATTACACTATGGAAATCAATTATTTATCTAGATAGAATTATATTGTCAAATTCATTCTATCCCTTTTTCTTATGATATCGAGTTATCGATTTAGTAAATCAACTATGTTAGTTATCGAAAATATAATTATGCAGTCAAAGAACAAACCTTAGTATTTCTCTTATCTAGAAATTCTCCAGTCTTAAGAATTTGTTTATGTACAGATCGGATCTGCTACGACTAATATTATTCAATTATAATTAACCATCTGTTGGATCTAGGTAGTTACTATTTTAATATTAAATTCCTACAGAACGAACCTAAGGTATTTTTTTTATTTATATCCTAGAAAACATATCCATACGGATCGAAAAACTATTCCTAAAGTAACATAACAATCCTAAATTATAATTTAAACTGCAGGAAAAGATCCTCAATGTGTATTCCAGCATTTATGTAAACCATCAAATGCATTACGGTTATCATATACACATAAATAATCAAAATAACTCATGAACAGATCTCTCAATCAACATAGTGATTTATAGATACATGAATCCCAATTGAATCTAAATCAAATCACATGTTAACCTACATTACAGAGATCAGGGGATCGAATCCCTATAAAGTAATAACTTTCTTTACAGTCCAATTGAGTTAACCCAGCCCTTGGCCAAACAATTAATTATGTCTTTTACAGTTTGAAGTAATTCAGATGGTTGATTATTTAATTCCACATATATATTATATGGATTATTATGATGTGATCCATCTTCAGCAGAAACCTCTATTCCTTCCATTTCCTGTGAAATTATATTTCTGTATAGAAACAATTTTTGAACATAGTTAGTATTTTTTTTCCTGTTTTGTATGCGAGTTGAGCCAACTTTAGGCCTATTGTTTGGAAGCTCGCTCTGATACCACATGTAAGAACTCTAAAAATTGTAACTAAAAAAAAATCTATGGATTGTTTAAAACATTTATCATTCAATTTAATTTATACTAGTATTTAGTTTCAAGTAAAACTACACTTGTTCTTCAAATGTTAAGGCATCGCTCCTACTAGTCATGAGTTACAGTTTGCATGCTATCTTGTTTACCTTAACGATTAATTTACCATGTTTCTAAAATTTTTTAAATCCCTATGCCTACATACCCTACTTCGAGGCGAGGGTTAGGAGGCTATGGGTCTTTCTTAGCTTTCGTAAGCTAAAGAAATTTTCTTTTACTTGAATCATGCAGGTTTTTTCATTGGAGGGTTGGTCTTGCATTTCTAACATCTAAGAGCCAAAGGTAAGGATACCATGGTGACCCTAACAAGGCTAATGGACGAACAACTATAAATTAAAGAATATTATTACACCATAATTATGCAATGTTCTTTTTATAATATAATAGATATAGTTTTGCATCATTTAAATTATATAATATCAAAGCTTCTTTTAAAACTATAGAGAAGTGGGTTCGATATTTAAACTCCACGCCAAGGTAGGTGTTCATATTTAAGTTCCCACGTGAATGGTTGCATGGTGCTTTCCACCTGTGAAGGGATTAATCCCTAACGTACTAAACCCAAGGGTTTTTTCTTTAGCTTTAATCTTTTGTTTTTGTGGGCTGATAGGGAAAGTCTAAGGCTTTCGACCCTTATAGGGTTCATCCCTCTATTCATGACTATGAAATAATTTTCCAACATCATCGTTTCTTGGGAAAAGGCTTTTGGAGACATGGTCTCTAACTGCCACTAAAACCTTTGCTAAGATTCTTGAACCGAGGTAAATATTTTTCTTTTTCTCTTATTTGTTCTCATTTTTACAGTAATGCAATCCTTTACTAAGATAAGGTCTAATCCTCTGCATCGTTTGTCTGGAAGGTGATACGATGGGGTTGTTTGGCTTGGAGGAAAATTGCGGTTCAAGGATGGTCGACACTGAAGGCTCTGGTAAGACCCTACATCTTTGACCCTATGATCCTTGTCGATGTTCAAAGCTGGAAGGCGTCTCCATAATAGTTCTTGTTTCATTGGATATTTAATTTTTTCTCACCCCCTTTCGTTATGTGGTAAACATTCTGGTGTTTTGCCTACAATTCCAGGGATTTAATCTATTTCTAATCCCACAGGATTCGTTGCAGTTTAATACATAGTTAAAAATATGAAAAACCCTATTATGTGACATATTGTGGTGTCTGTGGGGATTTATAATTTTCATTGTAAAAAGTGGAAAACTCCCTACTATAGCTTTTAGCAGAATTTTTAAGGAATTATTATTATCTCTGTGATTTATGTTTTGTTGTTTTTGAACCTCCGAAGTATTACTTTGTAAACGTGTTATATTTTTTATGTAATAGCAATGTTATAGCAATAAATTCACTTCGTTTTCTCAATAAGGTTTACAGCCCATTAGGGAATTTATTGGATTTATATATTACTGTGTAATCGCTTAGTTAGAAGAATCCTTCGAATTTGTTGTTACAATTTCATATCATTTTAATAACATTGCTCTATATAATTTGTTAAGTGAATGGATTGTAAATGATTTGTGCATATAAGTTGTTGCTATATTGGCTTCTTGAAATGTTACGGCGTTTTCTTTAAAATGCTTGAACCTAGGGCTTTTACTCTAAGTTATTAAGTAAATTATTTGAGATTATTAGCCTTACAGGCTTCGAACTCGTTCCCTACAATAAATTCTTAGATGGTAAATTCACATGAAAATTGTTTTATACTGTAAAACCCTATTATAATGTTATACGGAGTTTTATTTGGTATTATGATTATATCTGTGATTTAGATTGAATCAAATTTTGTGTTATCTATAAGTCTTTAACCATAAAATGTTTTGAAAATAAAATATAAGCCTTTCGACTGTAAGAAAAATGTTATTGAGTATTTTGTTTATATTAAGAATTTTGGCTATGTGGATTAAATTCTGGGTAATTATTAAACTACAAGCCCATATGATGTGAGAGGTTTATACATGTAATAATTATATAGATACATTATTTTTTTATGGGTCTTGAACCTAGATCTATTCTTCTGGAAGATAATTTTATGGGGTTTAGTTATGATAAGCCCTAGCTATAAAATAATTCATTGTTCTAGGTTAAACTATGATAGCTTATGTTTAGAATCCTTGTTACTTCCGCGTAACTTATAGAAGATGCAGTAATGCTAATTATTGTTTATCTATGTATATTATTTATTATTAGATGAAACTATATACAGAATTATGATATTATTTCTAAATAAGAAATATACAATAACCTACTGATTCTATTCTTGAAGTTTGTGTAAATAGTAGCATTCATGAACTGATAAATTTATAGGAATAAAACAAATATTCTCCTACGTATTACAGAAACAAATAATAGTTTGTGAAAAGATTTAACATTCATAAAAAAAACTATGGATATAGATATAAAATAATTTTAAAGTTAATAACCAGAACAATTTAGAACCTGTTAACTGTCGAAGTGTACAAACACCCATAGAAGATCGTTCCTCCCAACCATCTCCTAAAAGTAGTCAAGATCACTTGCTTTGGGACCCCCAATCCTGTTCACTAAACCACCAGGATGAAGATGTTGTGTAGAATATTATTGAGTACTCTCTGTAACTTAGGGGCGCTCGCAAGAAGCTGCTACCCAATTATGATGCAATGGGAGCACGCGAGCGGGATTAATCCACAACGTGCATGCACCGCTTATATGCATGCATATGCTCCCGCTTCAGAGTGATGAACCTCCATGCCGGATTTCCAGTGTGGGAAATAAGAGAGTGTATGCAGGACCCCCCCAAGAGACACACTTCTGCACAGTGTACTGGTGGTGGGCGAGGGAGAGTAGATACAGTTGGTAGCTGGGTGGATCCATCTAGCTCGACGAGACTAGTTCCACATTGTTGTTATCATTATGGGAATACATGCTAGGTTCCCACACAGGAGCATGGCACAGAGAGCTACCTACACCAGGTTAGTCATTGTTTTATTTAATGTCATAATTTCTAATAAATTTAACTTAGAATCAGATGTTGATGACTTGATTTGTTTTAATGTAAAGCAATTCAGTGCTGAGTCTCCAACACACAGGTGGGAGGATGTTGGTTCCTTTAACCTAGATGGAGCCATGGCAGATGCAGAGGACATTGCGACACCATACACACAGGTAGTTTTCTTTCAGTAATTAAATTTAATGTTAGTAGTTAATCTTGTCATCCAAGATATGTGTCTCTCTTGTAATTTGTTTTAATATTTGCATCGTGTTTATTGTTTATTGTTATTGCTCCGCGATCCTATTTTTCTAACAAGGTCATGAGAGAAAAAAAAATATTCTACCACACTATCATAAAATTCATTCAATTCCTTCAAAAATGGATGAAATGTTCTCTTACCTTAATTGGTAACAAGCTAGGAAGTATGATTGACATTGCTGAAAAAATGAGGGACCTAGAAAAAAATTACGTGGAAAACATTTACATGGAGATGCAACAAGATGGTGGGTTAGATAATTAATTTGGTAATTATTGAATTGGGTATTAGTTGTATTGTCAATAATTGAATATGTGAAAATAACCATTATCTGCTCAGTATGCTACCAATAATAGAAACTTAGAAGAAAATGTACTAAGAAGGGTATTCTCAATTAGGATACCTTAAAAAATTAGGTTTGAAATAGGAGAAGAGAACTCATAGCCATGTCAACTCTCTAGACCAGAAAGGAAATGAAGCATAAGCAAGGTTTACTAGGGCTAACTAGTCAACTAATTCATACATAAGGAAAATTTAGCATCAATAATGGATACAATTTTCAATGATATAGTTAGGGAAAATGTGACAAACACTTACCCTACAAATCATCCATCCTTTGATATTGCACAAGACAAGCATATAATTTTTGAATATCATTTCAAGGATCGATGAGAAATTCTAAGGAGTAAGCCCATAAACGTTGTGGATATTCTCTAAAATAGAGAAAAATGTAACATCCCTCAAAATCATAACTTAAAAGAAAAATTATTATGCAAGTTTGGGACTGTTATTATTACCATCATATCATTGATGTTATGTCGCTTGATTGATTTGTGACTTCTATTGTATCACTAAATTAGTTCTTGTCAATTGTTGCATATTTATTTAAATTGTCATCCCATATTTAGTTAATATTTACTAATTGAATCTAAATATTTTTGTGCAAATGAATAGGTGTCCACAGGATTGAGTGACCAACCATCCCCACCAGGGATCAGCGGATCCTTCGTGAGCAGGTATCTTGTAATAAAGTATAAATTTCATTTCATTTTTTATGGATTAGATTCGTATAGTTATATTTTTTATGTACTAATACATGATGCCATGAATATGTATGTAGG
>LPNX010854183.1:85510-100151 GCA_001517045.1 Pseudotsuga menziesii
TTTCCCTAGACTCCTACCTTTCCCTCTCTCTAAATCAAGGCTTATTCCTTTCATTTCTACACTACTTAGACCCCCACGACTCTCCCTATATCTATGACTGTAATATCCATTTTGGACAGCCCCAGGACACCACTAACTCATCCTAACCTTCCCTAATTTATTCATTGTAATATCCTATTTAGGGAATCCCTAATAGCCTTATTACCCACCTATCATATCCTAAGGTCACTTTCTTGCCTTCCTATCTTACCCACTCACTAGCACCTCACCTCAAATTTGTCCATAACCCAATTTAAAGTGGCACAAAGACACCCTAAAGGGATTTTATATAAAAAATCATTCCCAACCATACTTAAACAAATTTGTCAGTGGTATATAAACATCCATAACTTGGCATAATACTAGAAAAATCATTGAATTGCTTGTAAGTCATTTTGTCATCAAAATCCAAGTGAATATACTTTTTATCATTCCTACTTGACTGGAAATTACATCTTGGACTGTCATAAGACATTTTACTTGACTGGAAATTTGATTTGGTTTAACAGTCGCATTGGCTTGGAAACTTGTCACTTACAAATTTTTTTATCACTGATGTTTACTTAAAAAGATTGTAACTTTGTTTTGACAAGCTAAAAAGTGAAATAAAGGATTGTCATAATGCTAAATGCTTGGCTAGAAATACTTTTATGTCGGTTTCAAGAGAAGTTGAAGTTGTATGATATGATGATAACATCCCATCAACACCACTAACATGCTTCAACCACATGCATAATTGAAATGAAAACATCCCATAATGATAACGTCCCATAAAAATTGTTCTTCCTTGACAAATAAAAAATGAAACAAGTTCATGAATATGTGTCTTCTATAACGATCTATTGAGCACTTGCAATTTTAATGAGTTATTGTACTTGTTTCAATTTTAACGATTTAAGGGTTAGCATGCATAATCTAGGGTTTAGAATCTATGAGGAAACCCTAACCCTAACTGAAGTTTAAAAGTTAGAATGCATAACCTAGGATTTATAATCAATGAGGAAACCCTGACAAGTAATATCCTATCTAGGGCAGCCGTAATAGCCTTCTTACCCACCTATCATAGCCTAAGGTCACTTACTTGCCTTCCTATATTACCCACTCACTTCCTATCTTGTCATCCCTATTGATCCTTCCTTTGGTAGTGACATGTTCTATTTGGGTGTACAATCATGGTTTGAAGGGTCATTTTTGGCTAGCAAGTTCCTTTTACTTCAGAGGATTTTCCTTATTCATCATCTTGATTTCCTACACAAGTGCATGATGACCTATCCAAAGGTCTACACTTAGGATATCTAACAAAATAAACACCATTAAAGTTTACTTAACAAATTCAACCCAAAATTATCTCAAATTAGCATGCATAACCAATGCTAGAATCTACCCAATCATAAAGATAATATAAGCTCAAATTCAAATCTTCACACTATAATTGTTTTCCTTGTTAGGGTTTATAAACCCTAATCATCTTTCATCATAGAAGCACATGGCATTTCAGGAAATTCTAGCATGTAACTATTCATCAATTACAATAGTGTTAGCTAGGGTTTAGTATAACAAAGAAATTCAATTCATAACCTAGGGTTTAATTCAATTGTAACAATTTGATAATTTGAGTATTGTTCGTAGCATTTGCACACATTGGTATTTGCATTTGTGAACATATGAAATAGTAAGTAGTTCATATTAATCCCAATAAAATTATTTCATCTATGTGCATAGCCTAGGTATAGGGCCTTTTATTTTTTACTTAAATGATACTAACCTATCTAATGATATATACCTGAGGAGGTCATAAAACCCTAGTTCCATCTCATAACTTTTGAACCCTAGCTAGTTATAATATGCAATTTGTAGATCATGAAACCCTTGTTGGTTTTCAATTTGTAAGTGTAGCCTAGGGATATATGGCCTTTTGTTTTCTACTTAAATGATATTGACCAGTCTAATTTGATATTCAAACCTAAAGAGTTCATAAAACCCTAGTTTGTAGTTCCATGTCTCAATATGTGAACCCTAGTTTTATTATGCAGGTTGCTGGCTTATATTCTAGTACATGAATAATATAATGCTGCAACATGTGCTTTCTAAGTGATATCTAGACACATTGGGCCATGAAAACATGAGGGGGAGGGCCATTTTCAACCCAAGTTATAGCATGCAATTGTAGATCATTAAACCCTAGTTGGTTTAGGATGTGTACATGTACATGTGTTTCTACTTCCATCTCATAACCTATAAAGAGTTCATGAAACCCTGCCAACTAATTTAACATACCATAACATACTAACATCATACCATTCTAACATACCATACCATACCCTACAATAATAACATCATAGTACATACCCTACAATACCCTATGATACTAACATCATACCATGTACTAACATACCATACCATACCATACTAACATATAACATACCATACCATTATAGTTCTATCACATAACTTGTAAAGATCTCATAAAACCCTACTTCCATCTCATAACTTCTCAACCCTTGTTATAGCATGCAATTGTAGATCATGAAACTATAGCATGCAATTGTAGTTCATGAAACTATATCATGCAATTGTAGTTCATGAAACCCTAGTATGCAATTTTAGTTCATGAAACCCTATTATGAAAGTCTCAATGATATTATAGTTCATGAAACCCTAGCATGCAATGGTAGTTCATGAAACCGTAGGTGTGTTTCTCTTTTCCATATCATAACTTGTAAAGAGCTCATAAATCCATATTTCCATCTCATAACTTCTCAACCCTAGTTATAGCATGCAATTCATAGTTCATGAAACTATAGCATGAAATTATAGTTCATGAAACCCTAGTATGCACCTATAGTTCATGAAACCCTTGTATGAAACTCTCAATGAGATTGTAGTTCATGAAACCCTAGCATGCAATGGTAGTTCATGAAACTGTAGGTTTGTTTCTCTTTTCCATCTCATAACTTGTAAAGAGCTCATAAATCCATATTTCCATCTCATAACTTCTCAACCCTATTTATAGCATGCAATTTGTAGTTCTTGAAAACCTAGTTGGTTTTGGATTTGTACATGTACATGTGTTTCTACTTCCATCTCATAGATTTTAAAGAGGTCACAAACCCCTAGTTCCATCTCATAAATTATCAACAATAGTTATAGCATGCAATTGTAGTTCACAAAACCCTAGTTGGTTTTCAATTTGTACATGTACATGTGTTTCTACTTCCATCTCATAGCTTTTAAAGAGGTCACAAAACCCTAGTTCCATCTCATAACTTCACAACCCTAGTTATAGCATGCAATTGTAGTTCACAAAACCCTAGTTGGTTTTCAATTTATACATGTACATGTGTTTCATCTCATAGCTTCTCAACCCTAGTTATGGCATGCAATTGTAGTTAATGAAACCCTAGTATGCAATTGTAGTTCATGAAACCCTAGTATTCAAGTCTCAACGAGATTGTAGTTCATGAAACCCTAGCATGCATTAAGGTATCCACATTATAATTGTTTCCTCGATAGGGTTTATAAACCCTAATCATCTTTCATCATAGAAGCACATGGCATTTTAGAAAAGTCTAGCACCAGTTTTGACGTCAACATGTGTATCCCAGGATGATTACTCAAACCATAGGTCTTCGTCTATTGCATCAACACAAGCACCAAGACCTCCATGGAAAATCAACTAAACTTAAAAAAATCTTGTTCTAAGCAAGGAATCAAAAGAATCTCGAGACTTATCAAGTTAAGTTTTCCATGGTATTTCCTTAACCTCCATGTATCACACAAGAAAAAGACTGCAATATCACCCAAGACATTAGCTCTTTTCTTTGTATCTTCTACAGGGTTGGAACCCTAAATCTACCTCCTTTTCCTTGACAACAAGAGCAATCGATTCTGCAAGACAACCATCAATTCCTCTAGTATTATATCTCCTTCTCCAAGGTTTACTTACATATATAAACTGTAGTTTCCTCATGCATATCCAAGTTTCATAATGTAATGCATTCCTCCTCTAGTTGTGTACCACATCTTCTTGTTCCCAATGCTCTTTGACATATGTGTCAGAGGTGGTTACAATGCTCCAATGTTTATCCTCAATATGTGTGCCAAGGTGGTTACTATGCTCATTTGTTCTCCTAAACATGTGTGTGAAGGTGGTCACTATGGTCCAATATTTCACTTATCTTCATCCTAATATCACAAAGCAACCCAACAAAATAAACCCTAGTCCAAGTGTACATTATCACCATGAAGATACATCCCTTTAGGTCACTCTTTCCAAGCATATAACATATCTAGAATCTCTTATTACAACAAATTACAACATCAATAAATCTACTGAGCAAAACCCTAGTTTATGAAACCAATGCACAGTGGAGTCATTGGGCCATGAAAACACGGTGGATAGGGCCCTCTAGAGGTAATGGCATTCCAGGAGACCAATAGAGTCAATGACTCATCGATCCGACCTCCGGTTGCCAAGTTATGCCGAGTTGCAAGTCACATGAAAATGTTGTTCAGGGACACTTGGTCACTCTCGGCCCAGGAGCGAAAAACAAAGCATAGCAGCAATATTGCATGTCGTTGGCTCCGAAAGGTGTGTATGGCCAATGCCGACATGGGAACACCACCAAGAATGGCATGGAGGAGGGTTTTTCAGAGTTGACCCACCAATGCGAGAGTTGCATTGAAGGAAACTGAGAAAAATGCTAGTTTATGAAACCGATGCACAGTGGAGTCACTGGGCCATGAAAACACAATGGAGACGGCCCTCTAGAGGTAATGGCATGAGAGGAGACCAACAGATTGAATGACTCATCGATCCAACCTCCGGTTACTGAGTTATGTCGAGTTGCAAGTCGCATGAAAATGTCGTTCAGGAACACTTGGTCACTCTCAGTCCGGGAGTGAAAAACCAAATGGAGCAGCAAGATTGCATGTCATTGGCTCCGACAGGTGTGTATGGCCAATTCCTACATGGGAACACCACCAAGACTGGCATGGAGGATGGTTTTTCAGAGTTGACCCACCAATGCGAGAGTTGCATTGAAGGAAATTGAACAAAACCCTAGTTTATGAAACTGATGCATAGAGGAGTCACTAGGCGATGCAAATGCGATGGAGATGGCCCTCTAAAGGTAATGGAATTCCAGGAGACCAACGGAGTCGACGGCTCGTCGATCCGACCTTCGATTGTCGATTTATCTCGGGCTGCAAGTCGCATGAAAATGTCGATCAGGGACACTTGGTCACTCTCGGTCCAAGATGACATGCTAATTGCAATGAAGGCTTTGGGTCCAACACAACAAATATTGGGCATGAAATATATTTCTCCAAAAAAGGATAGAAGAAATGTTATAGAAACTATATCTCTTAAACATGAACAAGTTACAACTCTTTGACCTTGCTCTGTGTTATACCTTCTGCTTTCTCATTCAATTCTAATTATTGACTCAAATAGAAGAAGGATAAAAAATTACTAGAACAGCAATTAAAATTTATAGATGAAAGCATAATGCACAAGTCAAATACCATTTCACAATATTAGAGCAATTATTTTTTGATTAGTAGCCCGATGCAACACAAATTGGAGAGAAAGTTGCAAATATAGTGGTTTACCAGGAAGGACATGTAGAGAACAATATAAAGTGCGGAGTTAGCAAACTTGTGAAGGACATGCTGTTTAAACACTTGTAGCAAAGGTAAGAGAAACATGGGTGCAAGATTAAACCAATGAAGGGTGTCTATTGAAGATACATGCATCAAGCATTTTCACTTGAAAGTTACATTCAAATAATTCAATCTCTAATTAAAAAGAACAGAAGGAATTAAGAATGCAAATGATGAAATTTTTTATTCTTGCATAGCTTTAGTGGCTAACAAGAAGTAGTGTGAAAGGGATGGAGAAAATAGTCATTTGTCTCTAGTCAAAATAGTCAAATGTAGAGAATCGTGTGCTTGTTCAATCTAACACGATAAAAATCTGGATGCCAGTTCCATGAGTGGTTGAAATTAACAACTACTATTAAAAGACAAGATGATCATGATAACTTACTCCGCTTTCTATGTGAAATCTGCAAAATCCTTTCCCTTTCCATCTATATCGATGTCATGTCTGAATATATAGCATGTATAAATACTTATTACCAAGATGGTGCATAAAACAGATCATACTTGCTTCAACTATTCAATATGGACCCTCTCCCATGATTACTTCAAAGGTTTTTTTTTTAAATTGAAGAGTCTCAAGAGATAAATTCATCTATGCCATCATTGTGTAATATCAAAATATATTCATGTGCAAATGTAAATTAGTTAAAATTGCATACTTCATCCTGTATGGAGAATATGAGACTTGTTTATATGTGAAGTTGGGATTTATTCTTGTGAAATTAAATGTTGTCTATGAGAGAGATATTTTTGTAGGAATATCATAAAACATAAATCAATGAAATGGTCTGAAAGCTTATGAATTAAAACAATTATTTACAATTCACCATACCTATTCAAAATGATCTCTTCTTCCAATGAAAACTTGTAGTGAGAATCTTTCTACTAAATTCCAGGACCACTGAATATGTTTGTTAGATTCCAAGAGTGAGCTTCTATAAATCAGAGAGTGGTGATGGATTGTGAGCCAAATTTCATAGTTCAATAGCACAAAACGCGCGAACAACAAAAGAAAACCCATGAAAATAGGTAGCAATCTCAAGAATCCAGAACTCTATTTTTTTTACCTACTAATAGGTGGGCGCATGTGCCTTTAAGCACGTGCACGTGTGTCTAAGACCGCGCGCCAGCATTGACGCATACACAAACTTAAAAGCACGCATGGCCTTGTTTAACATTTAGAGCATTTACTCAATAACATTTATTTCATTTAATGACTAACGTTCTTCAACAATGACTTTGTATTCATGATTATTTCGAGTATTTTTACAGTATAGTCTAAAACATGTCATCATCATCACCACTACAATATATTCTAAACCTATCATCATCATCGTCATCCTCATTCTCATCATCATCATCATCTCCATCATTGTTCATCATCATTGTCATTTTCATCCTCATGCTCATCCTCGTCCTCATCCTCATCCTCATCATCATAGTCATCATCCTCATCACCATCATTGTCATCATCATCACCAACATTGTTCATCATCATCATCACCAACATTGTTCATCATTGTCATCATCATCATCATCATCATCATCATCCTCATCATCCTCATCATCATCATCATCATCACCATCATTGTTCATCACCACCATCATTGTTCATCATCATCCTTATCGTCGTTGTCATCATCACCATCATTTTTCATCATCATCATCATCATCCTCATCATCATATTCATCATCATCACCATCATTGTTCATCGTCATAGTCATCTTCATAATCATCATCATCCTCATCCTCATCATCATCCTCATCATCCTCATCATCTTCATCATCATCTTCATCATCATCACCATCATTGCTCATTTTCATAGTCATCTTCATAGTCATCATCATCCTCATCCTCATCATCCTCTTCATTATCAACATCATCATCCTCGCCATCGCAATCATCATCATAATCATCATAATCACAGTCATCATAGTAATAGTCATCATGATCATCATCCTCATCATCATCACCATCATTGTTCATCATCATAGTCATTATCATCCTCCTCCTCATCATCGTCGTTGTCATCAACACCATCATCCTCATCATCGTAATCATCATCATCATCATCATAATTATCATTGTCATCATCATCATCCTCCTCCTCCTCCTCCTCATCATCATCATCCTCATCATCATCATCATCATCATCATCATCACCATCACCACCACCATCATCATTGTTCATAATCATCATCATCATAGTCATCATCCTCATTAACATCATAGTCATCATCCTCCTCCTCATCATCATCATCATCATTGTTCATCAACATCATTCCATTGCAAATGCTTGAAAATAAAATCAAAGCAAAGTTTCAACTAAACCTATCATCATAATCATCATCAGTGTTCCTCATCGTCGTCGTCATCATCCTCATCCTCATCATCATCATCGTCATCATCATCGTCATCATCCTCATCCTCTTCATCATCATAGTCATCATCCTCATCATCATCATCACCAACATTGTTCATCATAGTCATCATCATCATCCTCCTCCTCCTCCTCCTCATCCTCATCCTTATCCTCATCCTCATCATCATCACCATCACCACCATCATTGTTCACCATCATCATCATCATCATCGTCATCATCATCATCCTCGTCATCATCATCATAGTTATCATCCTCATCATCATCATTGTCATCATCCTCCTCCTCCTCGTCATCATTGTTCATCATCATCATTCCATTGCAAATGCTTGAAAATAAAATCAAAGCAAAGTTTTAACTAAACTTATCATCATCATCATCATTGTTCCTCATCATCGTCTTCATCATCATCATCATCCTCGTCCTCATCATCATCATCACCATCATTGTTAATCATCATTGTCATTGTCATCATCATCCTCATCCTCCTCCTCATCATCATAGTCATCCTCCTCCTCATCATCATTGAAATCATCCTTATCATTATCATCACAATCATCATCATCATCATCATCATTGTTCCTCATCTTCATCATCATCACCATCATTGTTCATCCTCATAGTCATCTTCATAGTCATCATCATCCTCATCATCGCAATCATCATCATCATCATCATCATAATCACTGTCATCATAGTAATAGTCATAGTGATCATTATCCTCATCATCATCACCATCATTGTTCATCATCATAGTCATTATCATCCTCCTCCTCATCATCATTGTCGTCATCAACATCATCATCCTCATCATCATAATCATCATCATCACCATCATAATCGTCATCATCATCATCATCGTCATCATCGTCATCATCATCATCATCATCATCATCATCATCATCATCCTCGTCCTCATCATCGTCATCACATCATCATTGTCGTCATCAACATCATCATCCTCATCATCATAATCATCATCATCACCATCATAATCGTCGCCATCATCATCATCGTCATCATCGTCATCATCATCATCATCATCCTCGTCCTCATCATTGTCATCATCATCACCGTCATTGTTCATCATCATCATCATTATCATCCTCATCATCATTGTTCATCGTCATCATTCCATTGCAAATGCTTAAAAATAAAATCAAAGCAAAGTTTCAACTAAACCTATCATCATCATCATTGTTCCTCATCATCATCGTCATCATCCTCATCCTCATCCTCATCCTCATCATCATCATCATCATTGTTCATCATCGTTGTCATCATCATCATCCTCATCCTCATCCTCATCACCATCGTCATCATCATCATCATCATCACCATCATTGTTCATCATCATTGTCATCGTCATCATCATCATCATCGCCATCATCATCCTCATCCTCTTCATCATCATAGTCATCATCCTCATCATCATCATAGTCATCATCCTCATCATCATCACCAACATTGTTCATCATCCTCCTCCTCCTCCTCCTCCTCCTCATCATTCTCCTCCTCCTCATCATCATCATCACCATCACCATCATCGTCGTTGTCATCATCATCATCATCATCATCATCCTCCTCCTCATCATCATAGTCATCATCCTCATCATCATCATTGTCATCATCCTCCTCCTCCTCATCATCATTGTTCATCATCATCATTCCATTGCAAATGCTTGAAAATAAAATCAAAGCAAAGTTTCAACCAAACCTATCATCATCATCATCATCATTGTTCCTCATCATCGTTGTCATGATCATCATCCTCCTCCTCATCCTCATCATCATCATCATCACCATCATTGTTTGTCATCATTGTCATCATTATGATCATCCTCATCCTCATCCTCATCATCATAGTCATCATCCTCATCATCATCATTGAAATCATCCTTATCATCATCATCACAATCATCATCATCATCATCATCATCATTGTTCCTCATCATCGTCAGCATCATCATCATCCTCGACATCATCTTCATCATCATCAGCATCATTGTTCATCCTCATAGTCATCTTCATAGTCATCATCATCCTCATCATCATCATCATCTTCGTCATCAACATCATCATCCTCATCATCGCAATCGTCATCATCATCATCATCATCATCATAATCAGTGCCATCATAGTAATAGTTATCATGATCATCATCCTCATCATCATCATCATCATCACCATCATTGTTCATCATCATAGTCATTATCATCCTCCTCATCATCATTAGCGTTGTCATCAACATCATCATCCTCATCATCGTAATCATCATCATCATCATCATAATAATCGTCATCATAATCATCGTCATCATACTCATAGTCATCGTGATCCTCATCCTCATCATCATCACCATCATTGTTCATCATTGTCATCATCATCATCATCATAGTCATCATCATTGTCAGGATTCTCTTCATCATCATCATAGTCATCATATTCATCATCATCATTGTCATCATCCTCCTCATTATTATCATAGTCATCATCCTCCTCATCATCATCATAGTCATCATCCTCATCATCATCATTGTCATCCTCCTCCTCATCATCATCATAGTCATCATCCTCATTTGATCATCATTGTCATGATCCTCCTCCTCACCATCATCATTCCATCGCAAATGCTTGAAAATAAAACCAAAAAAAAAGTGTTTACTTAAACAAATGCGTGCACGCGTCCCTAACGCGCGCGCACAAAGTAGCGCCAACGCGCTTTTAGTGAGTGCGCATCCATAGAGAGTGATCGCGCTTCTAGTGCGTGCGTGTTATGTTTTAAACTAAGCGTGTGCGTGATTTAAATTTAGAATTTTGGCGGCACCTTTTTTCTAACCAACATGGTGGATGACTTGGCTGCTTTGGTTTTAGGTTCGGGTTGCCCAACCAAGTGCTTTGGACTGTCTTATGACATAAAAACTTGTTTTGTACCACTTCTCCTATTTCGTGCATGATTTTCCATATGCCACGCTTGTCCACTATTAATGAAAATTCACACACTTGATTAACTCTGTCTGTAGATTCTGAATATGTAATTAGTTTGATTGTTGAACAGTCTATTACTTTAATTAGTTTAATTCTGTAGATTCTGAAGAATTCAATGTGTTAGTTTGATTGTTGAACAGTCTATTACTTAAGGAAAATTTTTGTCCAGAGATTTGGGTTCACCAGTTAGTCGCCAATTGTTGTAGCTGCAACATTTTCCCAAATTTCTAAAAATTTGGGACCCTCCTTTTAAAATTTGTCTTGCTTAGTTTTGTTGGGATTGCTTAACTTTACTGCAAGTTTGATTTTTTGAGGTTGATTGTTGAATGAATATCTTTGTATGCTGATGCTTCCATTTGACCTTAAGTTGACTTACGGATGATTTCTTATTTCAATGCCGAAAATTGTTTGAACTGTGAATCAGGGCTGTAGTCACCTACGCAGTCGCCGTTGCAGAGGCTCAATAGAAAATGACCCGATCCAAAACCTTATCTTCCACTGATGCACTTTTGGTTTTATTTTTATTTCGTTGTTTTTGTTTCGTCACCATCGGAGCACTAGTACCTTGTATTGCCACAGTTTTGGATGAAAACTTGCAAGCACTACGATAGAGGATTTTACATTTGCCGATCCTGCGGTTTGCTTTTGTAATTTTGTTCTTGTCACTGTCGGCGCCGTGTTGGACACTTGAATTGGGGGATTAGATTTTGTTTGTTCGATCTTCGTCATTTTTGTTTTCACAAAATCCTTAGTCTATTTTTGTTCCGTCGTTGCGGCTCCGAAACGGACTAGCCATCCTCCTTTTAGCTTTTCCTTTCACCGATGTTTTATGTTCTATTTATCACCGATGGTTCGCTTAACGTTTGGCTCTATTTTTTTTCCAATTTTGACTTGTATGCGGACTTTTTTTCTATGTAGTTTATGCCATTGCGACATTTTAATGTACTAATGGTCCGATTCTTTAGTCGTTTTGAGCTTCGACGCCCTCTTCTAATGCTTTATTTCACCGACGATTTGTTTTTCTCTGGAACCCTTAGATCATGGGTCACCCACCATTGCGGTGTTTTAGTGAACTAACCATCCGACATTGTGTGTTTCGATTCACCAATGAGGGTTTTTATCTGCCAGAGGTTTAGTTTTCCCGCTGGTGGGGTTTTCTCGCCCTAGGCGACGAATTTCTTTGTTTTTGATCAAGTTTGAGGTTTTCACGTTGAAAATGCAGTCTCAGGTTTTTACTGTTGATGCTCATTTTTATTGGTAGTATGATTTATGTTCATTGAAAGTGGTCTGGATAAATGATGAGTTTTTCGTGTTGATCGTAGACAGACATGGGAGATTTTCTTAGATCCAGTTGATGATTACTGCTGCAAAGAAGACATAGCTAGAGGACAATTCAAAAGTAAGTTGGTTGAAGAAAGAAGCAGCTAAAGCATGAAGAAGTAGAGATGTTTCTCAAGGAAAAGAAGATAGCAAAGGTCTGAGATCAACTGGATCTCAAAAGGACCAACGGTTGACTGAGCCTAATTATTAAGAACAGAGTCCTAGGCTCGGGGAGTTCGTCAGTTACCAAGTCGGTTACCTTTTATGAAGTGCCTGTAAATCTTAATCTTTGTTTGTAATGTAATCTTTACATGAATCATGAGCACTCACAAAAGGACAAAATTGTGAGATTCAACGGTTGGGGAATCCCTAAGGTCGCCCGGTGGGCAGCCCAAAAGTTAAGCCTTTTGTATAAATATAGGAGATTTAGATAGAGGAAGGACTTTTTCCAAGTTAGACTTGTGAGAACATGTTGTAAGAGGAACTACTTCATTTTGCAATAGATAATTACAATTTTGCCTATTGGAGAAAGCTTTGGTGGAATGTTCAAATGCTGTGAAATGGATGTTGTTGAAGGGGAACTATTTTGTTTTCAGCTTTTATTCATTAACTGTGAGATCGTTCTAACTTTTTGAACCTATGTTCTTGTATGAATGCTCTCTAGTTTATTTTATGATAATTTCCACATTAATTAATGAATGTTTTCATAAACAATGAGCTATCTTATTGTTCATCTATCTATTCATGTTTATGTGTTTTGAATCAAAGAACAACTACCTGTGATTTTTCTTAATGCATGAACAGTAATACATTACTCATTAAATGATAATATTTCTCCCTAGGGACAACTTAGTTAGTTTATTTCATGTTGTGTGTGATTTAGATGCGAGAGAGTTTAAGACGAGAGGTAAGAACCTGCGCATCACATTGTGACCACTCCTTGTACTCTTGATCAATCTGCATTTCAGATAGGCACTTGCATTTCATACTTAAAACTAAAAAAAACACAAAAATATACACGGTGGACCGGGGCGCAATTGGTAAAACCTTTTTTTTTGTTACTTGACCTATGATAGCCGGACCACAAGCCGGACGGATTCCCCATACCAAATAGTCACAGGCTATTTGGGAACGTTGACTGGGGAGAATCCCTTGCTGTTGTCTCTTGCTATTTTCCAAGCCTCAACATAAGTATAAAGTCTACTTTGAGAAAATGAAGAATTAAAAGTTCGTTACCTAGCATAATTGAAAATGAGCTCAAGGCAAGAACTACAGAACCTTTCTTTGTTCACAACAAGGTATTTGCAGGAAAAATCAACAACATCCTGGAAGCAACTTTTTATTTAAGTCCAGAAAAAATTCAAAATAAAAGAAATAAAACCATAAATTAATGGAGACATGAGGTTAGACCTTATCAATGTCACACGTCACCACTTTCTTGACGTTCTTGTACAGTAATACCTCCCGAGCTGTGGAGCCTTCGCCGCCTCCCATGATGAAAACGCTTTTGAGGTTGAAATCACACATTACGACTACAAATTAGAAACATGAGAACCAATTATTTGCTGACATTTAAAGGGATACAACTGAGGGATATTACCAGATGCAAATTACATACTTACTTCGGGTGGCAGAGGAGCGCTATATGCAGTAGTAATTTGTGATAGATAAACTTGACCACTTCTGCGCTTTGCAACTTTCCGTCTATAACAAATGCCTATCTGCAAGAGCAATCAAGCTTGATTGACGTTCAGAGAAAAGGTAATTCACAAACTTTATTTTATATATTTCTAGATAACTTGTATTGCGTATATTTACCTTGTCGAATGGTTCTGTATCGAGGAGCACTGTATCCTGGTAATAGTTCACTTATGAACAATGCTGCGAAAAGTTTCATTCTTGCACTTAAAAGTAAGTGCTCTCAATTTGTCTTAAATAATTATGATAATTTTGACTATTTTAATAAATAATCAAATAATCAATTTACAATAGAATGAGTTACTCATGTGCATAACTTTTGGAACATTTCTAAATTTGCTTCTTTAGGGATGAAATCTATATAGCTAAACAAACATATAAATTAGGAAATCATCAAATTTATATTTTGGTTAAAATTTAAGTAATATGTGTTGGAACTTAAGCTTTTAAAAAATAATTTAAAAAAAAGATTGGAAATTGAAGAATTAACATTAAAAAGATGATTCATTCATGAGATGATAAAAATATTTGAAGGTCCATTACAAAATC
>LPNX010854183.1:100501-123295 GCA_001517045.1 Pseudotsuga menziesii
CAAGCACACCATAAAGTGGTGTGAATTTCACAAAATACCTTGGCACAACACTAATTAACGTCACTCAAAATAATTATTCTTGGCTGAAATGAAATCTTCAAAGATAGATTTTGGCTCAGACTCTAATTTATATCAAGATAAGCGAAAGTGGATCATTCAATCATAATAGTAGTTGATGGGGGAATCAATTTCTGCATACTTGATGGGGTATCACTACTACATTTGGAGTCCAAATTTGACATTTGGATTGACGTTAAATGTTAAATTTCAGTTATCAACATTGAATGGGGGGGTTTTTTTTAAAATGCAATAAAATTTCACTTAATCAACGTTATGAGAAGTATGTCACTTAAGTGACACCCATGAACATTATTTAAGAGATGCACATTGTTAGAATAATCAACCCATATTTACCCATATTTCGCATTAATTAAATCATTTTTGTCTTATTTCTACAATCCTAGATTCCCTCTCTATGCTAGTTGATTTCTACATGTTCCGAGAAGTCAATGCTTGCTAAACTAGGTCATGGAGTGCTTTGGAATCATCCTAAAAACATATTTATCATGTATTCTTTATTCATGGTTCCTTAAATCACATATTTTCTTTTTATGAAAGATGCCTTGCTTTACATCTGTTTTAAGGCATAAAGGAAAAGCTAGTCTAGGGGAACTTGCCTTGTTTTTTGACCACATCATCCTCCTTCCTTTTCTCCATAAAAAATAATGAATGAGTTTTCTAACCACCACATATTATCTTTCCCACTTTATTTAGCTAATTTGTGAGGATCTTCATGGATTTGGAAATTCCTTTTTGCACCTATGGGGGATTTGACTTGTTTTTAGTAAGCCTGTTTTTTTACCAATTCGAATAGAAACCTAGTTCTTTAGAATATCTAATGTAATTATATATTTTATAAGATTATTAATTCATATGGTTAGATAATGTACACTTATTCAATACATGATTAAGTTATGCTCCAATTTCAGTCTCCTTTTGTGTGAATTTTGCATGTTTGATTAGCAATTTTGTGAGTGTAATTGATCTATATCTTGGGTTCAATTTCCATATGGTATAATATCCTTTGTGGAGTGATTTCTCTCCTTCCAAATTGTTATTTCATATTTGACATCACTGACTAGGAGCACATTCTGCTGACTGAAGGTCACATGAGTTGAGATATGGACCAATCTCAAAGGATCATCTTGACTCCATTCAATTTCTTTGAATGGAAAGATGAGATGGAGATATTTTTGAGAGTGAAAGGTCTCTATAGGGTTACCATGGCTACTGAGGTAGAGCCCAATGCAACTGCAAATAAAATCAAATGGCACAACAGGAGGGATGAGGCCTATGGTCTTTTGTGTCTGAGTATTTCAAGAGACCTCCTCTTTCATCTTGATTCATTGACATATCCTAATGAGGTGTGGGAGAATCTTGAAGATATTTTTGGAAAGACAGATTATATGAGAGGACATCAAATCAAGAATGAATTGATCTCCTTGAATCCTAGTAGCTTCGAATCTTTGCAACTCTATTTTACCAAGTTTAAGGCCCTTTTTTTGCAGTTAAAACAATGTGGGATTGAAAAGAAGGAGGAGAAAATAGTTTTGACCATTCTCTCAAAGATTGGTCCTAACTATTTAGTGTTTGTTTCTACCTTCTATGCCACTAAATGGACAGCTCAAAACTGGAAGATGCCTAAGCTTGTTGAGTTCATGGAATCCCTCACTCAGGGGCAAGATAAATTGGTGATGATGGGCACCATCAAACCTTCCAAAGACCAAGATTTGGTTGCTGGAGATTTGAAGGTGGATTCAAAAAGAAAGAAACAATCTAAAAAGACACCTGAGAAAAAGATAGACAAGGCAAAGTCTTAAGAGGAGTCCTCAGGCTCCAAGAAGAACCCCCAGAAGAACAAGAACAAAGGAGAAATGATCAAGTGTGCATACTACGGTAAGCGCTATCATCCTGAGAGCTCTTGTATGAAAAAGTAGATAGACATGTTGACCCAAATCCTAGAGAAGAAAAACATATCCCTTCCTTATTTCTCAAATAAGAGGGAAGGAGGATCAAATTCAGAAGACAAGGAGATAGTACATGCCTTAGTTGATAGCACCTCAAGCTCACCTAGTTTCATCATTGATTCTGGAGCTTCCAGACATATGGTTTCGACAAAAGAGATCTTCTCTTCTCTTGACATGTCGAAAGGTCCACCAATAGTTTTGGGAGGTAAATCTCTGACTGACAGTATGGGAAAGTGTAGAATTGATCTTGACCATGGTAACTTCAATATTGTGTTGTATGTTCCAGGTCTTGCCACTAATCTCTTGTCATTGTATCAGATGAATCACAATGGGTCTTCAAAGAAATTCATCTTCTCCCACAATGAAGTTAAAATCACTGAGATTTCGAATGATAAATTCATAGAAAAAGGTGTTGTTGATCACACTTCGAAGGTATACATTTTTCCCATTTTCTACACTACTCAAACCCCTCTTCTCTTCTTACTCATGCTAATGAAGCAAGCAAGCTTTGGCATGAAATATTTGGCCATATTAACTACAAGTATCTTTCTGATTTGAGAGAAAAAGAGATGGTCATAGGGTTACCAAAGATCAAGTTTTCTAAGGGAGTCTGTCAAGGTTGTATCCTAGGAAAACACCCGGAGCACAAGTATGGAAGAGCTAGTCATGATAGATCCTCTACACCTCTTGAGCTGATCCATAGTGACATTGCTGGTCCATTCCCTCATATTTCCATGATTCAAGCCAAATATGCACTCACCTTCATAGATGATTTTCCAGGTATTGTTGGGTTCACTTCTTAAATCATACGTCTGAAGTTTTTGACCTTTTCAAAGTCTTTAGAGCCTTTGTTGAAAACTAGTCTAGGAGGAAACTCAAGATCCTCAAATATGAAAATGGTGGTGAGTATGTCAAGTCTGATTTCATCTAGTGTTGCAAAGATGCAGGTATCCATATGCAACATTCTATCCCTTACACACCACAACAAAATGGTGTTGTTGAGAGAAAGAACAAATCACTGAAGGAGATGGCAACTTGTATGATGGAGGCAAAAACTTTGCCACCAAAGTTTTGGGCCGAAGCTATAAACTATGAATCCTATATCCAGAATAGGGTTCCACATAATAATATTGATGGTATGACTCCTTTCGAATCTTGGAGTGGGCACAAGCCAGATGTGACCCGTTTCAGGATTTTTAGCTCAAAGGCTTGGGCTAAAATTCCAACTAAAAAAAGGAATGCTTTGTAGCCCCAAAGCCAAAAGTGCCTATTTGTAAAGTATTCTGAAGATTCAAAAGGGTACAAGCTAATCAACTTGAGCATTAACAAATATTTCATTGAAATAAGTGTTCAGTTCGAAGAAGAGCCTTTAGTAGCAGTTGAAGTTGGAGAGTCCTCTTCACCACCACAACCATTGATTGTACTTGAAGAGACTAATGATTTTTATGATTCTGATATGTCTGATAATAATGAATTAATTTCATATCCTAATATCCCTACAATACCAAATTGGGAAGCAAGGACCATTCATGCAGCTGGGAAACTAGCTGGAAATCCTAATGACACTAGGAGGACTATATCTCAATTTGAGAGTGCCCTTTGTGTGAAAGATCCTCTCTTTGCTGAGAAGTGTTATTTTATGATATATTCTGATACACAAACATATGAATATATAACACATGATATAATATGGAAAACATCCATGAAAGAAGAATTCAGCTCACTCCAAAAGAACAACACATGGCCACTTGTTGATCTCCCCCCAGGAAGAAAGCTAGTGAAGTGTAAGTGGGTATTCAAAACTAATTTTTCTGCTGATGGTTCACCTTTGAAATATAAGGCAATATTGGTAGCCAATTTCTACTCTTAGGTACATGGTATTGACTACAATGAGACCTTTGCACCAGTGTCAAAGATGGACTCCATAAGGCTCTCCCTAGCCATTGCAGCTTCGAAGCAGTGGGAGGTACATCACATGGATGTAAAGTGTGCCTTTATAAATGGAGATCTGACTGAAGAGATTTATATGCAGCAACCAGAAGGTTTTTTATCTAATCCATCTTTATTGTGTAGGTTGAAGAAATCATTGTATGGGCTCAAGCAAGCCCCCAGGGCTTGGTATGCCAAGATTGATGGCTTTCTACTGTCACTAAGTTTTGTTCGATGAAAGTATGATCCTAATGTCTATTTTAAGATGATTAATGGTTCTTTAATGATTATTTTTCTTTATGTGGATTACCTTCTGATTACAGGATGTTCAAAGAAAGATATTGCCTCCTTGAAGGATGCAATGAACCATGCCTTTTCTATGATAGATTTGGGATTGTTGAGCCAATTCTTGGGTATCAAAATTGATCAATCCCAACATGGAATCAAGTTTTATCATTCAAAGTATGCTTCATATTTTCTCATCAAGTTCATCTTTAAATAATGCAAGCCAAGAAACACTCCATTCCTTTCAAGATTTAAGCTTGAAGAAGCAGGTTCTTCTCCTATGGTAAATAATACACTGTATAGGCAGTTGATTGGGTGTTTGCTTTATATTACACATACTTGAACTGAATTATCTTATGAAGCTAGTGTCACTTCAGGATACCTTGATCAGCCTCATGAGATCCATTGGAGAACATCCAAGAGGATCCTAAACTTTGTTCAGGGAACAAGGACTCATGGGATTCTCTACAAAGCAAAATCTGACTTAGAGCTAGTTGGATTTACTGATAGTGATTGGGAAAGTGACAACACAGATCCAAAGTCTACCTCAGGATATGTTTTCATGCTTGCATAAGGACCAATCATCTGGTCAAGTAAGAAGTAGAGTTCCATAGCACTCTCATTTACAAAGGCAGAGTATAGAGGAGTTGTAAATGCAACTACTCAATGTTTATGGTTGCAGGGGATACTTGGAGAATGTGGTTTTGAATCATATTTTTCAATAGTAATCTATTGTGACAATCAAAGAACCATTTGAATCTCCACTGATCCAGTTCAAAGACAAAGAACCAACCACATTGAGATCCATATGCACTATATTAGGGAGCTTGTGCACGATAGCACCATTGTTGTACTCTATTGTGCATCTTCAGAACAAGTAGCAAACATCTTCACAAAATTATTCTGTGAGAAGACCTTCAGTAATCTCAAATCACTACGGGCGATTGTTGATCATGCGGTGAAGAATGATTGATGACAATATTTTCAAAATTTTGTTTTCCTTTCCATGTTTAAGGGAGTATTTTTCTATTGGGTTTTTTCCTCTTTCCTTGGTTGTATGGACATGCAGTATGTAAAAGGGTGACTAAGACTTGTTGCTAGGCCCTATAATTTTCTGATATTTACTCATAAATTTAGGCTTAAGAGGGGGTGTTATAATAATCAACCCATAGTTACCCATATTTGGCATTAATTAAATCATTTTTGTCTTATTCCTAGAATCCTAGATTCCCTCTCTATGCTAGTTGACTTCTACATGTTCCTAGAAGTCAATACTTGCTAAACTAGATCATGGAGTGCTTTGGAATCATCCTAGAAACATATTTAGCATGTCTTCTTTATTCTTGGTTCCTTAAAGTGCATATCTACTTTTTCTGAAAGCTTCCTTGCTTTACATCTGTTTTAAGGCATAAAGGAAAAGCTAGTCTAGGGGAACTTGCCTTTCTTTTTTAACACATCATCCTCCTTCCTTTTCTCCATACAAAATAATGAATGAGTTTTATTTCCACCACATATTAGCTTTCCCACTTTCTTTAGCTAATTCATGAGGATCTTCATGGATTTGGAAAGTCCTTTTTGCACCTATGGAGGATTTGACTTGTTTTTAGTAAGCCTGCTTTTTGACCAATTCAAATAGAAACCTAGTGCTTTCAAATATCTTATGTAATTATATATTTGAGCAGCCTATTACTTCATATGGTTGGCTAATGTACACTTATTCAATACAGGATTAAGTTATTCTCCAATTTCAGTCTCCTTTTGTGTGAATTTTGCATGTTTGATTAGCAATTTTGTGAGTGTAATTGATCTGTCTCTTGGGTTCAATTTCCACACACATGAATAAAATTTATCCAAATGTTGATACCATCTCATTTTCATTGTTTTAGTGTCTCTTAAGTGACACATGGTTAATGTTTTTTATAAAAAAAACAATCCCGACAAACATAAAATATCACATAGTAAGTCTAGGCATTAGATTCTTCTCCCATATCCCATTTCTACTTTTTCAAACTTCAAATCGCCATCAATGGAAATTACACACTTCTCCCATTTTTTCTCAATCAAATCTCCAATTAGATTAACATAGAAAACCATCAACCCTTACCCTAACTCTCAACACATATAGACTTCTCCCATTTATTCTATGCTAAACTTCCAATTATATTATCGCATGGGAAATCCTCTTTAATGGAAGGAAGGAAGGAGTGGAAGAAATGAAATAGTATAAATAATTAATCCATGGCAGGACTTAATTATCTAAATTGGCTAACATTCATCTGTATCCTTGATCTGACATTCATCCATTACCCAGCTCTGTCATGAGAAATCCCTCAATGCGATCCTCTTCTAGCATGGAAAAGTGGGAAATCCTCTTCTAGCGTGGGAAATAGCCAAGAGAAGAGGAGCAGAGGGGATACCCTAACCCCTATAATGTCTCCAGTAAGACACTCACACCTCTGCAACATTGAATTTGTTTGAATAATTTACGAATGATTGAGTTTGCAAATGAATAACATTATTAATTGAGGGTTTAATTTCTTGATCAATATATTTGATCTTTGTGGAGGCTATCTCAAGCCTCACATTGCCAAAATTATCATATTTCAATCAAAATGTGCATGCTTGAAACCCAATTTGGCCTCCTCTCATTTCATTGAAAGACTAATTATGAGGGACATTGACATATTACCAAAAAAAGCATTGCAAAAGCTATTGAACCTATAATACAATCAATGGCATGCAATAACCCTGACAATGAAGGGTGGTTGATTTGAAGGAATCTAGGGGTCTTTAGGGATGATAATGTACAAGTATTGTGACTACTAATAGATAACGTCAAATTTTTGGGATTTAACAATGACATCGTTTTTAGTTTAGGGTAGGGTAGTGAACAAATCTATGGTATCATGAGAAGGATGGATTTAAAAAATTATTCCATAAGGAACTTCTCATCTACGTTAATTTTACAGAATCTCCTCCTACTCCACGACTCATGAATATGATATGTTATGCGAGTGGAGATAGTTTCACAACATGTAGTAAGGTTGAATGTCATGTCATGGAAAATATGTAATTGCAAAAAGGTTAAAAATACCTTGTCCATGGACTCAAAGGTGGCACATGTGTCAATAGTAAGCTCAACATAACACTAAGTTTCAAATCATGTGATATTGCATTGAAATATTCAAATCCTAAAAACATCCTTTGTTATATTAGTAGAGTAGCATCATAGAAGAAAATTCATCATGTGGTAATGAGGCCCTCTGCATCTCAACCTTTGAATTTAGCAATATTCATTGGAATATTAGTAGGCATCATTAACCAGGTTGTAGAATAGGGTCATTGGTGAGACATGTTAAGTTTGGTAGGTTCAATCTAGACATAGATGGAAAAAATTCAATGTATGGGGAGGATGACAAGGGAGAGAATAAACAAGTGGTGATTTTGGTGCGATCCTAATATGCTCGAAGAATTAGGAATTCCCCTATACGATGGAGAATAAATAGCTAGGATATCAACAAGCAAAGGAGGAAGGCTACGAAGCATATGAGAATTCCTATGCTAGTAAGGATTCACAATAGTGTTAAAGGTCCAAAATATTTTTTCTAACTAAAATTAGCTAAAAATTTCAAGTAAGTGTGATCATGAATGTGTCTCCACAATAATGTCACTCATGGTAACAAAATGGTAGCAACTTGAAGATTTAGGTGGTGAAAAAAGTGGTTTCCAAGTGATAATGCTTCTAATGGTGATAAATATGGTTTTGGGGACAAGATTCCTTATATGTATGTATGTATGTATGTATGTATGTATGTATTCCTAACTTACTATTAGGGCTGAAGCAACATGTAATATTGAACATGGCCTTCGGAGTGAGCCTCCACCAGAGGTGATGATATCTGTCAATGATGTAATCCATGTGAAAGTGTGAAAGAGAAGTGTTATAGTGACTGAAACCTAAGGGGATGAAATACAAGGAGGGAGTTACATTATTTGTATTAGGTATCACTCACAATCCACATGAGTAGTCACTTGGGTAGAAAATCCAAGAATATGCCACTATGCGACCTCTCATAAGAAATGGTCAAGGGGTATATACACATGCATTTAGGAACATTCACAAATTCATGTGTGGGGTTTCCTTCATGTCCATGTCTCAACGTAGTGTTTAATGCTTATCTTTCAAGGTGTGTCCTTGATATCACTCATGTTAATAAGGGGGTATTTTCCTCAAAGATTAAACTTCCAATCTCAAAGTTTGAAGATCATGGAGTGGTTTTTAACCACCTATCTCCAAGATTCTAATCTAATTTATTTGTGGGTGTTTTTTAATACACCCTTGTGGGAATGAAATTGGTGTAGGGGTTATAAGCTAATGATTCTTCAAAACATGATTGGATTATAAGATTATAATAAGTAGTTAATTTTTAAGTTTTCTTTCTTATACATTGGTAGCATTTGTGTGTAAAGAATAAGGTATGTGATTGTTGATTTTAAAGTTTGTTGGAAAATATATTTTAAATAATGAAAATTTATAATAAACAATTAAATGAGTTTTATGGTATCAATTTAAATTTCATTTTAGTTATGTGTATACTAATAAAGTAACCAACAATAAAAAAATGCATTTTTTAGGAAAAAATAACATGCAACTCAACCCCCTCCAAATAACCTAAATGCATAAACATCCATAATTTTCATGCCACTGAGAAACATAATTGTAAGCAAAGGTGCACTTAGGATACTAGGAGCTCAAATATCTACATTACTAGTCAAATAATATTGCACATGATTGAAGGGAAAACCATGCCACTATTTCAAAATAAAGTTGGCATACATGTCATTTCTATGGATGGGAAAAACAAATATTTAAAAATTCAAAGCCTCTCAACTATGGGTTGGCAAAATTAAACAAAAAACTAAGCTATCCTATAGACTGCTGGAAATAATTGAGAAATAGAGAGAAAATCCCACCCAATCAAGGAATATATTTATGGATACTCCCCAATATAGTTGTCACTCTATTCTTGGGCTATTTCTGCATTAGATGACAAACTGAGACTCACTCACTTAGTTCGAATGATGAGGAACACAAAATATTAACAAAAAACATTACCAATCTAAATTTTTATATGCCCCAGCAATAAATTGAGATCATATTTTTGAAAATTAAGTGGAGGATCAAGTGGGAATTCCAATGAACAAGAAAACAAACCAAGAAATCTATTAGCTCCTACAAATTATTGTTAATGTAATTGTAACTTCGGAATGTATTCACTTGTATTTCTGATCTGTTGTAACCCGATTTTTATTCCGGAATGTTCTAGTGTCATGTCATGCCCCGATGTTCCGATCGGGAGAATCAATAATGTAAACAAGTCATGTCAAGTCATTATGGGTAACCCTCTTATTGTCTAAGGGTGAAATCCCCGTAGTTCCAGGGCACTAGGGTTATTAGACTCTCCTAGTGAGGTCGGCCCTAGTAGGGTTTTAGTCATGTCGAGATTAGTATAAATAGAGAGATGGACTCTCTATTTAGCACACATCTCATACACACTCAAGTGTAGCGCATAGTTGAGAAAGAGAAAGACACTGGGGTAAGAGGAAAGAGCTTACTGCTGTCGAGAGATTGTCTTACTTTTTTTGGGTTTCACTTTGGTGTTGATTCTATCTCAGAGGAAGTTGCGGGGTTTTCTCCATTTATGGTTTCCTCAAGGAAAAACACTGTGTTCATTGTCTCTTGTGTTTGATTGTTGTTCTTGTTGTTCTCTCAGTTAAAGATCCTAATGTTGAAAAACTAACATGGTATCAGAGCTAACCTTAGAAGAAGACACTATGTAGTTGCGGGAACTAGGGATTCCTATTTTGTGGATCTCTCTCCACATATTTTCAGCAAAATTAAGGTGGAATAACTCTCCTCCCTAGGGCACATCTTTCTGTCGAAACAAAATCCAATTATGATGTTTTTCAGTTTTGGACCCGATAGTACTGCCGAAAATTAGGGCTTTTCATAGAAGTGGAATTTTTCAGTGAGCCTAGGCTTGGATTGATCTCCTCCCCAAAATCAAATTTAGGGATCAAATTCAAAGCATTTGGTTGGACAAAACTCCAGAAAAGCAAAACCCTAATTTGCTCCTGAACCAACACTGGAGGATTTCGGCTTCAAATCCAGATCCGACATCTTGACCTGGTAAGATCTAAATATTTTGTATTTCCATTTGATTTTCTCAGTTAAGATGTCTCACCATACCAAGCTTGATGAAAATATTGAGGGAGCTGATAACTTCCGAGCTTGGAAGTATAGGATCTCCCTGGTCCTGGAAGAAAATGAGCTGGACTCCTATATCCAAGAGGAGGTTCCAGTTCCAGAGGGAGATGAGTTCAAGGCCTTACATAAGAAGAATTTGGTTATGGAAAAGAGGATTATTATAGATTCTATCAAGGATCAACTCATTCCACAAGTGTCCTCCCTCAGGACACCTAAAGCCATGTTTGATGCCCTAACCAAACTATTTGAAGGGAAGAACATCAATCGGAAGATGACTCTAAGGAACCAGTTGAAGAATGTCAAGATCTAGAATGAGGAGACCATATATTCATACTTCACAAGGGTCTCCCAAATCAAACAACAACTAGAAGCTGTAGATGAAGAAGTGGAGAATGTAGAAATTTTGATGACAACATTAAATGGCCTCCCTAGGTCATGGGATTCTTTCATCCAAGGAATTTGTGCTAGGAAGAAGTTGGTCAAGTTCAGCATACTGTGGGAAGAATGCTCTCAAGAAGAAGCTCGGATAGCAGCTCGAGAAGAAAAAATGGGAAATGAAGATCAAGCTCTCATAGTACACTCCAAGAAAGGAAGAAGGGAAAAGAATCATAACCAAGGTAAGCATTCTCATCAGAAAGGTTCATCTAAACTCAGATGTTATACATGTGATGAAATAGGACACTTTGCTAGAAATTTTCCCATGAATAAGAATGGATCCAAGAAGAAGAGGATCTCCAAAATAAAACATCATGATCGCACTGCTGAGGATGATGATCCTCCAAGGAAGAGAGTAAAACAAGAAAGTGAAGACGAATATGTTCTGATATCCGCACTCACAGGAACTGTCACTCATGGAAGCAAATATTGGATTATTGATAGTGGGACTTCCAAACACATGACAGGTTTCAAGGAATCCTTTGAGAAACTATCCGAACATAATTCACCCCATAAAGTGAAACTTGGGGATGACTACCAATATCCCATAAAAGGTAGTGGTGAATCATCCTACAAGTTAGGCTTTGGAAAGTCTATAAAAATGAAGGATGTCTTGTTTGTACCAAGATTGAAGAAGAATATTCTATCCATATCAGCATTGGATGCAAAAGTTATAAGGGTTGCATTTGTATATGGCTAAGTCATCATGTGGCCAAGAGGAAAGACTATTGACGATGCAATAGTGATTAGAGAACAAGAAGGAGGTTTATACAAGCTGAAGGGCCATTCAGAACAAGCTATGGTCCATGACACAGTAGAGATAAATGAACTATGGCATAGAAGGCTTGCACATGTGCATTACAGAGCACTACCACTTGCAAGCAAAGCTGTTGAAGGTCTTCCAGAAATTCAAGCAAAACATGAAGGAGTCTACAAAGGATGTGTGAAAGGGAAGAATACAAAGAATACATTTCCAAGTAGCAAGATCAAGGCAAAAGGAATCTTGGAAATCATCCACTCTGATGTGTGTGGACCAATGTCATCAAGTTCACTAAGCAGGTATGCATACTATGTTTCTTTCATTGATGACTTTTCTAGGAAGACATGGATTTACTTCATGAAGAACAAAGATGAAGTGTTCAACAAGTTCAAGGAATTCAAAGCCTTGATCGAGAACCACACAGAAAAGAATATCAAGACCTTTCGATCAGATAACGGTGGAGAATTTACGTCAAATGAATTCATAGACTTATGCAAAGAATCAGGGATTAAGAGGGAGTTGTCCACTCCTTACAATCCAAAACAAAATGGGGTTGTAGAAAGGAATAATAGAATTGTCATGGAAGCTGCAAGAGCAATGCTTCATGATTAGGATCTTCCTATGCATCTATGAGCAGAAGTAGCTAGAACAACGGTGTATATACAAAACCGTACTCCACACAGAGTACTCGAGAATAAGAATCCTGAAGAAGTCTTCTCCGGCAAGAAACCAGAAGTCAGCCATCTTAGAATATTCGACTTTCCAGTGTACAGACACATACCAAAATAAAAGAGAACAAAACTATATCCTTCAGGAAAGAAGGGTATATTTGTGGGATACTCTAAAAGCTCGAAGGCTTACAGAATATACTTCCTAGGATTCAAGAAGATTGACATCAGTAGGAATGTAACATTTGATGAAGACACAGCTTACAACAAATCCATAAAGATACCTACTGAAGAACCTGAAGAATCAAAAGCTCCCAGAATTCATGATACAACCATGAATGAAGAAATTCAAGAAGAAGATCGAGAATTTGAAGAACCACAAAGACCTGTAGATCCACCTCAGGAGAAGAATCCTCACAAGAGGAAACCTGCTTGGGTATGAGAAATTATCCAAGGTGAGGAAAGATATGGGGCTCCATAAGAGAATCACAGAGACAGAAAGAGAACCAGATCTTGCTCCGGATATGTAGCCTTACTATGTGACTTTATCAAATAATAACCTTCCAGTTATGAAGAAGCCATAGAACGGAAAGAATGGAAGGATGCGATGATCGAAGAATATCAATTAATCATGAAGAATGATGTTTGGGATGTTGTCCCAAGACCAGAAGGGAAGTCAGTTGTAACTTCCAAATGGATCTACAAGATTAAACATGCTGCGGACGGTAGCATAGAGAAATATAATGCAAGATTTGTGGCTTGTGGCTTTTCACAAAATGAAGGAATCAATTATGAAGAAACCTTTGCTCCTGTAGCCAGAGACACTTCCATAAGATCGGCACTTGCTTTGGTTGCAGTAATGAAATGGAAGATACACCAAATGGATGTCAAGATTACTTTCTTGAATGGTGTAGTAGAAGAAGAAGTGTATGTAGAACAACCACTCAGTTTTGAGACACATGATAGGGAGTCTCATGTGTGTATACTGAAGAAATACCTATACGGTTTGAAACAGGCACCCAAGACATGGTACGACAGAATTGACAGATTTCTATCCAGTTTGGGCTTTACCAAGAGTAAAGAAGATTCCAACCTTTACTACAAGGTTGAAGATGGCAACCCAGTGATGCTTCTACTATATGTAGATGATCTGTTTGTAACAGGTATGGATGGGATGATTGTTTATACGAAGAGAAAGCTTACTACTGAGTTCGAAATGAAAGACTTGGGTATGATGCATTATTTTATAGGCATGGAGGTGTGGCAGAATGCGGATGGAATCTCCCTCGGATAAAGGAAGTATGTAGTAGAGATCCTGAAGAGGTTTGAGATGATGGACTGCAAGGCTATGGCCACACCTATGGCATCGAACCTGAAGCTATTGAGTGATGCTTCATCAGAGACAGTTGACGCTACGATGTATCGTTAGATGATTGGGTCCTTGATGTATCTGATGAACACGAGACCAGAAATTTGCTTTGCTATGAACACCTTGAGCCAGTTCTTGACAAATCTGAGACATGTTCACTTGATTGCTGCAAAGCATATTCTGAGGTACCTGAGGGGTACAATAAATTATGGGCTCAAGTACGAGGCAAATCAAAAGATTAACCTGGAGGGTTATGTTGATTCATATTGGGCAGGCAGTGCCATCAATAGGAAGAGTATTTCAAGGTGTTGCTTCAGTATGGGATCAGGTGTGATCTCTTGGTTTAGAAAGAAGCAATCCTGTGTGGCACTAAGTACAGCTGAAGCAGAGTATGTCACAGCCTGTTCAGCTAGTTGTGAGGAAGTATGGATGCAGAAGCTACTGTCTTATTTATTTGATCTCCAGATGGATGCTACTTGTATACATTGTGACAACCAAAGTTGCATGAAGTTGTCAAAGAATCCAGTGTTCCATGACAAGTCGAAGCATATTGAGATCAAGTATCACTGTATTAGGGATATGGTGCAGAGGGGAGTAGTGAAGCTCCAGTATGTTGCGATGTAGGTATAGACAGATGATGTGTTGATGAAGCCATTGGCTAGGTTGAAGTTCAAGTACTTCAGGGAGAAACTTGGTGTTCTCCAGATCAAGATTTCCTCTAAGGGAAAGTGATGAGACCCATAGCCATTATCATGAGTAGGTCAGATGTAAGGGCTGAGCCTTTCTGTCATGGTGAGAGGATTGGTTCCTTCCATGTCAGATATGAGTGTTGAGATTCATAGCCATTCTGACGAGTAGGTCAGATGTAAGGGCTGAGCCATTCTGTCATGGTGAGAATTGGTTCCTCCCATGTCAGATATGAGTGCTGAGTCATTGTAATGTGACTGTAGGATTGGTTCCTACATTAGAAGTAAGCGTTGAATGCCATTCTGGGAATGGAGGCACCTGGTCAGTTACCAGGTAGCTCAGTCTGGACTGGGGGCCATTATGATATGACTGTAGGATTGGTTCCTACTTGATCAAATGTGAGTGCACGCCCTTCTGAACATGCATGTTGGATTGGTTCCTCGCATGTGTCAGATTTAAGTGCAGAGCCCTTCTGAACATGCATGTTGGATTGGTTCCTTGCATGTGCCAAATGTAAGTGCAGAGCCTTTTCGAACATGCATGTTGGATTGGTTCCTCGCATGTGTCGTATGTAAGTGTAGAGCCTTTTTTTGAACATGTATGTTGGATTGGTTCCTCGCATGTGTCAAATATAAGTGCTAAGCCTTTTTGAACATGCATGTTACATTGGTTCCTCGCATGTGTCAAATGTGAGTGCTGGGCCTTTCTGACAGGGTTGTGGGATTGGTTACCACATGGTCAGATGTGAGTGCTAGGCGTGCCTTTCTGATATGATTATAGGATTAGTTCCTACATTATTAGATGTAAGTGCTGGGTAAAGACCTACATGGTGGCTAGGCCTACATCCAGCATGAAAAAGTGCTGGCTTTGTAGAACTTCCTATGACGAGAAGAATCATGAGATAGCACCTGTGAAGATTTAGTATTGATGATCCAGCAGAGATGATCCAGATCAAGTGATGATCTAGATCCAGATATGATGCTCCAGAGATGATCCAGATCGAGTGATGATCCAGATCCAGAAATGATGCTACAGAGATGAACCAGATCAAGTGATGATCTAGATCCAGTGATGATGATCCAGATCCAGAGACGAAGATGACTTGAAGACAAAGAAGACTTGAAGGCAAAGAAGACTTGAATATGAATATGACTTGAAGATGCAGATGATGAGAAGATCTAGAGAAGAAGCCCAGTGATGAAAATTGTGTTCAGAGAATACCTTCCTAGTTAAGAGGGAGTGTTAATGTAATTGTAACTTTGGAATGTATTCACTTGTATTTCTCATCTATTGTAACCCGATGTTTATTCCAGGATGTTCTAGTGTCATGTCATTCCTCGATGTTCTGATCGAGAGAATCAATAATGTAAACAAGTCATGTCAAGTCATTATGGGTAACCCTCCTATTGTCTAAGGGTTAAAGTCCTCACAGTTCCGGGGCACTAGGGTTATTAGACTCTCCTAGTGAGGTTGGCCCTAGTAGGGTTTTAGTCATGTCAGGATTAGTATAAATAGAGAGCTATACTCTCTATTTAGCACACATCTCATACACACTCAAGTGTAGCGCATAGTTGAGAAAGAGAAAGACACTGGGGCAAGAGGAAAGAGATTGCTACTGTCGGGAGATTGTCTTACTATTTTTGGGTTTCACTTTGGTGTTGATTCTATCTCAGAGTAAGTTGCGAGGTTTTCTCCATTTATGGTTTCCCTGAGGAAAAACACTATGTTCATTGTCTCTTGTGTTTTATTGGTGTGCTTGTTGTTCTCTTAGTTAAAGATCCTAATGATATGCTAGCTTAATGTTGAAAAACTAACAATTATTAGTATTCCAAATCCTTAACTCAAAAAACCAGATGAAGAAAAAATTCAATTGAATAAATCATTAGGGGAAAGAAATAAATATATTTGTATTAACCAATGTAATAGAAATTTAAAAAATTGCTTTCATCTTAGAGAGTATTGAAGATGGCCTTGAATGTTCTTGGTATGAGAAGGCTCTTGACCCCCCACATAGGACTTCTCTCTTAGATTCTAAGATGATTTCAATATATCCCTTTGTGAAATGATCAAATCGAGGGAAATGTTTGGCATTATAACACTAAGGAAGCTCTAAAAGAAGGATTGAAGCAAGTGGAATTCACATAGCTTAGAGAAATTATTGTAGCATAATTTTAATACAATTGAGATTACTAAAATAGAAGATGGAGACCTCTATTTATAGATTTTATTGGATCCAATTAAAGGGTCCTTATCCATTGTTGGACTTCATATGCTCCAACTAAATTGGTTCCACTAGTATGTATATCATTCAACCAAGAAATTACTTAAAGTGCACATCTCATTGAATGAGTTGTAGAATTAACGAAATCACATTCCAACAATGAATGCACAACTATCAAAGCGTTAATGGCATAGTTTCACACTTCATAATGGATAAGTATGTAGGTCTTCAAATAAGTGGTGCCATTTTCATGAAAAGGGAAAAGCAATTCATCTAGTCAAGGATGGTAATGCAAAAAGGGGATGTCTAAGATCTCCTTTGTGAGTGTGCACCAAGCTAAGGGATTTATTATCATGAGTAAGAATTATGTGTTTCTCTTTTCAACACAAAATTAGAAAGACGTCAAATGAATGAGAGTGAAAACATCCTTGGAAGGATGTACGAAAGCACATAGGTGTTAGTTAGAATGTATTTTTCTATAACACACACACACACACACACACATATATATATAATTTTTTTTGGTGCTAAAAGGTATGCAATCAAAGGTGAAAATGGAAAATGAGAGACAACTATTGCTAGACTCTCCTTTACCATAGGATTATACATGTGATCCATATTAGAGTAAAATGTGGTGAAGAAGTGGTTGTAGGAATTGTTGGAGCATAGATTCATCATACCAAGTACCACCCCATTTGGATTCCCCTGATTATTTTAGTAGAAAAAAGAACAAGACTTGGAGAATATGCAATGAGCACAAAACTATCAAGTTAAAATTGTGTTGAAAATGGTGTAGATGTTAAGGTAAGGATATTTAATACTCAAAATGGAAATTTCTCTACTCAATATTTATGGAAATAACCCGTTTTCTTACTTTTACATGAAGATGCAAAACTAGAACCATATTCTTGCATCTTTTGATCTAATGGGATTCCTTTTGGAGTAAGTTGATAAGTGGACAAACTCAAGATTTTTAGTGAGTTTAATTTATTTATTTTTGGCGAGGAAAATTTCCACTTTGATCTACTCATATTTTTTTTTAAATTACAATGGTTTGTACCCTCTTAAAATATGCCAAAACCTCCAAGGGAAAAGTTCCATGGTCAAAATCCCCATGAAGGGAAATTATAACTTATGGAAAAATTCCTATCCGATATGGGAAATAATTTCAATATAAAAGAGCTTGAGTTTGTCCAGTAATTAACTTACTCCATTCATTTTAGCCATATACATTCAAAAGTTATATTTAGAAAATGTAGTGACAATATGTGGGACTATTAGTTTTAGATCCATAAAATTTTTAAATCCATGGTTAATGCATTATGAATGTATATGATGATAAGAAAGGTTTTAAAACTATGGTGAATGAATTCTAAAATTGTATGTGGTGATAAGGAAAATAGTTTCTTAAGGATGGCTAATTAGCACACTTATGTTGTATGGAGCCTAGCTTATGTTCTAAGGTTGACATTGCACTTTGACTTTTGTTGAAAATGAGAAATTTTTTGTAAACTTAAAAATTTTAAAAAAATCACAATCTTTGAGAAAATTCATTGACATTAAAATAAACAACATATGTAATGTAAAGTCTCCAAATTTGTACAATCTTAACTTTGTCACAATATAAGATTTTATTATCACAATATAGTTTTCCATTGCATGGAATGCATATGAATTTGTATATGAATTGGATGTCAACATCTCATTTTGATGGAGGAGAAACAAGCATTAAAAATATTTCTTTCAACCGACTATTCACTAAATCTTAGGATCAATAGATCCCTTGTCAAAGTGTATATACATACAGTACATAAATTTCATATTGTATATACATATAGAGTGTTTTCATCCAAATAAATATAAATATAGATTATAAATTGTGACAGCATCGTTGCAAGGTTATAAAACCATCCAGTACAACCAAACAATTTCATATCAGTAATAAAACAAACAAATAATTCTAGTCAAAACAACCCATCAATATAATGGAGAGAGTAAGCTAGAAAAAAAAGAAAAGTGCCTCACAATGGCAACCTGCCATTTTATCTTACCAAGGTTTTCCAATAAACAATCAATAGATCCCTTCTAAGAGTGTATATGCATACAAATTTCAAATCATTAAAATAAAATACTCGCAGATACATGCCCTCAATCAAGAAATGACTTGAAACTAATCATAGAGAAATTTCAACCCTTAATGATCACTACAAAAATTTCAGCCGTCAATTTCATCCCTCAGTAGTGAATTATCTTTTAGTAGCTATCTTCCATGGATGGAGAACAAATTCAGAGTACTTTGACGGAAATAATTGATAGAGTGACGCAATTATGGGAACAACATTGGATCTTCAATGATTCCATTACCCACAACTTGATATTCACTCTGCTTCATGTAAGATGGTCTACCAGCTTGCAGAGGTCATCAGCTGTCAAGAGAGCTTTCCAATTAGCAGCACTCAGATCCTTTTGTAAAGAATGAAGCATATGCGGAGCATCTAGCTGGTGATGTTCATGAGTACTATTGGATCTTCTTACTCTTTTCTACTGCAATATTTCTCTTCTAATCCCTTCTTTTGTGTAAAATTTTCAGGGAAATGGACACATTATTTTTTAGAGACAAATACCAAACTGTAGCATCAGCTAAAAGATGAAGCTATGGAAATAATATTTCAGACTTGGTTATCTGATTCTCAGAGACCAGACCCTAATCCCTCCTGTATCTGTTGTAAGAAACCAACGAATCTGATCCCTTCTGTGTCTATTGCGGATGGCATGGGAAATTAATATCATAGCCACAAATTACTCTGATCCCTTCTGTGTCTATTGTATATGGCATGGGAAATTAATCTCACAGCCACCAACAAGCCTCAAAACCCTCATTTGCTTATTCTCAGTCTGTAACTGCAATTCCAGGTCCTTGTATCGGGATGCATACCAAGTCCTGCCTGAATTGTCCATCATTCCCTAATCAAATAATAACTTGTTCTGCTTAAGACTGAATTTTTGGACCATTCTGTGGATTCTCGATTTGAATGGTTGCTTCATGTGATAAAATTCTCTATCTTCCATTGAAGTTTCATCCCCAATTCCCAAAGTACGGGGAAACAAACTACTCGGGCCTAAATTATAGTGTGTATAGTTTGAAATTACATTTGAATTAGTCTCAGATAAAGATAATTGGTCTTGAATTACTGAGATTGAAGACTTTGTCGAATCCGTATTCTTGTCGAATCCTAGACTATCCTCAACAATTGAATTTTGAACTAGCACACACATTTTCCTGAGATAAGTTCTGGATTTCAATGCCTCTCCCTCATTAGTTGTGGAATGTTTGTTGATGGGTGAATAATCAATGCATTTATTTCCTTGGGAAATAATCCTATATTTATCAAGTGAAGAGTGCCCATCTAACATAGAATGGATTTTTCTCTTTGTGAGAATTAGCTTCATTCCATCTCTATGCCACTGCCAAATACTATTGGATTTCTACATTGAGTACTCTTCCCTCAACACTAACTCATACTTCCTCAAATATGTGTGCCCTCAAAGAGATCAGATTGCACCAGCTAATTAAAAACTTGATTAATAGTTGACTAACTTACCAAGAAGATGGAACATAACAAACCTAACTAAACATAATCCATAGAGCCAAACCAATCAAGCACTGCCTCTACATGAGCTCAAATCACCAGACTGGCCAAGAAGAAGGTTTGATTAAAAAATGCACCAAATTCAAATTCATCGACCAAACTGAGTACCAACATAATCTATTGATTCGACACAAAAATGTGGTCCAAATTACAAAGAAAATAACGTGAAAAGAAAATGTAACTTACCAAAATGGAAGGTGATAGTAGGGCAGCTGATAGTAGCTTAGTATTCAACAAATATTGAAGGCTAGACCTCAAGAATAGACTATCCAAAGTTCTAACAACAATTGCATAGCAGTACAACCACACAATGGGGAAAGACAATAACATAATTAGTAATAAGGAAGAAGGATCGAAATAGAGTACTCATATCTAAATATGGGAAATGAATTGGAGATTTACTTCAGATAGTAATTAAAAAAAGAGGAGTTTCTTAGCTGTCACAATCTAAACCTAAGTTAAAAAGTCAATGCAAAGATTATGTTAATTAACAACCCATGACTCGACCATTTAGTATATTTACATTATATTCTTTCTAGGTCTTTCTATACTCTTAAAAATTGTAACTATTATGAATTATTAATCACAAATCACATACTATAATAATCATAATAATAATTAACAAGGTGACTTATTTTATATAAAATCTCAAATATTAATAAATCAAGGACTTACATATTGAATAATAATTTATATGAGAACTTATTTAGTAGTGGACTTTCTATACTAGGGATTAATAATTGCTTAAACATATAAATATGAAAACTATTCTCTTAGAGCAGTGCAATTGTGGGATCATCATTGGATCTTCAATGATCATCGGTGCTTGCATATTTCATCAGCTATCAAGAGAGACTTTGAATTGGAAACAATCAAATCTGGCTGGCAATGTTTAACAATACTACTAGCTCTTGTTACTCCTTTATTTTGCAAGATTTCTATTTTAATCTCAGGGAAATGGACTCGTAATTTTGCAGATACCAAGAACGAATCATCCAGAAAATAACCTCATCCCTCTTTTGTCTATTGCAAGTAGGCGAATGGTAGGGGAAATTAGTGTAATGGGAACTAGCTTCACATCCACCAATGACCCTCAAAAACCTCATTTTCTTATTCACAAGTCATGACCGCAATTATAGGTCCTCCACATCTACCTTTGAATTGGTAACGAGGAAGAAGCATAGTAGAGAGCATATATGTCCAAACCCGTAAAATGAACAGGAGTTGGAAAATCACATATTGGAGGGAAAAAATTTGATTATGGGAATAATGATGCAAATCAATGCCACTACAACCCCATATAGTAGTAGTGATGGTGGTGGGGGTAGAAGGATGGCGGAGAAATAAAAAAAAAATAGAAGGGGATGATGATGATGATGAGAAATGGGTTTGTATGCAACAAAAATTAAGTGTCAAATCTCAAGAACAGACTATCGAAACAACAATTTCATGGTAGTACAACCACCAAAGCAGGGGAAGATAATCACAGAGTTGGAAATGAGGAAGAAGCATTGGGAGAGAGCAACCATGTCCAAAATTGTGAAACGATCTGGATATTTGGTTGAGATAGTACTTCTAAAATTTCAAGTTTCTTAGAGTTTACAATTAAATGTAAACCTAATTTAGGGTAATGTTCATGTTAAGTGACACCCAGTTCGAGGCACGTGCGACTCGACCATTTCGGACGATTTTTGGTGGTAAAAATATTGGATTATTACCTTTGAAATCTAAACTAACCCGCATACTATATAAATTAATTTAGATTAATTTGAATGAAAAAATATATAGAACCTAGTTAAGGAATTATGTTGGTTATTTTCTAAATGCTGATAAAGGATGAGAATAAAAAATTTCATGCTCTTTAATGAATTTAGGGTTTTTCTTTGGAGACATGGAAAGTGACACATTGGAGGAAAAAACTTGATAGTGGGAATAATGATGCAAATCAATGACACTACATCTCCATATCATAGTAGTGTGATGGTGGGGGGTAGAAGGATGGTGGAGGAAGAAAAAAAATAGAGAAGGGGGTGATAATGATGAGAAGTAGCTTCATCTATAGCAAAAATTGAGTGTTGGACCTCAAGAATATACTATCAAAACAACAATTGCATTGTAGTACAACCACCAAAGGGGGGGGATATGATCACAGAATTGGTAATGAGGAAGAAACACCAGGAGAGTGCACTCCTGTCCAAAACCGTAAAATGAACTAGATATTTGGTTGAGATAGTACTTCAAAAAAGATTACTTTCTTAGAGTTTACAATATAAACCTAAGCCAATGTAACATTTATATTAATTGATGCTCAATTTGAGGCACACGCAACTCGCCCATTTCATATATGTACATTATATTATTTATAGGTCTTTTTATACTATTAAAAATGGTAGCATTATATTGTGAATTATTAATCACAAATCACATACTATAATAATCATAAAAATAATTTTCAAGTGACTTTTTTATATAAAATGTAAAATATTAATAAGTGA
>LPNX010854183.1:124117-135895 GCA_001517045.1 Pseudotsuga menziesii
AAAACAAATTATGTAATATTAATATTGACAGATACCCCAAAATAAATTAGAATGAACAAGTTGTAATAGAATTCCAAGAGTGTGAAAGGGGTATTCAAAGGATGGAGATGGTTGAAAAGCCAAAGTACCACCAATGACTCAGGTAAATAGCCATTGTACTCAAATAAAGGGCTATGGAATTTTTGTCATCATCCTTAGTGAAGACACTTCAATTTTAAAGCATCATTGTGTACAATTTTTTCTAGTACTTTGTTGAATTTTGTAATTATGTAAGAATGTTCTTTTATAATGCAGAATTTTGAATATTGTAATTAATTATTTAATTTCATATTTTGTTAGTATGTATATAGTTAAATATATATCTTTGTTCTTATTTGAGGATAAAAACAATGATATGTTTGGTGTTGTGTTTTTCTTAGATTAATTCAACATATAATGAGACCACAACCACAAATTCATATTTATATTAATTAACTTAAGGTGTTATTTAAGGGGTTGGTTCCTCTAGAGGATTCATCGTCTGTTGAAGGGCTATGAGGATCCGCCACATATTGTGACTCTGTTATGCACCCATGGAAGAAAGGTACTAGATCAAATCCTTGTCTATATTGATCTCCATCAACGGGTTGAAATCATGATATGATTTTTCCAAGTTGCTGCATAATTTTTTCATGTGTGCAAAAACATTTGGAGGTTGCTTGCTGAAATACTCAGTAGAATAGAGGGAAGAAGGAATTGTTGTCTCCAGTCATTGTTTGTAGATAATGGGAGAATTCCATTCATGGGGATTTTTCTCTCTCTTACTTTGTATTACTC
This sequence comes from Pseudotsuga menziesii, assembly GCA_001517045.1. Lineage (NCBI taxonomy): Eukaryota > Viridiplantae > Streptophyta > Pinopsida > Pinales > Pinaceae > Pseudotsuga > Pseudotsuga menziesii. The sequence continues at coordinate 124,934 of LPNX010854183.1, forward strand.
CCTTTTGTATTGAGTGTACATAATGACACTTTTTCATTTACTTGTATTTCAAAGTCTCGCTTCTTGTATTACATTGATGAGCTTCAATTTTTTTATTTCAATATTGTCTTTCATCTCTATTACCTTTGTAAACCTTTGCACTCATGCACAGTAGCTCTCATTGATTATGGAAACTTTTGACTCTTTTATATTGAGAGTCTTGTACAGGTAAATATATTTGTGTTGTCAATAATTTTAATTTATAATATGAATGTTGGTATTTGAGGGTGCCAATTGATTTTATGATGTAGATGAATATTGAAGGAATATTCAACCTTGTGCATTATAAAGTAAAATGAATTCATGTTCTGATGGTATGGACATTGATTAGAAGTGAAATGAATGAGCTTCCTTCATTCCAACCCCTGTTGAACTAGCTGTTGTTTGCATGATGCATATGTCCAAATTTTGTTTGGAAAATTTATGGGCATCAAATAGACTGCCAATAATGTTTATGCTACCAGTAAGTTTGACTCGAATAATGAACTCATTAAGGAAGATATAGCAAGAAAAGTCAACACAGCTTCAATAGGAAAATATGAAGCACAATATTTTCGTCTTCATCATCTCTTCAAACTGCATACCCCTTAAAATTCCCAACACATGAATCCAACTGATTACTTAAAATTCTCAATAAAGTAAATTAAATTTTCTACTTCTAAATTTATAAAAATAAACTAATGTGCGTAGCTCTCTATCAAATCCAATCACATCAGTTAATTTACTAAAATAAAATAATTAATGTGGTTCTCCATCAAATTCAAATACACCAGTTTCAACACGCAACAACTTTTGTTTCTTTAGAAATTTCTACCTTACATCATTTTCGAAATTTATGCTTTGTATCAAATGTTGTTTTGGTTTTTGTAGTCCTTCTAGTTTTCCATTTCCTTTTGAAAATAAATATGTTTCTGATTCCCTGTTTATCCCTCTTCCTATAGAAATACCGAATAGTAATGGTGGATGGCAAGAGGCCATGCTTGGAGAATCTAAAATACATTCGTCAGATATTTCGAACAATACGATACTTTCTCTTTCGGTCAAGGAGGGACAAGATTCATGTTAAATTTGTTCTTACTTTGCAAAGCCAAACTATAAAGAGGCCATCAGAAGCTTAGTAGTTCTTTAATATATAATTTATTATACTGTGCTACTTGCTAATACAGACAAAATAGGGGCAAGCCCAAAATGTTGAACAATAAACTTAGATAACATTACATCCTCAGGAAAACTAATAACAACATTACATCCTTAAGGAAACTAAGGGCTGATTACATTGTGATAATTATTGGCACGCAAGACACCTAATTTGTGCTCAACCAAATCACAACGCTCTGTGGAAAGCACAACTCTTATGACTGTATTTTCAATGCTAATTTGAGCATCTCAACATTTTTTGTTGTTATTTTGTTGGTATTTATGAGTGTTTAGATATCTGCCAAAACTCTTTAACATAGACCATTTAAAATAAGTCATATCTTCCTCCTCTTATGAATTTATCTCCCTCTTCCCTTGCACTCTATCATTCCTCTTCAAATACACTCATACATTAGTGTAATACACCATGAATTAATAATTTATTATTAATTTTGCTGAAAATTACTTTAACTATTATTTTATTATTTTTTACAGAAAAGTCAAGAATAAAACATTTTTATTTGATAAAATATGTTGAAGGGGAACAAAAGTGGATATAGTTGTTAAAGAGTGTTTGCTGACCCAAAAGAGGAAAATACATGTGGTTGAATCCAGTGAGTGAGAACCCTAGATGCAGGAGGCATCATACCCAAAAATTAGGTCACAACTCCTAGTTGAATGTTAAAGAGTAGGAGGCTCATAAATGACCAAGTCCTAGGAAAAATACTATATATTAGTATGTCCATGAGTAGCAGGAGGGTGGCATTGGACAGGGATTAGATATGAGAATGCAAGAGATGGTGCATTGAAGGAATTTTTCTTTTGTGGTTCAACGAACAAGCTCGGGGGTTCTGGAGCAAGTAGCTTTGATGCTCTAGGATTTGGTTGGGAGGAACAGTTTCTCCACTTTTGTTTTCCTAACAATGGTGCCAGGTTCTTATCTTATGCGTCAACTAGATATATATTAAATATGAGATTGTTGTTAGTAGTAAGGATGCATCTAATCTATGTTCCTAGGCATTTAAATGCATCAACATAGTCTCTGTATAACTATTATTCTTAATCTATATCTGTTAAATATTACACTATGGAAATCAATTGTTTATCTAGATAGAATTATATTGTCAAATTCATTCTATCCCTTTTTCTTATGATATCGAGTTATCGATTTAGTAAATCAACTATGTTAGTTATTGAAAATATAATTATGCAGTCAAAGAACAAACCTTAGTATTTCTCTTATCTATAAATTCTCCAGTCTTAAGAATTTGTTTATGTACAGATCGGATCTGCTACGACTAATATTATTCAATTATAATTAACCATCTGTTGGATCTAGGTAGTTAATATTTTAATATTAAATTCCTACAGAACGAACCTAAGGTATTTTTTTTATATATATCCTAGAAAACATATCGATACGGATCGAAGAACTATTCCTAAAGTAACATAACAATCCTAAATTATAATTTAAACTACATGCAAAGATCCTCAATGTGTATTCCAGCATTTATGTAAACCATCAAATGCATTACGGTTATCATATACACATAAATAATCAAAATAACTCATGAACAGATCTCTCAATCAACATAGTGATTTACGGATACATGAATCCCAATTGAATCTAAATCAAATCACATGTTAACTTACATTACAGAGATCAGGGGATCAAATCCCTATAAAGTAATAACTTTCTTTACAATCCAATTGAGTTAACCCAGCCCTTGGCCAAACAATTAATTATGTCTTTTACAGTTTGAAGTAATTCAGATGGTTGATTATTTAATTCCAAATATATATTATATAGATTATTATGATGTGATCCATCTTCAGCAGAAATCTCTATTCCTTCCATTTCCTGTGAAATTATATTTCTGTACAGAAACAATTTTTGAACATAGTTAGTATTTTTTTTCTTGTTTTGTATGCGAGTTGAGCCAACTTTAGGCCTATTGTTTGGAAGCTCGCTCTGATACCACATGTAAGAACTCTAAAAATTGTAACTAAAAAAAAATCTATGGATTGTTTAAAACATTTATCATTCAATTTAATTTATACTAGTATTTAGTTTCAAGTAAAACTACACTTGTTCTTCAAATGTTAAGGCCTCGCTCCTACTAGTCATGAGTTACAGTTTGCATGCTATCTTGTTTACCTTAACGATGAATTTACCATGTTTCTAAAAATTTTTAAATCCCTATTCCTACATACCCTACTTCGAGGCAAGGGTTAGGAGGCTATGGGTCTTACTTAGCTTTCGTAAGCTAAAGCAATTTTCTTTTACTTGAATCATGCAGGTTTTTTCGTTGGAGGGTTGGTCTTGCATTTCTAACATCTAAGAGCCAAAGGTAAGGATACCATGGTGACCCTAACAAGGCTAAGGGATGAACAAGTATAAATTAAAGAATATTATTACACCATAATTATGCAATGTTCTTTTTATAATATAATAGATCTAGTTTTGCATCATTTAAATTATATAATATCGAAGCTTCTTTTAAAACTATAGGGAAGTGAGTTCGATATTTAAAATCCACGCCAAGGTAGGTGTTCATATTTAAGTTCCCACGTGAATGGTTGCATGGTGCTTTCCACCTGTGAAGGGATTAATCCCTAATGTACTAAACCCAAGGGTTTTTTCTTTAGCTTTAATCTTTTTTGTTTGTGGGCTGATAGGGAAACTCTAAGGCTCTAGACCCTTATAGGGTTCATCCCTCCATTCGTGACTGTGAAATAATTTTCCAACGTCGTCGTTTCTTGGGAAAAGGCTTGTGGAGACATGGTCTCCAACTGCCACTAAAACCTTTGCTGAGATTCTCGAACCGAGGTAAATATTTTTCTTTTTCTCTTATTTGTTCTCATTTTTACAGTAATGCAATCCTTTACTAAGATAAGGTCTAACCCTCTGCATCGTTTGTCTGGAAGGTGATACAATGGGGTTGTTTGGCTTGGAGGAAAAATGGGGGTCAAGGATGGTTGACACTAAAGGATTTGGTAAGACCCTACATCTTTAACCCTATGATCCTTGTCGATGTTCAAAGATGGAAGGCGTCTCCATAATAGTTCTTCTTTCATTGGATATTTATTTTTTTCTCACCCCCTCTTTCGTTATGTGGTAAACATTATGGTGTTTTGCCTACAATTCCAGGGTTTTAATCTATTTCTAATCCCGCAGGATTCGTTGCGGTTTAATACATAGTTAAAAATATGAAAAACCCTATTATGCGGCATATTGTGGTGTCTGTGGGGATTTATAATTTTCATTGTAAAAAGTGGAAAACTCCCTACTATAGCTTTTAGCAGAATTTTTAAGGAATTATTATTAGCTCTGTGATTTTTTTTTGTTGTTTTTGAACCTACGAAGTATTACTTTGCAAATGTGTTATATTTTTTATGTAATAGCAATGTTATAGCAATAAATTCACTTCATTTTCTCAATAAGGTTTACGGCCCATTAGGGAATTTATTGGATTTATATATTACTGTGTAATCGCTTAGTTGGAAGAATCCTTCGAATTTGTTGTTACAATTTCATATCATTTTAATAACATTGCTCTATATAATTTGTTAAGTGAATGGATTGTAAATGATTTGTGCATATAATTTGTTGCTATATTGGCTTCTTGAAATGTTATGGCGTTTTCTTTAAAATGCTTGAACCTAGGGATTTTACTCTAAGTTATTAAGTAAATTATTTGAGATTATTAGCCTTACAGGCTTCGAACTCATTCCCTGCAACAAATTCTTAGATGGTAAATTCATATGAAAATTGTTTTATACTGTAAAACCCTATTATAATGTTATACAGATTTTTATTTGGTATTATGATTATATCTGTGATTTAGATTGAATCAAATTTTGTGTTATCTATAAGTCTTTAACCATAAAATGTTTTGAAAATAAAATATAATCCTTTCAACTGTAAGAAAAATGTTATTGAGTATTTTGTTTATATTAAGCATTTTGGCTATGTGGATTAAATTCTGGGTAATTATTAAACTACAAGCCCATCTGATGTAAGAGGTTTATACAGGTAATAATTATATAGATACATTATTTTTTTATGGGTCTCGAACCTACATCTATTCTTCTGGAAGATAATTTTATGGGGTTTAGTTATGATAAGCCCTAGCTGTAAAATAATTCATTGTTCTAGGTTAAACTATGATAGCTTCTGTTTAGAATCCTTGTTACTTCCGCGTAACTTATAGAAGATGTAGTAATGCTAATTATTGTTTATCTATGTATATTATTTATTATTATATGAAACTATATACAGAATTATGATATTGTTTCTAAATAAGAAATATACAATAACTACTGATTCTATTCTTGAAGTTTGTGTAAATAGTAGCATTCATGAACTGATAAATTTATAGGAATAAAACAAATATTCTCCTGCATATTACAGAAACAAATAATAGTTTGTGAAAAGATTTAACATTCATAAAAAAAACTAGAGATATAGATATAAAATATTTTAAAGTTAATAACCGAAACAATTTAGAACTTGTTAACTGTCGAAGTGTACAAACACCCAAAGAAGATCGTTCCTCCCAACCATTTCCTAAAAGTAGCCAAGATCACTTGCTTTAGGACCCCCAAGCCTGTTCACTAAACCACCAGGATGAAGATGTTGTGTATAAGCTTATTGATTACTCTCTATAACTTAGGGGCACTCGCAAGAAGCTGCTACCCAATTATGATGCAATGGGAGCGCGCGAGTGGGATTAATCCACAACGTGCATGCACCGTTTATATGCACACACATGATTCCGCTTTGGAGTGATGAACCTCCATGATGGATTTCCAGTGTGAGAAATAAGAGAGTGCATGCAGGACCCCCCAAGAGACACACTTCTGCATAGTCTACTGGCGGTGGGTGAGGGAGAGTAGATACAGTTGGTAGCCAGGTGGATCCATCTAGCTCGATGAGACCAGTTCCACATTGTTGTTCTCATTATGGGAATACATGCTAGGTTCCCACACAGGATCATGGCACAGAGAGCTACCTACACCAGGTTAGTCATTGTTTTATTTAATGTCATAATTTCTAATAAATTTAACTTAGAATAAGATGTTGTTGACTTGATTTGTTTTAATGTAAATCTATTTAGTTCTGAGTCTCCAACACACAGGTGGGAGGACGTTGGTTCCTTTAACCTAGATGGAGCCATGGCAGATGCAGAGGACATTGCGACACCATACACACAGGTAGTTTTCTTTTAGTAATTAAATTTAATGTTAGTAGTTAATCTTGTCATCCAAGATATGTGTCTCTCTTGTAATTTGTTTTAATATTTGCATCATGTTTATTGTTAATTGTTATTGCTCCGCGATCATGTTTTTCTAACAAGGTCATGAGAGAAAAATATATATTCTACCACACTATCATAAAATTCATTCAATTCCTTCAAAAATGGATGAAATGTTCTCTTACCTTAATTGGTAACAAGCTAGGAAGTATGTTTGACATTGGTGAAAAAATGAGGGACCTAGAAAAAAATTACGTGGAAAACATTTACATGGAGATGCACCAAGATGGTGGGTTAGATAATTAATTTGGTAATTAATGAATTGGGTCTTAGTTGTATTGTCAATAATTGAATATGTGAAAATAACCATTATCTGCTTAGTATGCTACCTATAATAGAAACTTAGAAGAAAATGTACTAAGAAGGGTATTCTCAATTGGGATACCTTAAAAAATTAGGTTTGAAATAGGAGGAGAAGAGAACTCATAGCCATGTCAACTCTCTAGACCAGAAAAGAAATGAAGCATAAGCAAGGTTTACTAGGGCTAACTAGTCAACTAATTCATACATAAGGAAACTTTAGCACCAATAATGGATACAATTTTCAATGATATAGTTAGGGAAAATGTGACAAACACTTACCCTACAAATCATCCATCCTTTGATATTGCACAAGACAAGCATATAATTTTTGAATATCATTTCAAGGATCGACGATAAATTCTAAGGAGTAAGCCCATAAACGTTGTGGATATTCTCTAAAATAGAGAAAAATGTAACATCCCTCAAAATCATAACTTAAAAGAAAAATTATTATGCAAGTTTGGGACTGTTATTATCACCATCATATCATTGATGTTATGTCACTTGATTGATTTGTGACTTCTATTGTATCACTAAATTAGTTCTTGTCAATTGTTGCATATTTATTTAAATTGTCAACCCATATTTAGTTAATATTTACTAATTGAATCTAAATATTTTTGTGCAAATGAATAGGTGTCCACATAATTGAGTGACCAGCCATCCCCACCAGGGATCAGTGGATCCTTCGTGAGCAGGTATATTGTAATAAAGTATAAATTTCATTTCATTTTTTATGGATTAGATTCGTATAGTTATATTTTTTATGTACTAATACATGATGCCATGAATATGTATGTAGGTCCCACCACATAGGCATGTCGGTGTCACTATCTCTCCACTGACTACCTTTTTCCCACCATATATGGCAGGTGTAGCCCCTGGAATACATGTCCCTTTCCTTGCCTCCCCCCCCCCCCCCCCCCCCCCTTCCATCTAGCCCCCCCCCCCCCCTCAGCCCCATCCATCCACCCCCTCCATTGCATTTTCCCATGTTTCCACCCTCCCCCCTCCGACCACATTACACCATCCATCCACATCCACCCATCCCTCCACCCCATCCTAGACCTCATCCCCTTCCTCCATATTCCCCCACCACCCTCATTTCCTCTTCTAAGGTGGCTCGTTCCATTCTATAGCCAGTTGGCGTTTATCGTCTTACATCACCACTTCACCCACTCCAATCCACACCCTCTCCCACTATGCCTACTAGTGTTTTAACCAACATAGATGTGCTACATCCTCCACTATTTCATCCACCCTAGAATCAGAGCAGGTTGTACAGCCCACTATTCCCCCTGCCACCCCTAAGGACTAGTTGATTGCTCCACCTGCCAACCCCCAGGACCAGTCTATTGTGTTCACAGTGAGATTGATTAGTTTATGAAAATCTCGTTCAATATTAACAAAAATTAACATAGTAGTAAATTGTATGAGTTATCTTACTTTTTAAATGTTGCAGGGTGGCATTGTCGAGAGACTTGGATCACGGAGGAGGGTAGCCCACTCACCACTTACGGTCTCGTCTCAGGTGAGCTATTTAAAATTTGAAAATGTAATTTTGATATTTAAATTGTGTTTTATACTAGTATAATTTCCTGTAGTAGTTGACATTTGATTGTTGTCATTTCAAATCCCAAGGGGAGGTGGTCAAAGAAGCCAGAAGAACCGAGCTTCCTCTAGCTCGAAGAAGAGGAAGATCGATTTTGGAGTTGGACCTAGGAACTCCGAGGGTGGGTAGGAGGATTGAGAGAGCCTCCTATGTACACTAGCCATGATGTGTAATTTCGGCACGAGTTGCCATATTTTGTATAGGGCACGAGTTGCCATATTTTGTATAGGGCACGAGTTACCATATTTTGTATACAACACGAGTTGCCATATTTTGTATATGATTGGAAATTTTTGTATATTAATATATCATTTTGTACTTATTTACAGTAGTAGTTTACAATTGATGCACTTGCAATACTTATTGTTCACGAAGCAATAAAGTCCGTATGTTCACAATAAAATGCATAAAAAATTTAACATTGTAGGTTACTTAACAAAAAAATACATAAATGCATAAAAATGCAGTATTATTCATTGTCCAAATTGAAATAGAAAGCACTTTTCTGCCTTTGGTATTTACATAGTAATTCTAACCTTTGGCCTTCTACTCCATTTTCTATCCTTGACTAACCCTGGGATTGTCTATCAAACTAGACTATAATAATACCTATTAGGAATCCATAAGACACACCTAAACCATAATATTCTAGCCTAAACTTTGTTAAAACCCTTTCCCTAGACTCCTACCTTTCCCTCTCTCTAAAGCAAGGCTTATTCCTTTCATTTCCACACTACTTAGACCCCCATGACTCTCCCTATATCTATGACTGTAATATCCATTTTGGACAGCCCCAGAACACCAATAACTCATCCTAAGCTTCCCTAACTTATTCACTATAATATCCTATTTAGGGCATCCCTAATAGCCTTCTTACCCACCTACCATATCCTAAGGTCACTTCCTTGCCTTCCTATCTTACCCACTCACTAGCGCCTCACCTCAAATTTGTCCATAACCCAATTTAAAGTGGCACAAAGAAACCCTAAAGGGACTGTATATAAAAAATCATTCCCAGCCATACTTATACAAATTTGACAGTGGTATATAAACATCCATAACTTGGGAGAATACTAGAAAAATCATTGAATTGCTTGTAAGTCATTGTGTCATCAAAATCCAAGTGAATATACTTCTTATCATTCCTACTTGACTGGAAATTACATCTTGGACTGTCATAAGACATTTTACTTGACTTGAAATTTGATTTGGTTTAACAGTTGCATTGGCTTGGAAACCTGTCACTTACAAATTTTTTTATCACTGATGTTTACTTAAAAAGACTGTACCTTTGTTTTGACAAGCTAAAAAGTGAAATAAAGGACTTTCATAATGCTAAATGCTTGGCTAGAAATACTTTTATGTCGGTTGCAAGAGAAGTTGAATTTGTACGATATGATGATAACGTCCCATCAACACCACTAACATGCTTCAACCACATGCATAATTGAAATGAAAACATCCCATAATGATAACGTCCCATAAAAATTGTTCTTCCTTGACAAATAAAAATGAAACAAGTTCATGAATATGTGTCTTCTATAATGATCTATTGAGCACTTGCAATTTTAATGAGTTATTGTACTTGTTTCAATTTTAACGATTTAAGGGTTAGCATGCATAACCTAGGGTTTAGAATCAATGAGGAAACCCTAACCCTAACTAAAGTTTAAAGTTTAGAATGCATAACCTAGGATTTATAATCAATGAGGAAACCCTGACAAGTAATATCCTATCTAGGGCAGCCGTAATAGCCTTCTTACCCACCTATCATAGCCTACTAGGTCACTTACTTGCCTTCCTATCTTACCCACTCACTTCCTATCTTGTCATCCCTATTGATCCTTCCTTTGGTAGCGACATGTTCTATTTGGGTGTACAATCATGGTTTGAAGGGTCATTTTTAGCTAGCAAGTTCCTTTTACTTCAGAGGATTTTCCTTATTCATCATCTTGATTGCCTACACAAGTGCATGATGACCTATCCAAAGGTCTACACTTAGGATATTTAACAAAATAAACACCATTAAAGTTTACTTAACAAATTCAACCCAAAATTATCTCAAATTAACATGCATAACCAATGCTAGAATCTACCCAATCATAAAGATAATATAAGCTAAAATTCAAATCTTCACACTATAATTGTTTTCCTTGTTAGGGTTTATAAACCCTAATCATCTTTCATCATAGAAGCACATGGCATTTCAGGAAATTCTAGCATGTAACTATTCATCAATTACAATAGTGTTAGCTAGGGTTTAGTATAACAAAGAAATTCAATTCATAACCTAGGGTTTAATTCAATTGTAACAATTTGAGTATTTGAGTATTGTTCCTAGCATTTGCACACATTGGTATTTGCATTTGTGAACATATGAAATAGTAAGTAGTTCATATTAATCCCAATAAAATTATTTCATCTATGTGCATAGCCTAGGTATAGGGGCTTTTGTTTTTTACTTAAATGATACTAACCTATCTAATGATATATACCTGAAGAGGTCATAAAACCCTAGTTCCATCTCATAACTTCTGAACCCTAGCTAGTTAT
>LPNX010854217.1:0-13800 GCA_001517045.1 Pseudotsuga menziesii
CGAAAGTGGATGCAACAAAAGTAGATGCAAAACTAGATGCAAAAGTAGTCGTAACACCCAATGCAAAACCCGATGCAAAAGTGGATGCAAAAGTGGATGCATAAAGAGATGCAATAACTGATGTAAAATTGGATGCAAAAAAATATGCAAACACGGATGCAAAAGTTGAAGCAAAAGTGGGTGTAAAAGTAAGCGCAAAAATGGGTGTGAATTGGGACACAACAAAAGTGGATGCAAAAGTGGATGCAATAGTAGATGCAAAAAAGACGTAAACATGGATGCAAAATAGGATGCAAAAAGGGATGAAAATGTGGGTGCAAAAGTGGACAAAAAAATGGATGCAAAAGTGGATGCAAAAATGGCTAAAACAAAATGAGATGCAAAACTAGACTCAAAACAGGATGTAAACTTTGATGCAAAACTTGGCGCACAGAGGGATGCAAAAAAAGAAGCAGAAGTGGATGCAAAAGTAGATGTAAAAAATGATGCAAAAGTGGATGAAAAAAAGGGCGTAAAAGTTGAGGCAAACATGGGCGTAAAAGGGGCCGCAAAAAGAGTAGATGTACAAACTAGGCGCAAAATTAGGTGCAAAACTAGGCTCAAAACCTGATGCAAAACCTGATGCAAAACCCGGTGCAAATTATGCCACAATTTGCGCCAAATTTAGAGAAAGGACGCAAAAAACGCCTAAAATAGCACCAACCCGTGAAATTGCGCCATTTTGTCCAAAAATTGAAGAAAAATACACTGAAAGATGGTCTAGACGCAAAAAAGGATGCAAAAAGAGACGCTAAATCCAGTTTTTGTTGTAGTGTCCTCTTGCAGATTCTCCACAGCCGGAAAACAAAAATAGCTTCGCAGTTCTCCAGGAGGATGAAGTACAAGAACCTGTAGTAGCAGCTGTCCAGGAGCAGGGAAACCATGATTCCATTAGCGCCTTGGAGGCAGTTTCTCCAAAACCCGCTTCCCTTGGCTCAAAGAAAGATCCCATCGATTTGGGTGGCGAGACCTCAGCCCAGGTAGGACTGGCATCCTTGGTCCCTTCATCAGAGGAAGCCTCCGACTCTGAAGACTTTTCAGCTCCTTCTCCTCCCCTCACTAGAGGACGAAAGACAAATAAAGAACGTAGAGAAAAGGAAGCAACCTCAAACATCAGCGCGGGTTCTCAGAAGAAATTGGATCCTTTCATTAAGGGACACTCCTCTCTGCCTGTTTAGTGCTTTGCTTCTGTATTCTTCTCTGCTCACAATTTGTGAGAGTCTACTCTTGTAAGCAGTACTTTTCTCGAAATAGCTTCAAGAACATTTGGGATTCATCTCTCAAAGTACTTTTAAGAAGGTTGACTGTTTTAATTGAGGCCATCAGCCTTCTCTCTCAGAATTCCTCCTTGTACGCCTGGCTGGGCTACAGCCTTTTTTAAAAATTTATAAAAATTTCTCAGTTTCTGTTAAAAAAAAAAAGTTGGATGGAATTTTCTGTTTTTCTTTAAAAAATGATCGGATTCTATTATAAAAAGGTGCATAAGAGGCACGTTGAGTGTGCCTTTTCCCTCACTCCAGCCCTCTTTATCCCGTGGTTGAGTTAAATTGTCTCCGAGCATAAATTCTTCCACCCGATACAATGAAACATCATGAAACTCATAAACCACCTGTGAACATTGATCTCAGTATCTCAACCACATACATGGATAATATATGCTCGCATTTGTGCTCAATGATCTGTAGGGCCTTCTATATTATATTATATATCATGTCAAAAAGCTATATATCATATCAAAAGGCTATCTACAGGGAATAGAAAGAACAATAAGCTTCATCCCCCTTAGTGTTCATGAATGGAAAGCAATTCAGATGATACGTGAGCATTCCGATCCAGCACAATGGTCCACATCTTCCTTTTAAGAAGCGTTAGCCGCTTGAAGCTCTAAACTATATTAGAGACTGTAAAATGACCTGTGAAAATTAAGACCATTGCAAAATAGTTGAGTTTCAAAAATACCTAGAACGTAGAGGGCTATCCGACATGCTTCTTAGATTTTTTCGACCATGGATACAGAATAATTGTGTTGTGCACACACGAACTAGATAACCCTCAAGGGGAAAAATGATGAGAAAAAAAAAATTGGGAATCTCTCAGAGTTTAAATGAGATTTGAATAAAGAAAAGCATTTTTTTACAGCAATCAATGAAAAACAAGAACCGTCGATTTGGTTTGAAGGTAGGAGGAGATCAAACCGTGTGTACTGGGCATGGATAGAAGGAATTTGAGGGAAGGTTTAAGAGGGTTGGAATCTAAGATAACGAGAGAAATAGATGCGTGGCATTTAAAAATACTGGGTGAGTTAATGCAGGTCATCGTAAAGAGTCAGTGGCATCTAAAAGACTATGATTCGAAAGAGGTTGTTCAGAACATTAATTTTAATAATAGTAACTTAGTAATGGAGGTTTCAGCAAACCTAAGCCCGCACATCTCCCATCACCTGCTCTGCAGACTGAATTTATACTTTGCTAATCAGAGCCCGCAACTGGGTCTTGGGGCACAAAACCCCAAGCAAACGTCACCTGACCTAAACCAATAGAGAAACCACAGAATGACAATTTGCACCATTAAATGCCCCTTGAACATGACACTAAGCTAACAGGTGGATCTTATCTCTTACAATAGTTTCCTTGATGTCATTGATTTGACAAAACCATTTAACTATAAATGGTGGAGGCATATGTGGGTGGGTTTTATGTATTTGATTTCATTGTTCCTTGTGAAAAATTGTTAATAATGTCATTTGTTTTTTTTATTGGATTTTTATTTATTCCTTAACTTTAGTAAGTTGTTTTAGTAACACATGTATAACATTCGCATATAGTAAACTCATACTTACATATGAGTTTTAGTGTTTGCTTATAATATATATATATATATATATATATTTTAATTTTATATTTAATATAATGATTTAAAATGTGATATATATTTTATATATAATACAAATGACAAATCTGTATATCTATGAAATTTCTTGGAATAACATTATCTATTTATTTCAATTCTTTAATTTAAATGTTCGGATACTAAAGTACCTTAATTTGTTTTTAATATTTTGATCCATTTAAAAACTATTCTTATATATAATTGTTTTACACATTACATAAATTTGTATACCTTCTATTAACATTAATTTACTTATATATAAATAACATATATATATACTTTCTTTAAATATATAAATATACTTATATGTATATGAACTGTTTTTTTTATATATCTATATATTTATATAAACTTATATAAATAACAAATATGTATCTATATGAACTTTTCTTTAAATGAAATTGCCTATTTCTTTCACTTCTTTTATGAAAATGCTATATACTAAACTATTCTTATATGCAGTTGTTTTTACACCTTACATAAACTAGGTATATACTTTAACATTAATATATATTGTTCTAAGTTTGATCGGGTAAGAAAATATTTTTACTTATAAGTTAAAATAAGAGAACTTTCTCCATTATCAATCAAATATATAGACCAAAAATTAGTGTTTCTAGCTTTAAATGAAATCAATGTAAATATGAAAATTTCACAGCTACTCATTAGAATTTCACATCGATTGCACCTCATCTTAATCCTACCATTTAGATAGTTTTTCTTATGACTACCGACAGATTGCTGACAAACAAAAGTGTTCAGGGACTATTGGTGGAGGCACCTGCCCATAAGTTTCAATGTCTACAAAATTGATGTTTTGCTTTTAACCTTGTGACAGCATGATAGAAGTGCATCGCCACCTAAAAGTTTTAAAAGTTCAATACAATGATGTATGGTCCGGTTTGGAAAGGCTACACAATTCACAACACGTGAAAGATCGATGGTCTAGTCCACACGACTGACGAGATATTCCAAATTTTTAGTTGAAGTTGGTTTTGGTTCGCCTGCAGCATCTACCACAGCGCTCAGAAAACGATTTCTATAAGTTTTATAGTCAAGAATCTGGAAAAATGGATGAAGAGCCCGCTGCGTGTGGCCTTCATCGCGTGCAAATCATACAAGTCATATCACCATGCCGATCCGCCATGCCTCCCATCCGTTCAGCTGGGGAGCTGTAGGATTTGTATATATTGTTGCCCGCCGGCTTGTCTAATGCCGAGTACGACAACATAATATTTCTTCTCATCCTACTTTTTTGTGTAAATTGATCCAGGGGGAGTGTAAATTGATCTAGTGCGAGTGTAGGATGTTGTTCATCTTTGTACAATTTTTTTTGTGTATTCATCTTTGTACAATTTTAAGTGGGCAGATGGTTCTTTCATTCAAAATTAAAGTCTTGCTCCTCCATCAATGCACCATTAAAATCTTATTATGTGCCACTTCCCTTTCACTTAGTCATAGTCAATCTAATCCCTAGTCAATTTAACTGGCATTCCCATGGATTCTTGCCTTACCTTAGTATCTTTGCTTCATGGTCTACTATATTATAGCAAGCTAGGTTAGTCCTAGAATCGAGATATTTCATTATTTACTATCTATCTATTTTAGTGCATAATACAATTTCCCCCCAAAATTGGATGGTGTGAATGATTTCATCACTTCAAAGCTTAATAAATACATATATGCATTTGCAATAATTATAATAATCTTATTTACACTGGTATTTGATTTCCATATTTACTTCTCATTAACTTCCTCTTGCACTTGCGTACATTTCGGTAATCAAAGGTTAAAATTACATTCACACTAAAACGGTTGATGATGTAGGCCATTAATGAGCATTCCTCGAAAAAAAGAATAGAGGAAAACCATGTGTGGTGACGAATCGAACCTGTAGCGTCGGTTCCCAATGGCCGTTCTCCTCTCGGTCCAAATTTTTATTATAAATAAGTAAACATTTTTTTCATTACATGTTTTACATCATCTTCTCTATCCGATTTTACTAATATTGTATACTCGATTGCTGCGGGTTGTTTTATTAATTTAATCTCCATTTCTGGTGCTTCCTGTGATCTAGTATATAGTTTTACTAGTTATATCACTGGGCCTCTGTTCTTTACTTTAATAGAAATGGGATTAGAGCATTTAAAAACTGCGATTGCAATGCAATATGCGTCCAAGAAACAGAAACAAAACAGAATGGCGTTTTACCTCCGATGGTGGGATTGAATCAAACAAGAAAAACACTGGTGTTAGATTTAGACGGAACGCTGGTGCATTCGAGCGAGACGCCCATGCCAGTCGGCCATCATTTTATCATAAATCTTACGGCTTTCCAGAAACAATATTACGTGTTGAAAAGGTCAGGGGTAGATGAATTGTTGCAGCAATTGGCCAGCACGGGGTTGTACGGGGCAGCAAACAAAGAATATGCAGACGCTGTGGTGGACAGGCTGTTAGATTCATTGCCCGCCACCAGTGACAACAGTGACATTCATAACCACAGAATATAATTCCGCCCACCCATCGCCTGTCCAGAAGCCATTGCAAGAAAGTTGAAGGAGTCTGCAGCGACGTGAAGGACCTGTCTTTGCTCGGAAGGGATCTGCAAAAAGTTATATTTGTAGATGACTGCCCTTACTCATATCATCTCCACCCCTAAAAAGCCATTCCAATCAATTGAGGACAAATCGCTCTTCAAAATCCTTGACTTCTGCCTAAAAATGCGATAGCAACAACAGACGTGACGATACTCCTTAATTACTATATGGGATTGGATCACCAATTGTCAAATTATTCTGCATAACTTCCAAATTTCTGATTGTTAAATATTTACCAAAGTTCTTAGAGTGTATCCAAAAAAATTTCCAAGGCAGCTGTATTCTGTAAAAACTGAATTATAATAAAGGCAGAGATACTTACATCACCATATCAAGGTCCCTGTACTTGCAATTGCGTTAAAAAGGATTCAAACGCATTGCTAGTTTATATAACAATTTCCTTAAAAAGGAGTGTGGTAAGAGAGTACATGAATTATTGTTGTCAGATGTCATAGGTCATTATCTTGAGAAACCAACCTCATAACTTTGTGGCGCAGAAGCTGTCAATTCATGACCAGAGCCATTCCATCCATATATTAAAAGTCCCACGCCTACGTCACCTATATAAACCAATAAAAAGCAAGATAAATCAGTATTTAAATAATTCTAAAAAAAAATTAATACAAACTATAGCAAAAATTATATGATTTTGTTAAAGTTGCAACAAATTACTTCAAATAATGGCCTTGAACAATTCATATATATCCCCACAGGTGGGGACATAATAAATCTATTTTCTATATAGTTATAGTTGGTTATTCTAATTCAAATATTCTTGATTAATCATTGCATTTTGCAGTTATAATTACTAGAATATAGTAAAAACAAATGTTTGGCATGTATTATATTAGCCAGTTATCAATAACTTATATTTTGGATGGACAATGTTGCTTTGATTTAAGATTAATGTAACCTATTAATTTAACATAGTTATCAACAATTTTATTAAATGGATAATATTCTATTGATTTAAGACCTAGTTATAGATAGGTGCTCACTTTAATATAAGATGTCAAACATTAGCATTGTAATCAATCTTTATTAAATGGTCAATGTTACCTTCATCTAAGATCTAAGCATGTATAGGTTTAAATGGAGGATGTTTCCTTTATTTAAGATCCTAATAACATTTTTATCAATAACTTTATTATATAGACAAATCTTGATTTGAGACCTAAGTGTATATAAGTGTTCATTGTACTTTAAAATAATAAACATTTCAATCTTCTAGAGGAAGTAGATCTCTTTATAAATATATGACAGTACATTTTATTGATGTACATTGTAGTTTAAGATGTTAGACATTTTCAAATGTGTAGAGGAAGCATGTCTCTCTCCATAATGCCTTTATTTAATATCCTAATAACATTCTTATCAACAAATTTATTATATAGACAATGTTATCTTGATTTGAGACCTACAGTGTATATAAGTGTTCATTGTACTTTAAAATACCAAACATTTTCAATATTCTAGAGGAAGTAGATATCTCTATAAATATATGATAGTACCTTTTATAGGTGAACATTGTAGTTTAAGATGATAGACATTTTCAAATGCGAAGACGAAGTAGGTCTCTCTCCATATATATTTGATGGTACTTATAAAGGACATTCATCATGGCAAAAACATCATCTATGAAATATACATGTATGATGGTATTTTTATACTATGTGTGCATTGCAATCTAAGATGTCATACATTTATAATCTTCTATAGGAAGTAGTTTGCTCTCTATGCATGTATGGTGGCACCGTTAAAGGGCATTCATCTTGATTGAGAACATAATCCATGAAATATACAAGAAAAAATACATATGTATAATATTTGAGCATCTTCATTGTAAATTAGCATTATTTTTAAGAAAAATATGCATTTGAAACATTACATGCTACAATTAGGGAATGTAACGAACACAACTGTATAAATATACAATTTGAAATATATAATAATAATAATAATTAATGAGCTCGTGGGGGGCAGACCAGGTGGTAAAGTGGAATTGTTGAAATTGGTTGTAAATGGAAGGTCTTGTGTTCAAATCCCCCCAAATTTACCCGTGCACCATGGTTCAGGCCCTGTGGATGCACCTAGGGGTATAGTGGTAGCGATATTGGATCCCTGGACCTCGTGTCACGTGAGTACCAGCCCGTCCCCAATTTTCGATTCCCCTAGTTACAAATAATAATAATAATTAATGAAATGACCAATTATTGTTTAAGCAATTGGAGAATCATAAAAATACCAATTTTAACATAAAATTTTTTTAACATTAAAGGTTTCAATATATCATAACCCTTCAAAGTGAAATAGGACCCTACCCTTCAAATTTGATCCATGCACCCGTGTCTTCCTTTCAACTCGTGGGTATTATTAAAGGAAAGGAAGAAATGCAGAACTCGTCAGAAAAGTGAGAGAATAACAACTCGATCAGGATACTAGCTCGATTGAGCCTCTGCTTAACCACACTTTAACCCTCAATTGAGCTATTTAAAAAATGTGCTCAAACACTCAATTTTAAAGAATAATTTATCGTTGGATTCCATAAAAAAATGGACCGGAGTGCCACAAACATCTAACAATTAGCTTACTCTTATAGAAGTTGCTTCAACAATTTCAACAAGTAAGAGGTTGTATATTAAAATAATTCAAATTGCAATTTTAACTTCATGGAATTGCAGTTTTGTCAATTACAAATTCAACAATAAAAGGTTAGAGGCGAAATTGCAATTTCAACAACTACGAATTATCAATTTCAACAAATATATGACTTACGAGAAATCCACATTTTTAAAAGGAAAAATGCAATATCATCAAGTGGTTGTTTGAAATTTTAGTGACTAAGAATTGTCAATTCAACAATTAGAGAATTATAGAAATCACAATTTGCATCCATAAATTGTAATTTTGGTATTTTCAACAATTAATTAATTAATTTTCAATAATTTCAATTTCATATAAATCCATGTTAGTCTTGGATGTATTATGATTTCTTAGATTACACTATTGATCCATTAGTATCTTTACTCTTCCACTTCCTAGATAGCCTGATCCAATAGTCACTTACAATCTTAACCTTCTTCATTGGTTGGATTTATTCTTTGCTTTTCCCTAACCATAGGAAGCGAGGTATGAAAGCAAGCTCAATCTAGAGAATAACAATAATTAACTTTTACACAATGAGAAATACCATTACTTGCTAAGATTAAAATTAGTCATGCCTTATATTTTTTAGAAATAAATCATTTGATTTAAGGATGGAATGTGTACGAGTGGGGGTCTTACTAGACCTTAGAAGAACTACAAAGACAAATTTTGCATGAGGATTAGGATCCCTAAATAACAACCAAGCTGAATGGCATGTATTACTGCAAGTAGCAAAAAATATTGCTACCCTCAATCTGCCCAAAGTAATTATTTTAGGAGACTTTATTCTCCATTTGTTATGCTAAAAAAAATATAGCCAGTGAGGAAGCAAACAAAGGACATATTCCATGACGAACCATTTCCTTTGAGTCTCATTCATGTCCGAAGATGCAACAATGATCTTGTGGGCAGTTTGGATAATCTTGGTGCAATCATGAACAAGGAAATATGTGTTTAAAAGTGGGGTCATCGTTTTAGGAAGTGGATCCCATAGCCTTTTTTCTATGGATATGAGTTACCTACACGTATCATTTTGAGGTGGTAGATTCAATCTTGGAAATGGGTGCTCAGACCTTAACTTGTGCCTCGTGTCTTATGCTTGCCTAAATGCTTCCCCATGCGATGCCTTTAGCTCACACATACCTTCTCCTTCTCGTACCTAGGGAATTATGGTGATGGTTATTGCTCCTTGGGATGATTGTGGAATTATCTTATGCGACAAATCCAACCCTAAGTTATTTTTGTCGCTCATATTGTGCTCTTCCCTAGTCAATATTGAAGTGGGTTTTGTGGAGGAGAGTGTAGATGTTGGCTTGGTGGAGGGAAATTACAAAAGGGCCTCCCTTTCTAGACGAAGTTGGATCCATGCTTACTACTCTTAAAATTGTCGAGGACCGTCTCAAAGAGTGCAGGGTGTTTGTGTTTGTGTCGGGCTTGGGCTTGGTCAGGCCCTTACCCTTTGTTGGGGGTGGACACTTCTTGACCTTTTCTTCCATGTTTGTTGGTCAGAGACATGTCACATAACAAGTTTTTTTTTTTTTTAACGATATATTTAGTTCTTATTCTGGGTCAATTGCCCCTCGATGAACTATTGGTGCGACAAACAAGATGATGCCATCTTGGATATGGGCTTTCTACGAGGTTTTTGTTAACATTTTTGACCTCAAGCAAATGATGAGGACGTTGCATGATCAATTTGAAGGTATGGTGGATGATTTAAGAAATGTTTCTTATCACATTTTCATAATGGACAACTAGATTGATGACATTGAGAGGAACCTAGGGAGAAAGGAGGTCAAACTGAACATTTAAGGGAAGTCGTGGAAAAATTGTTGAGTTTGAATCATGGAAGTCATAATCGTAACAACTATTCACTGTAGGATCTGGAGGAGGATTCAATGCACCAACCCACTTTTGAACCTAGGAAATTGGAATCCTTTAGGCCCCCTCTAGGCATGACTAAAGAAGTTCATGTTTTGTTTGATGATTTATTTTTTGCTTATATGTAATGTATTTCAATTCTTTACTTCTCTTACAGAAATATGTGCTTATCTACAACACTAGATACTGTGTAAGTACTCGAGGTTTCTTGATATTTAAGATAACAACAAGGGAATTTTGTTTTTAAATATTTTCAATTCTTACCACGGTAGCTAGATGGAGTTTTTTTTCTATAATTTCTCACTTGATTTTTCAGCCTTTTTAATACAAAACCATTCTCATTTCTATTTTTTTTTAAGGAATAAATCATTTGAAAATCAAGCAAGATATTAAAACAAATCATAAATTAAGTTTTATTTGAGGAAAGTGTATATTAAGAATGTTGATTAAACTTTTATATGCTCGAATGTAAATTTGTTTATGTATTTTTAAATATATTAATAATAAAGTTTTTGCATAATAAATTGTCCATTGAGTCTAGCTCTAAGTTAGTGGTTGTGGGATGGAGTGTTATGCTTTTCACAAGGAGAATATTCATATATATTCACTAGATTAAAAATGAAACATTTCTTGTATCATTTTATATATAAAGCACATGTATCATTTTATTAAAGCACGTGAAAGTCATATGTAATAAACAATGATATTTCATAGGTTTAATTTTTTTAAGATTATAAGACTTAGTAAGTTAACATTAAATTAAACTATGTTAATAGTTAAGATTTTACATAATAAATAATATATTAATATTTTTATTGAAAAAAAGTGTTACAATCATAATATATACTTTCTCATTTATGAATATAGTTATTAACATTTATTAAAATCAATTTTGTTTAATCAAATCCTTAAAATGGTAAGAAAAACTTAATTTAAAAAAAATTATTTGCATTCCTAAATCACCAATTATAACAAGTTAAAAATATCAAAAAAATGAAAATCATAACATAATAAGTACCTTTATATATACAACACAAATTTATATATTTTATAAAAAAATTATTTTTTTATTTTAGATGGTTTAATATCTAATTATTACAAATAACTAAAATAACTTTATAACAAATAAAAAAATAAAAATGATAACATAATAATTACCTTTACATATATACAACACAAATTTTTATTTTTATTTTTTAAATAGTTAAGAAATCGACCAAAATGTTGCATTGCAAAACATAAATAACATTAAAAATATTGTCACTTCTAAGTTTAAAGAGAAAAATGTGGTGTGAGAAAAATTTAGAGGATAAAAGAAAATCAAGATATTATAAGGACGTCATCAACCTTACTCTAGAAGATCAAAAGTATCTCTCCATTTTAACTAGCTCAAAGAAAAAATTTAATATAGCCAAGATAAGGACTAACTCTCATGAGCTTCATAGTGAAAGTGGTAGTCTTACACCCAACTATCCAAGCTCTTTGAGCATAGAAATACAATTTTAAAACAAACTAAATAATGCATTTCTTTGGATTCGAATGACCAAAGTTTGGTCTGATTGGATGTTAACGGTCATCATCATCACTACTATAAATAACTAAAATAATTTTTAATTTGCTGAAAAAACTAAAATAACTTTTAAAATATATTAAATTAAATTTATATATTTTCAAAAATCTTACCAATTTCATCATTTTAATTTCCAACTTGATATAATGTAAAATTTTGGGTGTCTTTTCTATGATTACAATTTGTTATCTTCTTATTGATTCTAATACAAAATTTAAATACTTTTATATTATTGACTTTTTATGGGATTAGTAACATTATGTTATTAACCATATTAATAAAAATATTATAATTAATTTATGATTAAATTTATTTGTGACATCTATTTACTATTATGCAAATAAAGTTATTTTTCTTGAAAAAAGAACTATTTTCTATCTTTATTAATGAAAAATCATAATTAAATAAATTTGTGACATCTACCTACCATTATGCAATTTAAGTTATTTTTTTTTAAAACTAAAAAAATTTCTACCCTACTTTTTTATGGGTTATTGGAAGTGATAATTTCTGGCAAACCTTTTATCATTCATTTTAGTATTAAATATATCTAACATTAAATTAAAAATGATAAAAACAAGTATTAAACTAAAATTAAAAAAAAATATCCATAAACCAATTGAACCCAAAATGTAGGTATCCGCTACTTTAAAACTTCGTTTAAAGATTATTACATAATACATGTAAACCTGACTTAACAAAGTGCTAAACTAATAATGTTATAATCCCAAATAATATTAAGACACTTGGAGCGACGATTTTCCTGGAAACTAGTACTCCACTCAGCTGTGTCATTTTTTTCATGTGAAGGACAACTATTGGTAGTCTAACATAAGGCAAGCTGCATAAACATACAATGAAACAACCTAAAATAGAGTAATTCTCAGTTTTTTTTCATGTGAAGGACAACTATTGGTCGTCTAATGAGTTTTAGAAACTGTTAAATTATTTAACATAACTCTCTTCTGTGTTATATAAAATAGGTAAATGTGCATAAGGATAAAATGATTCTCTACAAAAACCAACTAGGGTTGTTACTTAAAAATAAAAATGGGACTAATCATTTGTATAATAATTGCCATCAAATTTTCATTTAACAATACACTGATTTGAAATGCCAGGTCCGACATTTCTGCACTACAAATGCAAGACATAAAATGTAATGGAGCACCGCAGTTATGAACCCTAAATCTGTTCACAGTTTCATACATTATCAATCGGGATAAGCTCGGCGCTTCAAACCCCTTAAGCATGAAGGATGCAACTTGAAAAAGTTGCAAGAAATAAAATTGTTTATGGTGTATCTCAAAGTTGACATAGTAAATTAATTTTGAAAAATGTATGTCTCAACAAGATTTAGTTCCTCTTGGAGTTAATGACAAGACCGCTATGATACTGAACAAACCTGGAGCATATGAACAACAATAACATTTTGCGCAAATATAGTAAGCAATAATTTTTTTACTTATCTATGATACAATTGTTCAATATTTTCCAATAGATAATGCAATCTCCTATGATATTCCATATAGTCTGCTACAGATTTCTCAACAATTTTCTATTCGAATACCACAATTTGTCTCCTATGATATTCCATATAGTCTGCTACAGATTTCTCAACAATTTTCTATTCGAATAGTACAATTTGGTGTCGATCTTACACAATATGATATTGAGAACTGGTGATATCTTCTGTAATCTAGTAACTTTGAACAATAAGTTGTTTAAACCTTCTTCCTGCATGAAATCCACAGTTGATTTGTAAATAAGTACTGCATTGAAATCCACAGTTGATTTGTAAATAAATAAAATAAAGAGAACTTCTAAAAGAACCATTACGGAAAACCTGAAACATGTAGTTCAAGGCCCAACAATACTTAGCATGCTGTAGAGCATTTAATGCTACTGCAGCAGACATACCAACTTTTGGATTAAAATTGTTTAAGATCCAAGGATTGGCATGCCTGCTGCAGTGGCATTAAATGCTCTGCAGCAGGCTAAGTATTGTTGGCCATAATTCAAGCCATCCAAGCCATCCAACAGACCAACAATGAAGTCAACGATTGACTTGGTTGTGTTGAAAGCTCTAATCTAAGTTCGTTATCTATCCTAACGGTCATACCGTTAGAGATCAGTTATACATTATGTACTATATATGTACCATTGTGTACTATT
>LPNX010854217.1:14272-144072 GCA_001517045.1 Pseudotsuga menziesii
TTGCTCAAGCAGTGACATTTGCAGCTTCATTGAACACAAAGATTGAAGATATTGCAGCCAGTTTGAGTGATTGAAGCCACTGAAATTTTAATATGTAGAGAAATTAAAACAGAGTTTTCAGCATTTAGAATTAAAAAAAAAACAATTCAACACCTATTTTCTGAACTTGTACCTGTTCAGATTGTTATCCTTGCATTCTATGTTTCTGCAAGTTTTGTGGTACTTACTATTATTCATTTAGTGAGTACTAAATATTGTTGAATTGAAAAATGATTGTAATTGGGTGCATTTTTGGTTGAACCCAGCACCCATAAAGAAAGAGTGAAAGTTAAAAGTTTTCAGAACCATCAATTAAGTAGAACACATGAGAGTCTACTTTTCATGGATCTTGATACAATTTTTGTGATCAACAGAAGGCATTAGAGCTTCTAGTTGATATGGTTAATGGTAATCCTAAAACCACCTCTTCGTTAGTGGTCATCCCAAAACCACCTCTTGATATCTTTGATAGTTTTATGGTCAACTTAAAACCATTAGTTTTTGGTCAACTCGAAACCATGCAACTTAGTAGANTGGATACAATTTTTGTGATCAACAGAAGGCATTAGAGCTTCTAGTTGATATGGTTAATGGTAATCCTAAAACCACCTCTTAGTTAGTGGTCATCCCAAAACCACCTCTTGATATCTTTGATAGTTTTATGGTCAACTTAAAACCATTAGTTTTTGGTCAACTCGAAACCATGCAACTTAGTAGAAGTCTTACTACTTCTACTAAATTTTTTGTGTCAGAGAGATTTTCAGCCATTAGTAGCTGAGCTTTTTGAGTTTTACTCTCTCAATTTGCTTGACACATTTGATTGTCAAGTAGGCAGTTTTTCAGGCAATACCGAACTTAAGATTAAGAAGGGATGTTGAAAGCTCTAATCTAAGTTCGTTATCTATCCTAACGGTCATACCGTTAGAGATCAGTTATACATTATGTACTATATATGTACCATTGTGTACTATTGATTAATGGAGCAAATTTGTGAGCCTTTTCTGCCAGTTATATTTTCATTCTTGTTTGCTCCCTATTTTCTTAATGATTTAACAGGTTGTTGGTCTGTTGGATGGCTCAAATAGTTAAGAGAAAGAGAACACCAAGTGACGCGCATGACAACATAAGGAAAAGCATTAGTTTATTTTTGATTCCTCGTTGCAATGGATCAATCTTTGAGTGATGAGTTCTCTATGGTTGACTTCGCCTTTGGTCTGTTGGATGGCTCAAATAGTTAAGAGAAAGAAAACACCAAGTGGCGCACATGACGACATATGGAGAAGCAAGCATTAGTTTAGTTTTGATACCTGATTGCAGTGGATCAATATTTGAGTGATGAGTTCTCCATGACTACTCAAATACGGTTGGATCGAGAAGGTTGTAACGTAGGCTAAACTCCATCCATGCGAACAGCATGTTTTTGCCTTAACTATAACGTAGATAAGACTAGTGATCCACAAATTTTATAATATAGTAGTTTTACTTACTAAATTTCTACCGCATATCTTATGTAAATAAACCATCTAACTCCATGTGGGACGGATCTCCCCATATTTAGTTTGAGCGGCGCAGATCACCCACTTTACTCTGATGTTGCCGAATAACATGGAAAAAAAAGAATAGCTTTTACGGTTAGTTGCTTTTCATGCCATTACTCCTTATTTCCTATTAAATAATCGTTCAATACTATTGGTTCGAAGCAACACCTATTTCAATTAGTCCTCCATTTACCCATGACTACTAGTTATCAAAAGAACCACGTTCCAAAGCTTTGTTGGTCTTGATTAGTGCTTCCAAGGTAGGGTACTTTTTCTTTGGTCCATATTACTTTTTACAAAAGTTTGGTACTTTTTAGTCTTTATAGAGCATTTATTGGGACTAAGCTAAAATTAACCAGCTTGTTGTGCAGGATTTAATGCAACTTTTCGATTTAAGTGACTTGAGATCCAACGGCCTGCTACACAGCTAACGTCGCATTAGATTCATTCCCCAAAATATAGACATATGAATTAAGATTTAGTTAATTTCTTCTTTAAATGATCCAATCATTTGGGCCCAAAAATAGACAGAACCACTCTCATTCAAACGAAAGTTGCTCGAACACAGCCCCAGCATAGATGGATTAGTTGCTTCAATCCAACAAACCAACCCTACGCATTCCTCCCGCCACAGGAAATTGGATGTTGCAAGATTATTACTCCTTCCTATGCACCTATAAAGGTTTCATCAATAAACATAGTGATCCAATCAGCAACTGACATGCTCGCCTTCGACAGGTCCACCTCGACATGTTCATTGGATAGGTTCTCCTTTGACATGTCTACCTCGACATGTTCATTTGATAGGTTTGCGTCGATAGGTCTTCCTCGAAATAAGCATACCAACATGCTTTACGACGGTTGAAATTCTCGACCTCTATAACTTCTTTTGTAACTGAACGTAGCGGGTAGTCACCCAAGCATCTTAGCATCCTATATAAGCATGTACATTAATGTAATATACATTATCTGATTCCTCCATATTTCATGGAGCAGACGTAATAAATTGGTTTGAATTCTTGCATATTGTTTGTGTGTATATTTCTTGTCGACCTAGTGTGTTTCCTGCTTTGCTGGTTCTTTTTATATGCTTCCGCCATAACATATCTCGACTCATTCAGTCGACTGTTGTCTCCAACGTGCACTTGGGCACGACTTGGATCATTGGTATCAAAGAAAGATCTTGTTTGGAGCTTAAGTTACATAATCCATTACATCAAAGTTATTAACTTATGCATGTTCAAACATGCTCACAAACCCAACAACACAAGCATACACTTCCTTCGAATTCAAAAAAGATGACCGAAGAAGCAAACAATAGACATGCAACTGATGAGACAGAACAACTGATAGAAAAAACACTTGCTCTCCAGCGATCCAAAATCTTCACCTAGTTCAATGAGATTCTCATGCGAGTCACTATGAACTCCGGGGAATCCTTGATGCGACCTCACTCCGATAAAATCATCCCCTTCAAAGTGCAAATGAATCTGAACATACCGAACCTTCAAGGCAAGAGTGAAGCAGAATCTGTTGACAATTGGGTACAACAACTAGAATCCTACTATGCAGTGAATCAACTCTTCTAAGCGGAAAATATCACCATTGCATCCTTAAATATGTCAACCTCTATACACTGCTGGTGGGAGAATCTATCAACAAAGATGGAAAAAGAAGATGTTGAGCACATAGTTGTCATTGATGTCAAAGGTGTTCACGAATGACAAAGGAATAACCAATGGATATGGTGGCAGACTGAAGGTTGTAGGTATCCGGAATAACAAAGGAATAACCCTATTATAGGTTTCATGTTGCATAGTGAATGACAAACGAATAACCCTATAACAAGTTCAACGACTAAGATTGATCATCCAATGTTGTTGCAGAATGAATTGTCACAGAGAACATCTGCAAAGAAATTGCGCAAATCCGCAAAGTCATGGTGAGATCCGAATTCGATGATTAGGAAGAATCTCGTACGAGATCCAACGACTGAGGATCAGTTCTGCAAGATATAGATGGGAGGATGAAGTTCCACAAAAGATCAAAATCAGACAGGTTATATTAGTTCCGCACTAGATCTGACGGTTAAGGATTAATTCTGAAAGTTAGGCAAAAATCCAAAGTTATGCAAAAAGATCAACATAGTACGACTCATATTAGTTACGCCAAAAGAGATCGACAGTGTGGAAGGAATAATGCAGAAAGGGAATTGCGTTAAAATATTCTATGAACCCGCAATCCGCATCTCACAATCTGGAAATCAAAGGTCAGGAAAACACCCACAAAATATCAACAGTGCAGAATTGTGGTTGCGGAAAGAAGTTTGCGGAAAGTCGAGATACAATGTTGGGAAATGTTACATCCCGCATCCTGCATCCCACATCCCGCAATCTGGAGAGATCGAACAGCTAAAGATAGTTTTGCTAAAAACATATCAACGGTTCAGAAAAAGAAGTGCAAAAAAAAAGTTTGCGAAAAGTCAAAGTCCGATGAAGATCAATGGTGGGGAATCGCTGAAACAGAAACTTGGTGTGGAAATACGATTTCAAGAGGAAATCTATAGACTAGATCAATGGTCTGGAGAGATTCGGACATAAGATCAATGGTCCAGATTGTATCTGGAGAAGAAGATTACGGAAGCACCAGAAATTGATAAACAGGGCTGCGGAAATGAATTCTGAGCTGTGAGAAGAACAAAACGATACATTTGCTGAAACTTAACGATGAAATGATGCGACAGTTGAATGGGTAGATGATGAAGAGGTATGTCTGTAAATAAATAGTCACAATCCAAAATGAAAGAGCACAGCTATGAAGAGTTGAATTGATACGAAATAAGTATAGGGTATTTAAATAAATGAATGTGTAAAGAATTAAGTGTCTCTGTTAGTAAGCATGAAAGAATCCAAGGTGAATAGTTTTCAACTGTTTTAAAAGGCTGAGAAAATCAGTCTAGGGTGGTAGGGTGGTGGTAGGACAAGCCATAGGTCTGCAAGGGGTCGAAGCATCGTTGCAGTCGTAGCTGGAGAATATGGTTTTGTAGCATGCTTGTATGTTGAAGCAGGAAAAAAACCATAGGGGTGTTGTAGCATCCTTGTTTGTAGTTGCAAGAAAAATCTAGGGTGCGTCTACATCCTTTCTATTGCAGCAGATAAACAATTTTGTAAATTCATCTTATTAATGAGTTTGTGTTGGTGGTTTTCTCTTTTGAGGTTTCCATGATAAAATATATGTTCTGATGGTTTATTTTTGTTTATTTTAAAGTAAAAGATGACAATACTGATTTACCCACCCTTCTCTATATTGTGGGATAAACCAACAATTGGAATCAGAGCAATTTCCTTCACAAACAGCTTAACCACTGGAAGGAAGATCCCATCCAATAATCACAATAATAAGGTTTGGCCACTAACAAACCTCCATTGTTTACCAGAGAAAATTATGCTTATTGGAGTGTAAGAATTAGGTATCATCTGATGTCCCTGGGATGGAAGGTTTGGGAAGCAACTGAAAAGGACCTTAAGATAGGAAACCAATACCCTACAGGCATAGTTGAACTAGGTGAATATGAAGGTAATTCCAAATACCTAAATGCAATCTTCAGTGGTTTAACAAACTTGTTATTTACTAAAGTTATGCAATGCACATCCGCCAAACAAGCTTGGGACAAGTTGATAATTATCTATGAAGGAGAATCTAAGTTTAAAGAATCCAAACTTCAAACATATAAAGGTCAATTTGAAATTCTTAAAATGAAAGAAGAAGAGAACATTGGTGAATACCTTCTTCATGTAGACGAAGTTGTTAATGTGATCAGAGGGCTTGGAGGAAAATTAAAAGAAAAGGAAGTAGTAAGAGAGGTACTAAGAACATTATCAATGACATATGAGCTAAAGGTATCCACCTTAGAAGAATGAGATGATCTTAAAAAGGTAACAAAGGATGTGTTACATGGAATTCTTACTGCATATGAGATGAGAACAAAACAAAACAGATCCTCAAGAAAAGAAGCAGCTTTTGAAGCCTCCTTAAAAAATGAATCAGAAAACCCAAATGTTGAGGAAGCCTTTTTCATTAATAAACTTGAGAGAGGGATGGGAAAATACAAGGGGAAGTTACCTTTAAAGTGTTTTAATTGTGGAAGGATTGGACATTTTGTCTCAAAATGCACCTACACTAAACAAGATGAGAATGAAGAAAAGGAAACTTCAAAATTCAAAAAGGGTAAAACAGGAAACAAGAAAAAATCCTATGGGAGAAAGAAAATGTTTTACACCATGGAAGGCAGTGAAGATTTAGATGGAAGTGAAGTTGAATAAACTGAAGTTTTATTTATGGGCCTAGATACTCAAGCCTCAAATAGTGACTCAGATGTGGAAGGAAAAGTAGACCTAAGAGATGAACTTGTAAGCGCCCTTGAAGAACTTAAGAAATGTAGGAAAAAGAACAGACAGTCAAATCTTATCATCAGTCAGTTGGAAGCTCAACTTCTAGATGAAAAAAAGGTTGAGGAGGACCTAAGCCTAAAACTCAAAATAAGAATACAGGAGTCTGAAAATATTGCAGAAGAATTCATGCAATTCAAGAGAAATATTGATGAAGAATCTATCAAATCAAAATTTGAGAATAGCTCTGGTTTGGGGTTTGTTAAAAGGAAGAAGAAGAAGCCATAAAGTTTTCTTGTCACTAATCAAGAAGGAAGTAAGAAAATCTATGCCGAAGTACTAAAGACTCCAGCTAAAAGGAAAGAAAGCAAGAAAGTAGGCTTAATTTCTCAATATAAAATAGAAATAATATAGATCCCAAGAGACCAAATAGATATCTAAAGATCTTTTTAGATCACTGCTATTCCTGTAACAATTTTGGTCATAAAGCTGTAAATTACAGAACTGAAAGAAAGGTTTTTGAATACATGAAGAAGTCATCAAGTAACAAGTCGAAGGGAAATAAGAACCTTTTTACACTACTCTAAAAATATGACATAGAATGTTATAAGTGTAATAACCATGGACATATGGAAAGAGACTGTAAACTGAATACTCCTTTGAGGAATATTATTGCAGTCAAATCTCAGAACACCAAACAAAAGAAGTATTGGAGAGAAAAGGAAGAACATGAGAGTTCCATGATTTATTTATGTGCAACCGAAAACCGAAAATTATGGCCCTTGGATAGTGGTTGTTCAAAACACATGACCGGTGACCCGAGCAAATCCATAACCTTAAAAGATAATAAGGGAAAAGTCACTTTTGGAGACAGTTTGTCCTCCAACATAATCAACAAAGGAACAATTGTTGTCAATAGCAATATCAAAGCATGAAATGTTTTGCTCGTTGAACACCTCAAGCCTAATCTTCTCAATGTAAGTCAAACAAGTGACCAAGGACACATCTGCATATTTGACTCAAGAAAAATGTGAAATCAAGAATAAGAAATCAGGAAAGGTCGTTGGCATTTCTATGAGAAATAGAAACAATGTATACATTTTGCAAAATGAAAACCAAAGCTACTTAAGTATGGTAGATGAAAGTTGGTTATGGCACAAAAGGTTGGGACATTTAAGTTTTGACAATCTTGCCAAAATAAGCACAAAGGAAGTTGTAAGAGATCTACCAAAAATTTCAGTTCCTCTAAACTCTGGATGTAAACTTTGTCAACATGGGAAGCAAACCAGAGCGAGTTTTAAAATAAAAGAACATATGACCTCACACCCTCTACAAATAATACACACAGACCTTTGTGGACCAACCAGAACTAAAATCTTGCAAGGATATCACTATTTCATGTTTTTCATTGATGATTACACAAGGATGACATGGGTGGCATTCCTCAAAGAAAAATCAGAAGCTTTTGAATAATTTAAAATCTTCAAGGAAATGGCTGAAAATGAGTTAGGTATGAAAATCAAGTGTCTTAGATAAGATAATGGGGGGAAATTTACTTCAAATGAATTCAATGAGTTCTATGAAGGTCATGGAATTAAGAGACAATTTTCAGCTGCAAAAACTGCTTAATAGAATGGGATTGTTGAAAGGAAAAACATACCAGTCCAAGAAGCTGCCAAAACTATGCTCAATGAAGAAAAATTGTCAGATTCATTTTGGAGAGAAGTTGTATACACAGATGTCTACATACTTAACATAGGACAACTCAGATTGAATAAGGATAAGACCCCCTACGAATTATGGTATGGAATACCAGCCTCAGTCAAATATTTTAAAGTGTTTGGCAGTAACTATTACATCAAAAGAAATGAGGATGACCTTGGAAAGTTCGACTCTAGGAATGATGAAGGAATATTTTTAAGATACTCATCCACCAAAAAGGCATATAGGTGTTACAATAAAAGGTTAAATAAAATTGTAGAAAGTGTTGATGTGGAAGTAGATGATATAAAACCAAGGAAAGAGAAAAATCTTGGCAGTATTTAAAATACATGTGATGATGAAATAAAAGACTAGTAAAAGGATGAGAGCATTCATAACGAAGAAGAAGACAAAGAGAAGGAATATACACAGGAATATGATGAAGAATTCCCTAAACCTGACTCTAAAACTCCTTGTAGGAGGGTACAAAAGGATCATCTGGAGTCACAGATCATGGGTGATAAAAATGATGGAGTCAAAACAAGAAGACAACTACCAGATGTGGAACAAGCCCTACTTTCAATATTAGAACCCAAGAAATTTACAGAATCCAACAAAAGTGATGAATGGGTTAAAGCCATGAATGAAGAGATAGATCAGATTGAGAAAAATGAGACCTGGGAAATTGTACCAAGACCTGAAGATAAGAACATTGTAGGAACCAAATGGATTTTCAAAAACAAGTTCAATCAATATGGACAAGTAATAAAGAACAAAGAAAGATTAGTTTGTAAGGGGTATGCCCAAGTGGAAGGTATAGATTTTGAATAAACTTATGCTCTTGTAGCCTGACTTGAATCAATGAGAATGTTTTTAGCATTGTCATGTCATAAAAACTTCAAAGTATATCAAATGGATGTCGAGTCTGCATTCCTGAATGGAAAACTAGAAGAAGAAGTGTATAGTGAACAACTTGAAGGGTTTCTCCTATCTGAAAACAAAGATTATGTCTGTAAACTGGAAAATGCACTCTATGGTCTCAAACAAGCTCCAAGAGCACGGTTTTCAAGACTAGATAGTTACTTGAAACAACAAGGTTTTAAAAGAGGAGTCACTGAAAAGTAATCTTTACCTAAAAGTCAAAGATAAAAATATGATCATTGTTGTCATCTATGTGGATGATATCATTTTTGCAAGCAATATTCAAATCCTAAGTGTAGAATTTGCCTATTAAATGAAGAAAGAATCAAAATGTCAATGTTTGGTGAATTGGCATTCTTCTTGGGATTCCAAGTCTACCAAACAGAGGAATGAATTTTCATCTCTTAAACTAAGTACATAAAAGATATGTTGAAATTTAAATGGAAGATTCCAAACCTGTTGATACTCCTATGGTCACTGGTTTCAAGTTAAGTAAGGGTGATAAATATCCGAATGTAGATCATACCATGTTTAGATCTATGATTGGCAGTCTGCTATATGTGACAGCCACAAGACCAGATGTGATGGAAGTTGTAGGATTGGTGGCTAGCTTCCAGTCACCTTTCAAAGAAACACATGTAACAGCTAATAAAAAGGATTTTTAGATATCTAAAAATTACCATGGAGTATGGTTTCTGGTATCCAAAATGACAAGAATTTACCTTGAAAGCGTTTACTGATGCATATTGGGAACGAAGTGTTGATGATCGAAAAAGTACTAGCAGAGTAGCATTCTTTCTAGGAAATTGTTTAGTATCATGGTCAAGTAAAAAAAAACCTCCATTTCTCTCTACATCAGAAGAAGAATATATTGTTTCCACATCATGCTGCACTCATGTTATTTGGATGAAACAAACCCTAGAAGATCTACTTGTAAAATATGAACATCCAATAGTGATCAATTGTGATAACACCAGTGCTATAAATATGTCTAAAAATCCTATCATGCATTCTAAGAAAAAACATATACCAATCAAGTATCACTATATAAGAGAACGTGTATCTCAAAAAGATGTCAAATTAGAATACATTGACACAAAATAACAGATTGCTGACATTTTCACCAAACCACTACCTAAGGAAGCCTTTGAGCGTCTTAGATGGAAAATGGGAGTAGTTCCATTACAAAAGTACTAAGAGGAGAAAGCTCAATCTTGTTAGATTTTTATCATTTAAGCAATAGGATCTTATATGAGAGAATAACATGCACAACCATCAATCACAAGAGACAATAGACACAAAGATTTATCCTCGGGGAAACCATAAAGGAAAAACCCCGCAACTTCCTTAGAGATAGAATGAGCACCAATGGAAGCAGTAAAACCCAAAGACATAAAAGATGATCTCCAACAGTTGTTCTCTCTCTCACTTGAGTGAGCTTCTTCTCTCTCACCTATGCACTATAGCTGGGTGAGTGTGTGTCTCAAATAGAGAGGCTCACTCTTTATTTATATTCTTTTGTTCACTTAATATTTGACTCAGTTACGTAGGCTCAAGTAATCCTAACTCAGTTATGTATGCTCATGTAACCACAACTAGGGTACTAATGACCCGACTTACAACGGAGGGGATTACCTCATGACTTTTAGTAATTCTCCCGATAGGAACATCGGGGTACAAGGAAATACAAGTGATTCTCCTTATAGGAGCATCAGAGATAAATGAAATATAATATATACAAGTGAATACATTCTAAAGTTACAAATAAATCAACACTCCCTCTTAACTAGGAAGGTATTCTCTTGACACAATTCATCAGCACAATTCTTCTTCTCTGGATCATTATCAAAGCTAGATCATCACTGGATCACCATCAAAGTTGGATCATCACTAGATCACCATCAAAGATGGATCATCACTGGATAATCATCAAAGCTGGATCATCACTAGATCATCATCAAAGCTGGATCATCATCAAAGTTGGATCATCATTGGATCATCACTAGATCATCATCATCATCACTACTTTCACTATCTCGATCAAATGGTGCTATCTCTTCATTCTTCTTGTCACAGGAAGTTACACAGAGCCAACCCTTTTTTATGTTAGTTGTAGGCCTAACCGTAGTGTAGGTATTCCTCTATAGAGCTAGTCCTTTTTCATACTGGGTGTAGGCCTCTACAAATCCAATCCTTTTTCATACTGGATGTACCTCCACAGAGCCAATCCTTTTTCATACTAGATGTGGGTCTCTACAGAGCCAGTCCTTTTTCATACTGGATGTAGGCCACTATAGAGCCAACCCTTTTTCATGCTGGATGTACTTCCATAGAGCCAGTCCTTTTTCATACTGGATGTGGGTATCTACAGAGCCATTCCTTTTTCATACTGTATGTATGCCACTAAAAATCCAATTGTTTTTCATGCTGGATGTACTTCCACAGAGCCAGTCCTTTTTCATACTGGATGTGGGTCTTTATAGAGCCAGTCCTTTTTCATACTGGATGTGGGTCTTTACAGATCCCGTCCTTTTTCATACTAGATGTAGGTCACTACAGAGCCAGCCCTTTTTCATGCTGGATGTACTTCCACAAAGCCAATCCTTTTTCATACTGGATTTGGGTCTCTACAGAGCTAGCCATTTTTCATGCTGGATGTAGGCCACTTCACTTATATCTGACCATGGGAGTCCCCGCCTACCACCATGCCAAAATGGCACAACACTTACATCTGACCATGGGAGGAACCAATCCTGCCACAATGTCAGAAGGGCACAACACTTACATCTGACCATGGGAGGAGCCAATCCTACCACTAGGTCAGAAGGGATCAACACTTACATCTGACCATGGGAGGAATCAATCCTACCACCATGTCAGAAAGGCTTAAGGACTCAACTCTTCCCCTTGGAAGGAACCTCAATCTAGAGAACACCAAGCTTCCCCTTGAAGTACTCAAACTTCACTCTAACCATTTTTAGCATAGGATCACATTAGGGATGATTACGTCTAAGGATAACCTACGAGCTTGACTGGGACCGATTACATCCAAGGACAACCTACAGGACCTTTTATGTCTGAGCCACCTACGAGCTTCACCAGGATTTTATGCTTAGACAACCTATATCACCGGTTATGCTAGAACTCGCTCTTTCGAGAGATCTTGATCTGGATCACATACTGGAGCTTCACTGCTCCTCTCTGCATGATACAAAAATGCAAGTCAAAACAATCAAATCAAATAGTAGTTTTCAAAAGAAACATACTACCTCCCAAATAGCCGAGCAAGTGGCCACATATTTGTTATCTCCCAAAATAATTTATTTCGATAGTATGAAGAATCTAATTCATGCAATAAGGGATATGAATATCA
This sequence comes from Pseudotsuga menziesii, assembly GCA_001517045.1. Lineage (NCBI taxonomy): Eukaryota > Viridiplantae > Streptophyta > Pinopsida > Pinales > Pinaceae > Pseudotsuga > Pseudotsuga menziesii. Next base: position 26,233 of record LPNX010854217.1, read on the forward strand.
CTGACAGTTTGAAAGCCTCTGTTTTGGATTAAATTTTCACAAGTTTTATCTTTCAGTGGCTTGGGCAAGGATCATAACATCTCACTAGCCACTGACAGACATACGGACTACGACTTTCGTGATCAAATGAAAACTTCGGCGATCGAAGGTTCTAAGGACTACGTATCGGTGAGGCAAAGCTGAAAGGTTCTACAATGTAGGCAATATAAAGCACTAAATGTTGCCAAAGTCACGTATCGGAAATAGGAACCACTACTTAATAAAGCGTCGGAACTTGAAAACACTAACCGTCGGCAAGATAGCTCACTAAGGAGTTGCAATGGCGGAAGACAGACTGACTACGGGTTTTTCCACAATAGAAAATCATCGGTGATCGGAAGAACTAAGGACTACGGATCGGTGAGTTTGAAAACACTAACCATCAGCATAATAGTTCACTAAGGAGCCACAACGGCGGAAGATAGACTGACTACGGGTTCCATGAAAATAGAATAAATCATTCTGATAGCAATAAAATTAGTTCATTTCACCTACGAAATAGAGGTGGCGTAAAGAACTAAAGATCTGATTCAAACTTCTACTAACCTCTGATAGCGATAGAGCAAAATCACAGACAGTTAAAAATATAAAGTTTTGAAAACAAATAAAACAAAAGTGATGTCGCGCATCGGCGAATAACAACACTGCCCATCGACGGCATAGAGGACTAATGTCCTGATTCCTTTGTCAAACGACTTCCGACAGCGATAAAATTAGTTCATTTCACCTCCGAAACAACGGTAGCATTCCGGTCTAAGGTGCCGATGGGCTAGAAGACAGAGTGTCCGATCGTCGATGCTGAGAAGATTAGTTGTTGGAACCTCTGACACTGCGGCAACATTCATCTTTGAGGTTTCGATGCATTAGTTATTATAGCTTTCGATCGTCGACAAGCTAGTGATGGAAAGCGTCGATACATTCAGGCTTGGAGCACCAATGGGCTAGAGGACAGAGCTTCCTATTGCCGATGCATAAACCGTCGCAACGTTAGTCATTTAAGGCACTGACGCTACGGCAACATTGAGGTTTGGGGTGCCGACGGTTTAGAGGTCAGAGATTTCGATCGGCGACCGCGACAACAAAGTATAAAACTATGGCGGATTAAAGAATAAAGGTCACTTTAGTTAACCACTGAAACACTGGCTTTTGGCGGCAATTTCACACTGAACCAGCAATGGTGATTATCAGCGACTACTGTAGTTATTTAGTATTCTCTCAATGAACTAGATCTTTGAAATAGATAGACAAATAGTTAGCTAGGGTTTTAAACCCTAATCTGAAAAACTATCACTTCTGAGTATTTTTTGTGAAAACAGATCGAAGTTTCAAGATTTGTCATTTTTTGTAGAAGGCTATAAAGCTCATGATCGATTTTATAATAAGAATTCAACTTTAGGGATTTATGAGCCAATAATGCTTTCAAGCTTCTCATTTTAGTTATTCATGATATAAGCTATTTTGTTGTGATATGTTCAGTCATCATCTCTTTCTTTACTGTATTTATGCCTGAATGTGTATTTAGGTCATTTTCAGATTGATTAAAAAGCTAATAGTTGTCATCCTATTGGTTTATTAGTGCTATTTGATTTATAAATACCATCCTAATTAGGATTTATCCATTTATATTCATGTGTTTTGTAATGTAAGTCTTCCATCCTGGTGAGTTCTCCATCCCTGCACCTTATTGTCGAACTTCTAAGCAATTGCAACTAAAAGCCTTCTGAATGAGTAAGTTTTATGCATGTCTTGAGAGTGGAAAGGTTTTATAGGTCAACTGACTTGATCCATATCAGAAAACCCTAAAATTTTTTTTAAGTTACCAGGCATCCTCAAGCTAGAACCTAGAGGAGTTTCCTGGAGCATTAACAAACTGGTGCCGTTGCCGGGGAGAGGAGATTGAAGCTCAGCTTCCCTGGGAGACGACATAGATCCATGCTTTAATGATAGACAAAGATTGTACATTATTATGGTTGTAATCATATATCTGGCGACTCCATTGATATAAGGTGGCTTCAAGAAGACCAAGTACCAGAGCAAACCCAAAGGGGCCACCAGCAACACCTGTTTCAGATCCAGAAGAAATTTTGAGGAAAGCTAGTGCTTTGCTAAGACAGACTAGCAGTACTACACAAAAAGCTACATCATGTATTTCAAGAAATATTTTTGCTATTATTTCTTCTACTGAAACTCTTAATTCCCAGGAATTTTTAGATACATCAAAAAAATATAGGGGTTGGGAATCTTTAAGCACTACTGCTTGTGAAGATCCAATCCCTGGTGAATCCACTAGGATAAGTATACCACCACCTTCTCAGCAAGTATCTTCATCACTGCTACCTTCCACAACCCTATCCATACCCATTTCCAATATGGCTTCCCCTCAATTGACCAAGATGGAAAGGATCCTGGTAGCTAGGTATGCACCCTTAATTCTGCCAAATCCTCTCGCAGCCATGCCTACTAGGGATTATCTCAAGTATATTCCTAAGTTTATAGGGGAAGGGGATTTCACTGCTGAAGAACATATAGAGGATTTTTACAACTATGCTGAAAATATTAACATAGAACAAGAAGATGTATCGACTAGGGTTTTTGTGCAAAGCCTAGATGGCTAGGCTAGTAAGTGGTTTAAGGAACTGCGTGCTAGATCAATGGAAGGCATAGAGGCCCTATATGACATTTTCCTAAAGCATTGGGGAGAAAGGAGGGACCACCTCTACTATATCACATAATTCAGCAACCTGAAAAGAGAAAATGGGGAGTCTGTCTCCAACTTTACCAAGAGATTCAACAATATGTACAACAAGATCCCTACCGAAATTAAGCCCACTGATACCTCAGCTAGGATAACTTATTCAAATGCCTTTGAATTTTACTTCTACTTACTTCTCAGAGAAAGGAGGTCTGCTTCCTTATCACTCATGAAGGATGCTACCCTAGGAGTAGAGTCAAACATTCTGGCATCTCAGAAGGTAAAAGGGAAGATAGACAGGAAAAAGTAGCCAATAGACTATAGTGGGGCTTCGGCATCAGAGAACAATATTGAAAAAATGACCAAACTGTTAGATAACCTGACTACTGAAATGTCTAAATTGAAGGACCAAGGACATCTACCTATGAGGGGTAAAGGGCCAAGTGACTTTGCTCCTCGAAACCCAAATTTTGTTCCTTATAGAAGAGGACAACCCCCAGTTCAGATTCTCAAAAGGAAGAGAAATCAAGGGGAAGATCAGAGGATAAGAGCTCCATTTCAAAACGATGTATTAGAAGAACAGCTAGAATTCATTGAAGAAGAAGGAGAAGCTGAAGACAATATCCACTGCATGGAGCATGAGGTGGACTATTCTTTTCTAACATAGGCAGAATATGAGGAAGCCCTGATTGATGAGCAGATCACTGAAGAGGCTGTCTATCAGGCTGATGCTCAGGGAGGTTACAAACTGAGGTCTAGGCTGGTTGCTCCCCTCAAGAATAATGTTGTAGTTGTCAAGCATCCTGCTGCACCGGCTAGAAAGGTTGTTGTTTTACCAAAGAAAGTGGTTGTCCCATCCAAAGCATTGCATAAGACAGCACCTTTAGCCACACCTAATCAAGTCCAACTCAAACCTACAGCTCCTGAGGTAAGGTTTCTATATAGGCTGCATTATTCCTTCAACCTTGAGTCTGAAATTCAAAAATTGAAAATCCCTTTCCCTTTAATTGAGCTAATGAAGAATGATGCATTCGAAACCTCCATTCCAAATTCCCTTTAGCCCAAGGTGCACATTGACACTGAATTTGTGAACCTGCAAGATGACAATCCTGTTGTAACCCTAGGCCCCATGATCGAAGACCTAAAGGACTCATGCCCACCATTTTATATATCCTTGAAAATCCATGATAAAAACCTCCATAACTATCTGCTGGATTCATGAGCCTCTCATAACCTAATTCCAAAGGCTATGATAGATGAGATTGGCCTCAGCATCACCAAGCCCTACCATGATTTATTCTCCTTTGTCTCCAGGAAGGTCAGGTGCTTGGGCCTCATCAAAGACCTTGCTGTAAACTTAACGCGGCTACCTTCGAAAAGCATAATGATGGACATTGTAGTGGCTGATATTCCTCCAAAATTTGGCCTCTTGCTCTTTCGATCATGGAGCAAAAGAATAGGTGGCACCCTTCAGATGGATCTCACATATGCCACCATTCCCATTTTTGGATGGGATACTAAGAGGCTGTACAGGGAAAATCTGCTAGCATACATTATAAGCAAGGAGAGCCACTCAGTGAATCACCCCATCTACTCAGTGGACACTGATTTTGGGTCTTGCATTTTGCAAATAGATGATAATCAGCAAACATCAGTTCATCTCACTAAGCCCACCTGTCAGCAGCCCGAAGAAGTAACAACAACGGTCTGGACCATGTATTTTGATGGGGCTAACGCTCCAAGCTCAGCAGGTGCGGGTGTAGTATTGATCTCCCCATCTAAGGAAAACATTCACTTATCTTATAAGCTTGATTTCAAAACCACTAACAACGTAGCAGAATATGAAGCCTTGCTGCTAGGAGTTAAAGCTGCCAAGGAGATAGGGATCATGTGCGTGAATATTTTTGGAGACGCAGACCTCATCATACAGCAGGTCAACAACGCTTTTTAGACAAAAAATATCAGATTGAAGGCCTACAGGGACAAGGTATGGAAACTTAGAGACTCCTTTATTTTTTTTGAACTTCCATATATTCCTAGGGCTTTGAATCACCTAGCTGATTCCCTGGTTGTCTCTGCAAGTGCGTTTGTTCCTCCTTTACCCCCTAAGCTTATCTATGATGTTCAGGTCAAGTACAGACCCTCTCTTCCAGACAATGTAAAATTTTGGAGGGTGTTTGAGAATGATGAGGAGCTTAATAAATTCCTTCAGTTAGTAGATGAATTCTCTAACATACACATAGACCAGGAAAACCTTAACATGGAGGAATCCAAACAGCTCAAGTTAAAAGATAAAGTGACTGAGTAGAATATTGTCCAATTTCCCAGCAACTACATACCTCGAGTTCTAGTACCACTGGAAGAACTGTTTGATCACAATGACATCCCTCTCGAGCCTGCCAAAAAGGAGCTAGACCCTGCTATCCAAGAACAAAACATAGGTAGCCAAAGCCGTCCTAAACTGATAAATATTTCCACGGGGTTGAATGCTGATCAAAAGTCAGAATTTTGCAGCTTGATAAAAGAGTTTGCTGATGTTTTTTCTTGGGAGTATAGTGACCTAAAAACTTATGACACCAATATCATCCAACACAGAATTCCTTTGGAGAAGGACACCATTCCTTTGAAACAGAATCTAAGACCCATTAGCCCTCTCCTATTACCAGTGATTGAAAAAGAGATTCACAAGCTCCTTAAAGCCAAGATCATAGTTCCCCTCAGATATTCCAAGTGGATTGCAAACCTGGTAGTGGTAAGAAAGAAAAATGGAGAAATCAGGTTGTGTGTGGATTTTAGAAACCTAAACAAGTGTTCCAGGAAGGAAAACTACCCACTGCCCAAGATGGAACACCTATTGGAGAAAGTCTCGAGGGCTAGAGTTATGTCCTTCCTTGATGGCTTCTTTGGATATAACCAAGTTGTTGTGCTCCCTGATGACCAAGAGAAAATTACCTTTACCACCCCCTGGGGCACCTTCATGTATGCTAAAATGCCATTTGGGCTAATGAATGTTGGGGATACTTTTCAGAGAGCCATGGACCTAGCTTTTGTAGGGATAAAAGATAAATTTGTGCTGATATATTTGGATGACTTAACATTTTACTCTCACAGCCATCATGACCACTTGCAGCATTTAAGGAAGGTATTTCTGAAGTGCAGAAGGTATGGAATATCACTGAACCCCAAGAAGTCCCAGTTTGCACTCAAAGAAGGAAAGCTCCTAGGCCACATAGTCTCAGCTCAAGGTGTAAAGATCGATCTGGTAACGGTGGAAGGAATTCAGCAGCTGTCAATACCAAGGTCAAAAAGAGACATTAAGTCCTTTCTAGGCAAGATAAACTTTGTCAGGAGATTCATTCCTAATTTCTCTGAGCTGGTAAAGCACATAACAGTCATGCTAAAAAGGGATGCAGAAATAAAATGGATTGAACAGGCAAGAAACTCTTTTGAAGACATTAAGAAAGCCATCATGGGGGCCCCAACCTTGATTAGTCCCAACTACACTAAGGGTTTTTACATTTTCTCTTTTGCATCTTATGACATAGTGGCAGCTGTACTATTACAAAAGAATGATGAAGGTCTTGATCATCCAATTGCTTTCTTCAGTAGAACCCTAAGAGATGCTGAGCTAAAGTATGACCCAATTGAGAAACAGGCTTATTCTCTCATAAAATATTTGAAGACTTTCAGAATCTACATTCTCCATGCAAAGGTCATTGCATATGTCCCTTTAGCTGCTGTGAAGGATGTTTTGACTCAGCCTGACATTGATGGGAAGAGAGCTAAGTGGATTGCCAAACTCATTGACTTTGATGTAGATGTGAAACCCACCAAGCTGGTAAAGGGATTAGATCTTGCCAAACTCATGGCCAAAGAAAACTGTGAACTGATGGGAATAAATTTCACATGTGTCAGATCAGCAAAGGTGCAAACTATGGTAGAAGCTAAAACAGAAGTAAATCAAGATCAGAATAACAATCCATCAGTAGCTAAGAACATATCTTCATGTGAGTGGTACTTAGGTATCATTCAATTTTCGCTAAAATTAGAAGTTTCCTTTAATCTCACTCCTAACCAAGCACGAGCTCTCAAGTTGAAATCTGTTAAGTTTTGCATAATTGACAAAATGCTGTACTAGAGGGATCAGTCTGGAATTTTGTTAAGGTGTCTAGATAAAGAGGAAGTAGAGTAGGTCATGCATCAATTTCATTCCAGTACATGTGGAGGACACCGCTACTAGAAAACCACAGCCCACAAGATCTTAAGAGTAGGATACTATTGGCCAGTCCTCTTTGCTGATGTATGCACTTTTGTAAGGGCCTGTGACCAATGTCAAAGATTTATAGGGAAGCAGCAGCTCAAATCCTTGCCCCTTAGCTTGTTACAGTGAATGGGCCTTTCCAGCAATGGGGTCTCGATTTCATAGTTGAAATAAATCCATCTTCTAGTGGGCAGCATAAATGGATCTTAGTAGCCACTAACTACTTTACCAAATGGATAGAAGCAGTACCCACTAGAAATTCCACTCATCAAGTCATCATGATATTTTTATATGAGAACATATTCAGTGGGTTTGGTTTCCCAGTAAGGTTAGTAACCAATAATGCACCAGATTTTAAGGCTGGGGCATTAGTTAAAATGTGTGAATCAGTGGGTATCCAACTGGTGCTCTCCACATCCTATTACCCACAAGGCAATGGCCTGGCTGAGTCATCCAACAAAAGCTTAGTCAGAATCATCAGGAAACTGTTAGAGGCAAATCAGAAAAGCTGGGATTCAAAGATTAAGTTTTATTTATGGGATGATAGGGTAACAAAAAAAATATCCATAGGGACTTCTCCATTCAAACTAGTTTATGGCACTGAGGCCATCTTTCCTATCTAGCTCATCCTTCCATTGGAAAAGTTCTTTCAGGAAGAGGAGGATGAACCAAATGATATGGTAAGAAGGATGATGGATTTGGTAGAATTATAGCAAATAAGGGAGCAAGTTGTTGGAAAATCATAAGCTCATCAACAGAGGATAAAGGGCATGTTTGACAAAAGAGCAAAGGCAGACAACTTCCAGGTCAGAGATTGGGTCCTCAAGTGGGATGCTGTCAGACAAGACAAGGGGAAACATGGAAATTTCAACTCTTTGTGGATTGGCCCTTTTGTGATAGCCTAGGTACATAAGAATAACACCTTCAAATTGTAGAGTCTATAAAGTGAAGAGCTATTTGATGGCCCAGTAAATGGGCGGTTCTTGAAGCTCTATTTTATTTGAGGCTCTGAGGCCTTATGATTGTAAATTAGTAGATAGTAGGTTGTTTTTCTTTCAGAATAAGCTCCATGCCCAATGGAACAATGAAGGATAGTGTTAAGTTACTTAGTTACTTTTAGGGAAAGGCATTTTGGTTTGGGGTTCTTGGGACCTCACTGGAAGGTTCCCATCCCCAAGTAGGAGCCAGATGTTATCTCCCAAAATAATTTATTTCGATAGTATGAAGAATCTAATTCACGCAATAAGGGATATGAATATCACTGATAGTTTGAAAGCCTCTGTTTTTTATGAAATTTTCACAAGTTGTAGCTTTCAGTGGCTTGAGCGAGGATCAGAACATCTCATTAGCCACTGACAGACATATAGACTACGACTTCCACAATTAGATGAAAACTTCGGCAATCGGGGGTTCTAAGGACTACGTATCAACGAGGCAAAGTTGAAAGGTTCCGCAATGCCAGTGATATAAAGCACTAAATGCGCCGAAGTCACGTATCGAAAATCAGAACCACTGCTTAATAAAGCGTCAGAACTTGAAAACACTAACTGTTGGCAAGATATTTCACTAAGGAGATGCAACGATGGAAGACAGACTGACTACGGGTTCCTCCACAATAGAAAATCATCGGCGATCGAAAGAACTAAGGACTACGGATCGGCAAGTTTGAAAACATTAACCATCGGCACAATACTTCACTAAGGAGCCGCAACAACGGAAGACATAATGACTATGGGCTTCGCGACAATGACAAAAATCATTCTGATAGAGATAAAATTAGTTTGTTTCACCTCCAAAACAGTGTCGGCATAGAGAACTAAAGCTCCGATTCAAACTTCTACTGACCTCCGATAGCGATAGAGAAAAATTGCCGATAGTTAAAGTATAAAGTTTTGGAAAAAAATAAAACAAAAGTGATGTCATGCATCGGCGAATAACAAGACTGCCCATCAATGGCATAGAGGACTAATGTCCCGATTCCTTCATCAAACAACTTCTGACAGCAATAAAATTAGTTCATTTCACCTCCGAAATAGTGGCAGCGTTCCAGTTTAAGGTGTCGATGGTCTGTAAGACAGAGCTTCCAATTGCTGATGCTAAGAAGATTAGTCGTTGGAACCTCTGAAACTGCAGCAACATTCATCTTTGAGGTTTTGATGCATTATTTATTATAGCTTCTAATCACTGACAAGCTAGTGATGGAAAGCACCGATACGTTCAGGCTTGGAGCATCGATGGGCTAGAGGACAGAGCTTTCGATCGCCAATGCATAAAACATCGCAATGTTAGTCATTTAAGGCACCGACACTGCAGCAGCATTGAGTTTTGGGGTGCTGACGGGTTAGAGGTCAGAGCTTTCGATCGGCGACCGTGGAAACAAGGTAGAAAACTCCGACGGATTAAACAAGAAAGGTCACTTCAGTTAACCGCCGAAACACTAGCTTTTGGCAACAATTTCACACTGAACCAGCAGTGGTGATTATCAGTAAATACTGCAATTATTTAGTATTCGCTCAGTGAACTAGATCTTTGAAATAGATAGACAAATAGTTAGCTAGGGTTTTAAACCCTAATCTAAAAAACTATCACTTTTGAGTATTTTTTGTGAAAACAGATCGAAGTTTCAAGATTTGTCATTTTTTGTAGAAGGTTATAAAGCCCATGATCGATTTTATAATAAGAGTTCAACTTCAGGGATTTATAAGCCAATAATTCTTTCAAGCTTCTCATTTTACTTATTTATGATATAAGCTCTTTTGTTGTGATCTGTTCAACCATCATCTCTTTCTTTACTGTATTTATGCCTGAATGTGTATTTAGGTCATTTTAAGATTGATTAAAAAGCTGATAGCTATCATCCTATTGGTTTATTAGTGCTATTTGATTTATAAATACCATCCTCATCAGGATTTAGCCATTTATATGCATGTGTTTTGTATGTAAGTCTACCAGCCTGGTGAGTTCTCCATCCCTACACCTTATTGTCGAACTTTTGAGCAATTGCGACTAAAATCCTTGTGAATAAGTGAGTTTTATGCATGTCTTGAGAGTGGAAAGGTTATATAGGTCAACTGACTTGATCCATATCAGAAAACCCTAAAAAACATTTTAAGTTACTAGGAATCCTCGAGCTACAACCTAGAGGAGTTTCCTGGAGCGTTAACAATATTTTTCCTCGGCTTCTTGCTAAACCAAGAGATCACACCTGATCTCAGACTGAAGTAGCACCTCAAAGTGCTCTTCCTATGAATGGCAATGCATTCCCAATATAATCCACATAACCCTCTAGGTTAATTTTTTGATTCGTATCATACTTGAGCCCATACTCAACTGTACCCTTTAGTTACCTCACTGCATGCTTTGTAACCATCAGGTGAACATGTCTCAATTTGTTCATAGCAAAGAAAATATCTAGTCTCATATTCATGAGGTACATTAAGGAACAAATCATCTGACGATACATCATGGCATCAACCGACTCTGATGAAGCAACACTCAATAGCTTCAAGTTCGATGCAATAGGTGTGTTCATGGACTTGCAGTCCATCATCCTGAACCTATTTAGGATCTCTATTGCATACTTCCCTTGTCCCAGGGAGATTCCATCCTCATTCTGCCACACCTCCATGCTTAGAAAGTAGTGCATCATATCCAATTCCTTCATCTTGAACTCGACAACAAGTCTCCTTCTTGCAACTTTAATGAGTTCCTCTTTTGTGTCAGGAACAAGTCATCGACATATAACAGGAGCATCACTGGTCTTCCACCTTAAAACTTGAACTAAAGGTTGGAATCCTCTTTACTCTCAGTAAATCCTAGTGTCATCAGTAAGCTTTCCATCCTGTCGTACCATGTCGTACCTCAGGATATTCTATAGTCACTCCCTCTGAAGGGGAGCATCATTCTCCCTCTACCTTTCATACTCTATGTATTGAAACATTCTTTAATGGAGAGACAAGTAGCTTCCTTTGCTACTAATATTCTGTGTATCCATATAGGGTCACTAGATACCAAGATCCTCTATCTTGAACCTTTTAAAAAGTTATTCTCACACCCATCTGTGAGCTTGTCATCCTCTATGGGATTTCATATTCAACCTTGTAACAAAGGTTAAGATATTCATCACTCTAGGTGATCTTCAAAATCCTCATGTATATGTTATCCCATGGGCACCTTCTAAGCTCATACAAGGCCATATTTAATTTACACACATGAGTATGCCTGTCATGTGTCTCAACTCCCACTTGATGCAAATGTATTTTCGTAGTCTATGTCTTCTTTTCGTGAGAAGCCTCATGCTACAAATATTTCCTTGTATCCCATGATGTTTCCATCTACTGCATGCTGGATCTTATAGATCCATATGGAAGACATTACGTACTTCCCTTCAGGTCTCAATACCGCATCCTAGACATCGTTCTTCTTGAACTTGTACTCTCCTTCCCTTTCTTCTTGGCTACTTCTTCATAGCTGGAAGGCTTTGCATCAATGATGTCGTCCAATAGTGTCACATAACTACACTATGTTTGAGACCTCGTTCTTTCTTTGAAAGTATCATCATATTATTCTTCATCTTGTATTATTTCACGAATTGTCGTCACTTGTTCTTCGGAACAAGTCTCATCCTTCTTTTGTTGTATGCGATTGTACGCGATCTTTCCTACAAGTCAAATGAATTAGTTGTATGGTTAGAAACATTTCATAAGGAATATACATAATGGTGAATTCTTATGCATAAATATATAATCATGCAACTATTTTAGCTAATACAACATTCATCCATATCTCACAGAAACTTTCTAGATGCCTTCCATCTCTACCAAGACATCATTGAGATTGTGCACTAATCCAATATGTCAACAAAGAGGTTTCATTCTAGATAAGTAGCAATGGAGAGTTGTATAGCACCATGGGATAATTACCCATCACATGCATAATAGTAGTATACTGTCATTAATGCAAACATTCTATCATGCATAACACATCAACTGAATATAAACAAATGCATAACAAAATAATATCATGAAATGACAATTGAATACTTATCTTTATTTGTTTCGTGGGTAGACTCCTTCTTGATCCTTCAGCTTCATTATATTCTTCATTTGTAAAAACATCAGTTCTTATCCAAATATTAATATGTATAAGAGGTTCTTCAAGAATTGAGTCCTTCATATTCCTCATCGCTTGAGGGATCTTCTTTGAATCATGAGAGCTACATCTTCAGTTTCTCCCATCTTCTCTTTCTCTTATTGTGAGTCGAGCTTCATCTTGTGTGTGCTCTTCCCAGATTCTGCTGAAGGTAATCACTTCCTTCTAGTGCACATTCCTCGAATGAATGAATCCCTTGATCCTAGGAGGCCATTCAAGGTGGTTATCACAATTTTTGTATTCTATACTTCTTCATCCACTGCTTCAAGTTGTTCTTTGATTTGAGAGACCCTTGTAAATTATGACTATATGGTCTCTTCCTTCTAGATATTTACATTCTTCAACTGGTTTCTCAAAGTCATCTTTCAATTTATGTTCTTCCATTCAAATATCTTGATCAAGGAATCAAACATCTCTTTAGGTTTCTTTAGGGAAAACACTTGTGGTATAAGGTCATCCTTGATTGAATCAACAATTATCCTCTTGGCCTTGACCAAGTTCTTCTTGTGTAAGGCTTTAGCCTCATCTCCCTATGGAACTGGAACCTCTCCACTTATGTAGGTGTCCAATTCCTTTTCTTAAAGAACCAGTGAAATCCTATACTTCCATGCTTGGAAGTTGTCATCTTCACCAATCTAGTCATCAAGCTGGTGTGATTAGTCATCTTGAAATGAGAACCTCAACTGTAAATAGAAAATATTAGATCTTACCGATTTGAGGTGTCTGTCCTGGTTTCGGATCTGGCTGATCTAGGGTTTGTCAGAGAAACACTAATTTTGGGATTTCAAACTTATTATTAGATAGAAATATATACCTCTTCAAGGTGAGCTTCGCAATGTACACTTTTCTGAAAACAGTGGAGGGAAACTCCCGGAACAGGAAGTGCTAGTTTTCCAATTTCTTATGCAGAAATTCATGATACTGTTTCTGCAGTATATCTGAAATTAATATTCCTCTATGTCTGAAATTTCATACTGAGGTAACCTCATCTCTCCTATTTCCACCACCATAGGTTTGACAAGAATTGGTTTCACCAATTGGGACTTATGAGAGTTTTCTCAAGGTGACTTATTTTAGGACTGTTCATCATAATGAACTTGTACAGACTTCCACGTGTCCCTGTTTCATTATCCAGGTCTAAAACTTTTACCACAGAAATTAAAGTCTATTCCCTATCTAGAAAATCTTGAGAAATTTTATTTGGACCTTTGTATCCAGAGATATAGAAATTCTCCCTAGGTGTCTTGTTTAGGGTTGAATCCTGGAAGAGGCTGGAACCCTGATTTGGAGGAATCATATCTCTGATAATATATCAAATATGAGGCTTAAACTTTTACAAAGGGCACATCAGGATTTTATCCTTGGCATATGAAACTTTTGGTCTCTGAGACTTCTTCAATCCCAAGATATAGAGTATGTACCAAAACTACCCATTTTAGTATTTTAGGGTTTTTCAGGCCCAGGGTCAAACTAGGGTTTTACTTTCCCGGAGTTTTAATCAAACAAAAACTTAGACCTTGGTCTCTAAATTTTGATTTTGATGAGGAGATAGATCCTATGCTGGGCTCACTCAAAAATTCCTCTTCTATGAAAAGCCCTAATTTCCCACAACAAAAACTAAAAATGACCGAAATCAAATTATGCTTTGATATAAAGATGCGCCCTTCAATGGAGAGTTATCCTAGATTCCTTTTGTTTATGGATTATGAAGAGATAGCAAAAAATTAAGAATCCCTAGATTCTGTAGCTACACAATGTCTTCTTCTCAGGTTAGCTCTGATACCATGTTAGATTTTTATCATTTAAGCAATAGGATCTTATCTGAGAGAATAACATGCACAACAATCAATCACAAGAGACAACAGACACAAATATTTATCCTCAGGGAAACCATAAAGGAAAAACCCTGCAAATTCCTCAGAGATAGAATGAGCACCAATGGAAGCAATAACCCAAAGACAGAAAATATGATCTCCAACATCTGTTCTCTCTCTCACTTGAGCGAGCTTCTTCTCTCTGACCTATGCACTATAGTTGGGTGAGTGTGTGTCTCAAATAGAGAGGATCACTCTATATTTATATTATTTTGTTCACTTAATACTTGGCTTAGATACGTAGGCTCAAGTAATCCTAACTCAGTTATGTAGGCTTGAGTAACCACAACTAGGGTAGTAATGACCCGACTTACTACGGAGGGGACTACCTCATGAATTTTAGTAATTCTCTTGATAGGAACATCGGGATACAAGGAAATGCAAGTGATTCTCCCTATAGGAGCATCGGGGATCAATGAAATGCAATATATACAAGTGAATACATTATGAAGTTACAAATACATCAACAAATCTCAGGGGGAGTTGTCAGACAGAAAGGTTCCTTTGTCATTGTTATCAAAGGGGGAGAATGTTTAGAGGTTTCCATCAATGCCAAAGAGGGATATTGTTGAGTACATAGTTGTCATTGATGTCAAAGGTGTTCATGAATGACAAAGGAATAACTAGTGGATATGGTGGCAGACTGAAGGTTGTAGGTATCCAGAATAACAAAGGAATAACCCTGTTGCAGGTTGCAAGGTGAATGATAAACGAATAACCCTATAGCAAGTTGAACTACTTAGACCTATCATCCAATGTTGTTTTTTAATGAACTGTTGTAGAGGATTTCCGCAAAGAAGTCATGCAGATCTGCAAATTCATGGTGAGATATGAATTCGATCAAAAATTGAATGTTAGGAAGAATCTCGTATGAGATACAATGGCTGAGGATCAGTTCCACAAAATATAGGAATGATGATTAAGTTCTAAAAAATATCAAGATCAGACGGCTTATATTAGTCCTGCACTAGATCTGACAGTTAAGGATTAATTCCGACGGTTAGGTGGAAAATCCAAATTTCTGCAAAAATATCAAGATCAGACGGCTGATATTAGTTCCATCAAAAGAGATTGACGGTGTAGATGGAAAAATACGAAAAGGGAATTGCGTTTAAATATTCTATGAACCCACAATCCGCATCCCGCAATCTGGAAATCGATGGTCAGGAAAACACCCACAAAAGATCAATGGTGCAGAATTATGGTTGCAGAAAGAATTTTGTGGAAAGTCGAGATATGATGTTGGGAAATGTTACATCCCACATCCCACATCCTACATCCCACAATATGGAGAAATTAGACAGATGAAGTTAGTTCTGCTAAAAAAATATCAACAGTTCGAAAAAAGAAGTGCGAATTTTTTTTGCGAAAAGTCGAGATACGATTTTGGGAAATGTTACATCCCACATCTTGTAAATATTAAGATTGACGCTCATGGAGAAGCCCAATGAATATCAACGGTGGGGAATCGTTGAAACAAAAACTTGGTGTGAAAATACGATTTCAAGAGGAAATCTTTAGAGTAGATCAACAGTTCGGATATATTAAGAAATGAGATCAACGGTCCAGATTGTATCTGGAGAAGAAGATTACGGAAGAACCAAAAAATGATAAACAGGGCTATGGAAATGAATTCTGAGCTTTGAGAAGAATTAAATGGTACATTTTCTGAAACTTAATGATGAAATGATGCTACATTTGAATAGGTAGATGAAGAAGAGGTATGTCTGTAAATAAACAGTCGCAATCCAAAATGAAAGAGTGCAACTATGAAGAGTTGCGTTGATATAAAATAGGTATAGGGTATTTAAATAAATGAATGTGTAAAGAATTAAGTGTCTTTGTTAGTAATCCTGTTAAAGTCCAAGGTGAATAGTTTTCAACTGTTATAAAATACTAAGAAAATTAGTCTAGGGTGGCAGGGTGATGCTAGGGCAAGCCACAGGTCTGTAGGGGGTCGAAGCCTCCTTCCAGATGTAGTTGGAGAACAGGGTGTCATAGCATCCTTGTCTGTTGAAGTAGGAAGAAATACATAGGGGTGTTGTAGCATCCTTTTCTATAGTTGCAAGAAAATATAGGGTGTATCTACATCCTTTCTGTTGCAGCAGATAAACAATTTTGTAAATTCATCTTATTAATGAGTTTTTGTAGGTGGTTTTCTCTTTTGAGGTTTCCATGATAAAATCTATGTTCTAATTGTTTATTTTTGTTTATTTTAAAGTAAAAACTAACAATAGAGATTCACCCCCCTCCTCTCAGTATTGTGGGATAAACCAACAAAGAATACCCCATAGACACATGGATAAAATTAGTCGAATATGTTTGAAACGAGATCTACCCACTCAAGTACCTTGAACAACAGTATAAGAAGTGGAAGCATCTAAGGAAATGGAAAGACCAGTCTGTACAAAGTTACAATGATGAGTTATATCAGCTCATGGCTAGACTTGGTGTCCAAGAAGAAGAGAAATTGCTTGTCTTGAACAACATCAACGGTTTACCCCTATACATTCAGTAGGAGATGGATTTTTTGACTGTCAGTAGGCCTGCAGATACATTTCTTAACACCATCAAGATTGAATCTAAATATAAAGAAAAAACACATTTCATGAACAAACCAATAGGTCTAACATCCGACAAGAAGTCACCAGCCGACTTTGACAAATTCAAGAATCCTTATCAATTGACTTTGCCAAATCTCGATCATTAAAAAAAGAACTTTCAGAAAGACAAGAGGTATCTCAACAAACAAGATCCTACCGGGAAATTGTGTGATTATCACAATTCACCATGGCATGATACGTCAGAATGCAAAGATCAGAATAAATTTTTGGCAAAATTGTCGACATATGACTTGTCCGACAGAACCCAGATAGAATCTGATTTAGATGCAATAATCCTCTTGGCTTCAACCTTGACCACTCCCATAGCCTTGACCATCGTCAATGAGGAAGAATGAGAGGACCTGTTCCATACAAGGATATGGGTCCAAAAAAATTCATTACATCTGAATGTGGATAGTAGTAACCAGAAGAACTTCATTTTTGAAGATCTTGTGAAGAAATTAGGTCTTGTCACCACTGCACATCCTCAGCTTTACAATATCGATTGGATGAAGGAAGGACAAGAACTAAGGATCACATGATAATGCAGACTCACCTAATTCATTAATCCTTCTGAAGATGGAGTAATTTGTGACATGGCACCACTTTCTGTAGCCAACGCCCTATTCGGTAAACCCTACCTATGGGATCGACCCGGTACATATCAGTCATGGCCTCAGAAGGTGATTGTCAAAATTCAGAATCAATGGTATGGCATACCAGAGATACAACCCACATCAATGGTTTCTATGATATCCACTAAACAAATAGAGCTGATTGTCAATAATACTCAAAAGTATGCATTAATCATGATAAAGCCTCAACATTCTAGGAAGAACACATCGACAAGTCAACTCACCGACCATCGTAGCTCTCGACAACAAGAACAAATGGACAACATTCTTGAAGAATACCATAACATATTTCAAGCACCCGATGGAGTACCACTACATTTTCAAGTAAAACACTCCATTGAACTTGATCCTGGTTCTTCATTACCTAACGCATCTGTTTACAGAAGATCCATTCTCGAAAATGAAGAGATTCGCAGACAAATCTAGGATTTGATCGATAAGGGTCATATCCACCCCAGATCCTCTCCTTGTGGAAGTCCAATAATGTTAGTTCCAAAAAAATACT
Source organism: Pseudotsuga menziesii (assembly GCA_001517045.1). Taxonomy (NCBI): domain Eukaryota; kingdom Viridiplantae; phylum Streptophyta; class Pinopsida; order Pinales; family Pinaceae; genus Pseudotsuga; species Pseudotsuga menziesii. The sequence goes on from LPNX010854217.1 coordinate 43,993, forward strand.
GGACTTGTCGCATGTGCATCGACTATCGGGCCCTCAACAAAATTTTAGTGAAGAATAGATACCCTCTTCCATGGATTGATGAACTCATCGACAATATGAAAGGTGCTAAGTTCTTTACAAAAATCGACCTCAGGTCGGGATACCACCAGATTCCAATCGATCCCATTGATGTATGGAAAATGGATTTCAAGACCAAGGAAGGATTGTTTAAATATGTATTCATGCCTTTCGGCTTAACTGATGCACCTGCAACCTTCATGAGATATATGGATGACCTTCTATGACCTTTTATCGGTAAATGTTTCATTGTCTATCTCGATGATATATTGATTTTTAGTCGATCATGGGAAGAACATGTCAAATAGCTTTGACAAGTCTTCGACACTCTCCAACAACATTGCCTATATTTGAACAGTGAAAAATGCACATTTTTGATTACCAACATCAAATATTTGGGGTATGTAATTGACTTTATAGGAATTCATGTCGACCTAGAAAATGTACAAATCCTCAAAGACTGGCCCATTCCTAAAAACATTCAATAACTAAGAATTTTTCTTAGTTTGGAAAATTTCTATTGACGATTCATACTCAGCTTCAGTCACATTGCACGGCCTTTGAATCAGTTGATGAAAGGAAATGGGAAAATTGTCTTCAAGTGGACACCGACACAACAACAAGATTTTGAAAAAATAAAAAAAAATATTTGTACTTGTGTTACCTGATGTGTATTATCCCTTTGAGATTAATACAGATGCATTGGACTATTCCCTCGTTGCAGTGATCACTCAGTCAGGTCACCTAGTCGCATTTCATTCCAAGACTTTCAGCAAGACAGTTAGAAGGTACTCAACATATGAGAAATAACTGGATGCCATTATGCAAGCTCTTAAGAAATGGAGACACTACATTATTGGCAAGAAAACGATCATCCTCACTGACCATAAAACTTTATAGTTCACTTCATTCCATTCGAAACTACAGACAACTCGATAGATCAAGTGGATTAATTACCTGCAACAACTTCAGCTGGTAATTAAGTATCAGAAATTCAAAGCCAATGTCACAGTCGATTATATCAGCAGACCACCCATTACTCTACTATCTATAGTGATGAGTATACAGGGTTATGAAACCACTACTTGGCCACAATTGTATTCGGTAAACCGCGATTTCTATGCAATTTATCGACAACTTCAGACCGACAAGTTGTTGACTACCGACTACTTCTTGAAGGACACCTTGCTTTACAAGATTGGACAAATTTGTGTACTGACCAGAGAGCACCGACATAAGATCATTTGGGATGCACACTGTAGAAAGAATGCTAAACATTTTTGAGTTGCAAAAAAACATGTTATCCTCCAAAATTATTTCGACTGGCCTTCAAGAAAATCTGAAATCAACAAGTACATTCAATCGTACATGGTTTGTGCCATTGCTAAACCACCGAATCAACGACAGGGACTGTACACACCCCTTCCAATTCCTATTCAATCATGGGAATCTATTTCTATGAATTAGTTGATGGGATATCCTACTACCAAACATCAACATGACACAATAATAGTAGTAGTTGACAAATTTTCCAAGATGGCTATACTCAGACCATGTAAGAAGACTACGACAACATAGTAGACTGCTTAGCTCTTCTTTGAACATTTGTGGAAACATTATGTCCTCTCGATGACCATTATTTTTGATAGATATTCTAGATTTGTAAGCACCTTTTGGAAAACTCTCTGAAAATAGCTTGATACGAGACTTTCTTTGTCGACAACCTTCCATTCGTAGATAGAAGGAAGACGGAAGTTGTAAATCAGTTAGTCGTACAATTTCTTCGCATGTACAACCACAAGCATCATCGAACATGGGATGAAAACCTAAATTGTGCTCAACATAGCTCTATAGGAAAGAGTCCATTTGAGATGTGTTACGGATTTCAACCCTCAGCACCTATGGAATTAATATTTTCTTTGACATAGTCGAAGGACGCTGACTTCGAAGGACGAGAAGTGGAGAAAGTATCGAAGTTCAAAGATCAAATCTAAAACATTTAGAATCAAGCACAAGATATTTTTCAATGAGCTAATGGAAAATATAAGGCCCGACACGACAAGCATCATATTCTTCATTCATTCCAAATTGGGGATCATGTCTGGTTACATCTAAAGAAGGAGCACTTCACTGGTCCATATAGAAAGATAAAACCTTTGTGATATTGTCCATACATTATCCTTAAACATATTGGAGAAAACACTTTTTAGCTTGACATTCCTACATGCCTTGGCCTACATCCAATTTTCAATGTAGATCTACTTCGACCATATCATGCACCATTGTTGGAACATAGCAACTTGCAGACAGCAGAAATCGAAGACATCCATCTTGATGTCCAGGAACCTATTATTTGTGACACCATTGTGGGATAACAAATATGCCATACAAGGAAAAAATCCATTCCCTTGTTTTAAGTGGCTAAAGATGGAAAAATCCCCATGCAAGGAAAATTGTACTCTGCTAATGAAGTCGCCAATAAGTTTCCTCACCTGAACGAATACACAATGGAGCCCATTGTTTCTTAATGAAGGAGGAATTATCCAACCAGGGCCGATAGGTTTTCCTTCGACGGGTCTGCCTCGACATGTTCATTCTATAGTTTTTCCTTTGACAGGTATGCCTCAACATGTTCATTCACCAGGTTCGCATTGACAAGTCCACCTTGACATAAAACATACCAACATCCTCTATGACGGTTGAACTTCTAAACTGCTATAACTTCTTTTGTAACGGAACATAGCGGGTAGTCACCCAAGTGTCTCAAGATCCTATATTAGCATGTACATTAATGTAATATACATCATCTGATTTCTCCATATTTCATGGAGCAGAAGTAATAAATTGGTTTGAATTCTTGCATATTGTCTGTGTGCATATTTCTTGTTGACCTAGTGTGTTTCCTACTTTGATAGTTCTTTTTATATGCTTCCTCCATAATAGAGCTCGACTCATTCAGTTGACTGTTGTCCCTAGCATGCACCTGGGCATGACCTGGATCACATAGACAGGGGACTTAACCAATTATTTGATCTCTATATTGGGAATATGCTTGATGGCCCAAACACTTTGATGAATAAATACTTGAAACAATTATTAATTCGTATGCACACCTTCTGTCCAATCTTTAAGTCCCAATTTATACCCATAAACCATTTAATAAGATAATATATAATCACACGGACCAAGTTCAAGAGCAATTTGCATCACATACCAGGTTCAAGAACAAGTAAAAATTATTGAAGAAACCATCCTTTCTGAGATGGGGTGTTGACAGTGATCTCATTAATTGTATCACAATACAACTTCGATATAATTATCTCTCTCCAAATTTTTTTACTTTGGGAAGGTTCAAAGACTAATAAGGTAATCAAAGCCATAATACATAGAATAATGGTATGACAACTTGATTACATACTTCTTGTTCCTAATATCAAGCGTATGTTATAGTCATGGATTACATCATGTGTTAACAAGGAAAGAAAATAATGTTATATATACCCAAAAGACATAAATCTATAAATTCTACATGTCCAACTGTAAATTTCATTTTTGTATTCACCAGAGCTACCATAATGTTCCCAAAGAATAATTTTCTGATCTTGATCCAAATCAAGAGACAAATAGGAGTCTCAAGAATTGATACATCTATGAACATAACCAAAGTAGAAAGCGTGAAAACATAAGAAACTCCACTAGAGATAGGCAATCTTCCAAGCTTATAAGCCAAGTTCTATCAATTCTATGCTGATCGAATCTTGACCTTAGCATATGATTCTCAACCTCAACATATGTTTCTCGACTTTGGCACAGCTTAGCACCAAAAATCGATGCATAACTATTAAAATTTTTAAACAAAACCAATAAATGATGCATAACTATTATAAACTTTAAACAAATATTTAAAACTATAAACATGACTGTCTAAACACATAGGGAAAGGAATTGCTGCTCTGCAGCTCATCTTGTTGTATAAGGAATATTTGATCTAATAATTTTATTATAATTTTCTATGAATTAGCCTAAGGTTATGGTTTAAGCATGTAGTAAGTGTATAAAAACAAGTTATACATTCTGCTTTAATCCCATTAAAGTAGATTTTTCAAGTTTATGAATAAAGTTTGTAGACTCACACCATGTTTGGCATAAATTTCGTGTTTATATATTTTCCTTCGTCTTTTAGATTGGTATCAATGTGTACAAAAATATCTGAGAGAGCACGAATTTGGAGAAAGATTGGTATCAATGTTACAAACACCTCTGAGAATAATGAAGAATCATTGTTTCTTATTTGTCATGTTGCACATGAAATTCCAAATGATCTTTGGGTTTTAGATAGTGGCTACAACAACCATATGACAGGAAATAGAAGTATAGTTTCAAATATAGATGAATCCACAATAACAAAAGTTCAAGTCAGCACAGATGAGATGGTTACACGATGGTTAAAGTTATTGGAAAATGATTTCTCAACATATTAACCAAACAGGGCCAATATAAAACCATTAGAGATGTGTGGTATGCTCCAGGGTTGAAGCATAATTTGCTTAGTATTGGGAAACTCATTGAAAAGGAATATAATCTCAATGCCAAGGAATAAGAATGTACCATATATGAAAAAAATCCAAGTAAGCAGTTAGTTGTCAAAGTACAAGTGACTCAACAATAGAATGTACCCACTAGTGATGAGTTGTAGAAAGCACATAAGTTCTTTTTCCTAAAAAACAACATGCATGGATGATTTTTGGTTATGGAATTTAAGATTTGGACATATTCACTTTGATGGCATGAAAATATTGCAGAAAAATGACATGGTTAAAGGATTTCCTCTTATTAAGGAACCAACAAGCACATGTCGGTGTTGCATTCATGCAAAGAAGTACATGGATAGCATCCCTAAAGGAATGTCTCAAAGGAATAGGCAACACTAGAGATGGTTCATACTTATTTGTAGTTATTATTTTCTTACATCAGTGATGATTTCAATAGAAAAGCATGGGTGTACTTCCTTCTTCATAAGTCATAAACTTTTCGTAAGTTCAAGGAAATCAAAGCTTTGGTTGAAAACCAAAGTGGCCATCAAATAAAACTATTGATATCAGATAGAGGGGGGAGTATGAATCAAAGGATTTCATGATTACTAAGAAAAACATCGAATCAATAGGAAATTTATGACAAGGTATACACCTCAGTGGAATGGTGTAGCATAATGTAAAAGCAAAACCATTATAAATATGGCAAGGAGCATGTTGAATGGAAGAAACATGTATTATGAGTTAGGGGGAGAGGAGGTATCGTGCGTTATTTCTTTGTTCAATAATTATACCACCAAAAGTGTGAAGAACATAGTTCCATAGGAAGTATTGATAGGTATGAATTGCAGTGTTGCACATATTATAATATTTGGTTTCATAGATTATGCCCACATACCTAAACAACTAAGAAGAAAATTAGATGACAGAAGTGAGAAGTGCATCTTTCTTGGATAAGGTGTAGACTCTAAAGGTTATAAGTTATATAATCCAATGACCAAAACAGTCATCATTAGTAAAGTTGTATTGTTCAAAGAACAAGAGTCATGGGATGGAACCATACATAAGGTTTTTGGAGATACAATACATCAACCAGAAGATGAAGAAGAAGAGGAGCAGATTGAACAGAATGGGAAACATGATCCAACAACACAATCACCAACAGTAATTATTCTAACGAGGACACCTAGAATTTTATTTCAACGTGAAGAATAAAGGGTAGCATATTGGCATGCTCCTAGTCCTCAATCAGGTAATTAATATGATCATTGTAATATAAAGACTAGAATTTTACAATAAATTTATGATGAATTAGATGCAAATTCCAATTTTTCCTTTCCTATTATTCAACCTACGTTCTTTGAAGAGGTAGAAAAATAAGAGCATTCGATAAATGCTATAGACAAAGAGATAGATTCCATTGAAATAAATGGTACATGGGATCTTTTTGAATTACCTAAAGATAATAAACCTACTGGTGTGAAGTGGGTCTATAAGAAAAAACTCAATGAAAAAGGTGAAATTTACAAATACAAGGCGAGGTTAGTAGCAAATGGTTTCTCGCAGCAACCAAGATTTGATTTTGGGGACACTTTTGCACTAGTATCTATATTGGACATAGTAAGAGAAGCATTAGAAATTGTAGCTTAAAACAAGTGGAAAGTGTATTAGATGGATGTCAAGTCATCTTTCTTGAATAAAATTATTAAAGAATAATTTTTTCGTGCAACAACCATAAAGGATATGAAATAAAAGAACATGAGGAGAACATTTACAAGTTGAATAAATATTTGTATGGGCTCAAGCAAGCTCCAAGATCTTGGTATATAATAATTGATTCTCATATGATCAGTAATGGATTTATCAGAAGAAACAATGAACCAACGGTTTACACAAAGGTAAATCAACATGGAAATATCTTCATAGTTTGTTTATATGTGATGATATGATTTTTACAGTAAATATGTCAGTAAATGAATTCAACTAAGAAGCTATGGAAAAAGAGTTTGAGATGACAGATCTAGGTTTGATGGAGTTCTTTCTAGGCATAGAAGTATCATAATTAGAACAATTTGTATTTATTTATCGAAGTAAATATGCTAAGGATTTTCTTAAGTGGTTTATAATGGTTAATTACAAACCAACACCTACATTAGTGGCAACAAACACAAAGTTGAGAAAAGAAGATAAAAAGTACAATGTAGATCCTACACTGTATAATAGACTCGTAGGAAGTCTTATGTACATGATAGTGACAAGATCAGATATTATTTATGCAGTCAGTTTGATTTCCAAGTTCATGGAATCTCCCAAAGACTCACATTGGCAAGTTAAGAAAAGGATCTTACAATATGTTGTAGCGACGTAAAGCTATGGTATTTTATACTCAAGCATTGAGTATGACATTTTGACGGGTTATATAGATAGTGATTTTGCAGGAAGTTTGGATGACAAGAAGAGAACTTAAGGTCATGTTTTTCATCTTGGTTCAAGGTGATTTCATGGGAATCCAAGAAGCATCCCATCACAATAATTTAATTAGTGGAAGTGGAATATGTAGGAGCGACAACAATAGCATTCCAAGCAGTCTGGTTATGCAAAGTTTCAAGTGGTATCCAACATAAACATGAAGGACCGACAACAATTTATTGCGATAACAATTCGACAATTGCCCTGCCCAAGAACCATGTATTTCACCAAAAGAGAAAGCACATTGAAACTAGATATCATTTCATAAGAGAAATTGTAAACAAGCATGAGGTTCATGTGGGGTATTGTAAATCGATTGTTCAATTGGATGACATATTCACAAAGCCATTGACAATAGATATTTTTGAAATTCATAAAGATAACTTAGGGATGGAAAAAGTTGAATAATTCAATGATCATAATTAAGGGGCAATGTTAGAAACTATAATTAACTCTCGCTAATTATTAGTTAGAATATCAGTTCTCTTATTTGTAGTTTGGTTCAAGTTTAGTTTATTAGCATGAATGCATGAGTTAGCCTAGGGTTTTAGCATGTTGTAAGTGTATAAATACACGCTTCTAGTTCATTTCAATCTCATTAAGTAGATCTTCCAAGTTTATCACTAAAGTTTGCAGAGTCATAACTTGTTTGGCATAACTTTTTTGTTTGATATCTATGCCTCCATCTTTCAATCATAATATGTATGTTATATTCTATTGAGAAGGTTTATAAGTAAGAAATGTTATAGTATTGCTAGACTATTTATCAGAGTATATTTTGGGGTACATAGTGGTGTAACGAACTTATAGTCATTAGAGGTGATTTCTATGAATAATAAGTTAATATTTTTTCTGTTTGGAAAAAAATATGTTGTTTGATTTTTTAAAAGCCTTGTAAATTTAAAATGAGATAAATGAAATATTTATAATAAATAAAAAAGGAAATTTATTTAAATTTATTATTATACTGTAATTTAAATGATTATATTTATTCAACAATTCCTTATAACTCTAAAATATATGATAATAAAATAAGAAAAAACGAAAAAGTATGATCAAATAACCATTAAAAGATTGATGTTTATTTAAATTTATTAATGTATTATGTAACTCTAATACTTTGTTTGATACCTGCAAAGAATACTTGGAGTCAACTTTGGTATGGGTTTTACTCCTCCCCCTCCTTATGGATTTCTGGTCTCCCCATTTTTTAAAGACACCGGCAATGCAGTTGGTGAATTCATAAAAGGACGATCTCTCCTATGTCTCAACATGATTTTTAACTATGGAAGATGTCTTGGTAAAACTTGAATTAAAGGAAGGTTTAGTGGAATCTAAGGCTATGTCATATGGGCACTGATAACACCACCATATGCTAAATTATGAAGGTGTTCCATTTTGTTGCAACCATTTCCATGCTTATGGCCACCTTGTTTCAAAATGTGTCCTCCCCTTTAAGAACATGCATTGGGTTGGAAAATGGACCCTGCTTCTGGAAATTCTCACCTCCTACAAACAGGAGTTGTTTCCCTAGCTTTAATCCTTCATAGCTAGAACAAATGAGTGATAACAATAAAGAGAAATATTCCTAAGATAAATAGATGTTTGGAATGAAAATTTCACCTGCAATATAGTGTAATGCTCCAGGATCAAGAGTGCCAGATCTCCACAGTTACCTGCAACAAAACATCACAAAGTACACAAGATCAATATTACCAAAAAAAATCTATTATCCTATATCAAAGACTAAGGAGTTTGATAATAAATTAGTGATTGAAACACAATAATATTTATGGAAAAGAAAATTTATTGCATAGTCAAATAAAGAGAGAGTTTACAACCATTATTCCTTAGTGTTGTGATGCCTCCTCTCATGCCAAGTCTTTTCCTCAAAGCTTGAACTTTCCTTCCTTATGCTCACCCTATATTTGATAGGAACTTTGGTACAACAACATAACTTTCCTCCCCTTACCCATGGGGGATGAACCAGTACTTATAGCTCTTGGCAAGATAGGAATGGTTGAGAAAATGATGGATGAGGTGGAAGGGAGATCTTAATAATGGGTCTCAATTCTAGGTGGTCCACAAGAGTAGGGATGAGTGTGCCACGAAGCTGATATTCAAGAAGATTCATGAATTTTCTCTTTTTTCCTTTTGAAACTTGACCACCACTCTTTTGTTATGGAGGCAGAGCATTACCAGGGCTGCATCGCTCATTGCTCAAAGGTATTAGGTGGTGGAAACACTCATTTTCAATTGACAAGTAGTGTTACTGATAGGGGTAACTCTTATTGCATAAAGGGAAAAGGTGGTGGTGGGAACAAGTATGGAAATATGAATCCTGGCCAAGTTCCAACTTCACATTTTGGGGATTTGAGGCTGTTTCTGATGTTTTGGTTCTCATTATATGGTCATGAAAAGAATTGTATGTAACACGATGCCCCCCAAAGAATGAGGATAGAGGAATAGGATAGGAAAGAGATTTGTAAGAACAATTTAATGCTTCGAGTCAAAAAATCACTTGATCAGAGATCATCATCAACCCAAATTTCCTGCAATACACCAATACTTTGACTCATATCCAAATGAATCCTCATCATGGATGCAGACCAATACAAGGAAGATCCATGTGAGGGATGAACAATCATGTCTACTAGAATACAACGTAGATCCATGCGAAGAGGACTCAAACCCTGACATAGCTACCAGATATACAATGTATATCTATGTCATATGGACACAAATTTGAGCATAGCCATGACCATACAAATGTCAATCAATGCTAGGACTCATACAAATATCCCATCGCAACCTGGGGAAAGAAATGAGTGCTTAATAGATACCCAAGGTCTTCGTCTTGTCTTCCATAAACTATGATTCTATCCATGTGATTACAAGGTCTTGATGTCGAACATGGTAGAAACCACTTGATTATCGGTCAATGATGAAAACCATTAACAAGTGCAGGGGATATAACAATGGATTTCGATGATTCCCAAGGTAGCCTAGTACAATCTCATGAGTGCGAATAAATGATTTGATGTCAAACTTAGTTGAATATTCCGATCAAAGGTCAATAATGTGAACCTATGTCGAAAGCGAGAGAATCTGTCATTGATGCATACAGATCTCAAGTTACTTATTTTTTGTTTCTAAGACTAATTCTTGTATGTTGTGCTGAAGTCAAAAGGAATAGCCTTGTCGAAGGAGGGCCATGATGAATCCCACATCGACGACACAAAACTCGGAACAAAGTTTTGGAATTTTGATTATGATGTAAACATAGGAAAGAAACAAAGGTAATTGACATGAAATTTGACTAGAAATGTAAACTCTCAACATGAATTCCCTTTGAACATTGGTCGACATAACTGAAGACTTGGAAGCATTGACTTGACGAGGCGGATACCAAAACATAATGCAACGGTGGACGATGCATTCTTTCAAATACTAAAAGGAGTCACATGTCTCATGAAAGTGGATCGAATTGGAATCAATATGAATACACAATTGACTGAATGAAATCAAGTGTCATGTTCAAAGGTGACTAACAAATTCCATTTATTGCAAATGAAATAGTTCCCTTCCCTTAATTTCCCCATCATGATTGATGAGTGCCTCTTTTCATTTTTGCGAGTTAAAAGAGGGTAACAAACACTCATTGCAGCTTAGCCTATGATAAGTCCATTCTAATATGTTTCACAAACCTAAGAAAGGAGGGGTTCGTTCCCAAAAAAGGGTCTCTTAGTGTTTAATTTAACGAGTCCATTGAAAGTTAGCTTGGTATCGTTCATGTTTCGAGAGTCTAGATGAAAACAGAAGAAGACTCCAAAAGGTCCTTTTTTGTATGATTTAGTCCCTGGGGCCCAAAAAAGTATAAAATAATGCCTAAGAGAACTCTTCTAGCAGAGATCAACTAGAGTATTCATTTTTCATAATTAGTCAATCCAAACTGAAAAAGGGGTAAACTACCGTCAGAAAGAGGACTCTACAAGTACTTTTATGAGCATGAAAAAGACAAGTTCACTCAGCGATATTTCACATTTAAAGAGTCCGAAAAGAGCTTAAAGAGGACTCCATTAGGGTTTCTTTTCATGATAAAAGAGTTTAATGAGTCTGAAAAGAAGCGAAAAGTTGACTCGGAACTTTGGTGTTGGATTTAAAGAGAACAACCAAAATTTTGAAATTAGTGCTCAAGGACTTTTTCCGTTTTGTGAAAGTATGAAAAAGTAAAAAAAAAACTCTCTCATAACCAAAACTTTCAACTTTTACCCCTGCAAAACCTTTGAAAATATTATTAAACCTCCAAAATATTAAAAAAACAATTTTTAATGACTATGTAAAAGGGTATTTATTAACAAAATAGTTAAAATGATTAAAATAATAATAAAACCCAAAATATATCATATAAAAACTAATGAATAGTAAAAATAACTTACCGTTTCACTATTTACCAAGTTGGAGAGCTATTTGGAGCCATTTGTGTGCAAACTTTAGCCAAGGATTATGGAGTCATCCACTAGTTATTTTTCGATCCATCAGCTCCAAGAAAGAGCCAAACCCAACCCTAATATTTCTATGGTTGTATTTTTCCATTCCATGCAAATTTTTAGGGTTTTTGGGTTTTTACCCAAGGGTAAAAAACGATCGCAGGGTAGCACTCTTTCTCCTTTCGGGAAAGGAAGTGCCCTACTACTCACCGTAATTTTTATGTCGAAAAAGGTGGCGCACCACTCTGTGCTAAAGGGATGAGATCGATGCTGTGGGATGTTCTAAAATGCACAACGCCCAAGCCAAAAGAAATATTTTTAAGTATTTTTAATGATTGGAAATGTGTTATAATACTTCAAATTTTATTTTTGGCATGTTACTTTGGAAAAAATGGTTGTCTGGAAGGAGAGGAAACATGAAGATGATGATGCTAGGGCTAGAGTAGATGCTGTCTCTATAAGCGCTCTACAAGGTTGTGGCCTCCTGGAATTTTTTAATGTTCCAAGCATGAGGTTTCATGTGATATTGTTGGTGTATATACTGAGAATGTGGAACTTGGGGGCCCACTGTGGAGGTAGAATACATCTACTTCCTTATAGGGCTATCCAGGCGTGGGGTTCCTATCTCACTAATAGGGCCTTGGGGAGGAGATGTCACCACACAGGAGCTCATAGATTGTCATTGTTTTCCTGGTACTCAGATGTATGGGAAGAAAATCCCAATTAAAGAGGTGATGTATTTTCCTCTTTGCACATTTCTCTTCACTATACAGTGGGTTTCAAGGAGCCAAAGGGCTCATCAGTATTCATAAGCACACATTCTCTATGCTTTAGAGGCTATGGAGCCTACAGTATTTAACGAGGCCAAGGATTTACTGAGTACTTTCAAGGAGCATCTGACTAAGTGTCAGCAGGGAGAGCTGAAGCAATTTGGCTATGGCACCATATTGGAATATTTATTTTTTGATAGGGTGCCTCATCTGACTCTGGATGTATCTTTCACTAAGACGAGAGCACGATACCCTCGCATGCCGTGGTGGGTAGAGATCATGGCTTGCACTGGTGGCAGTGGGTCTAAAGTCAAGTATGGGAGCGCATTTTTCTGTTGGTTGGATGACCAATTACCCATGATTGAGGATTATGCATACGAAGGGACTGACTTCATAAGAAATCCAAACCTATCCTTACCAGCAGGTGCCCAATGGGGTGACATTGGTAAGAAGAATACTCAAGAAATTGATTATTTTTTGTATTTTATGTTTTATAATTTTTATGGATGTTAACGAGACAAAAATTTCATGCACATGTAGGAGATGCACGACCTTGGGGTTCCTTCCCAATTGATAGGAAAGCAGGGGCCCGCTTTGTACACAGAGGAGATGACGAGTTGATTGAGTTGGAGGAGAACCTCAACCGGTTGACTCTAGATATTCCAAACATTTTCGTAGATGGCCTCCCTAGTAGGTACCATAGGCATACCAATAGAGTATTGATTCGATTTGGACGCTTTCTATGGAGGGTAGCGAGAGCCATCATGTGTTACCATGAGCATCACTAGTTATCCCACATGCTGTAGAAACTAAAAGCTATCTAGCTTTAGTAGTTTTGTCATTTTGTATATTTGAAATCCAGTGTGCTTCAATTGGGGTCTCAAGACCATATTTTTTGTAAAACATATATATATATATATATATTTACTGTTTATGTTTATTTATAATGAACCATGTTTCATTTATCAAAAATTATGTGTGAGCAATATACCAGTCCAATATGTAATTGGTTAATGAGTCTGCAACTATGTTACAAGACCTAGGAATATGCCAATAATTAATAGTTTCAAATGACCTTTCTAATAAATGCACTCTTCAAAAAATATGAAGAAGTGTAGGGTTTTGGATCGATGATACGTGGTTCAAATGAAAAACCACTAGCTGAGAGTCCATGAAAACTACCAAGTTATAAATGTCTCGAGATGCAACTTCGGTCAACAAACGTATTACTGCATGATAATGAATGATATTATTGGTGGCTAGACCTACACAAAATGCTCTTGATCTGGATAGGTCATGAGTTGGGGAATATAAAATCCAATAAGTTGAAATAAGGTTCAGGGTATGACGGCAAGAATCATTAATAAAACCATAAAAATCCATTTGATCTACATAACCAAAACATGGTATAAATAGTACTGACAAAATCTCAAACCCATATTGAAATACTAAAACCACACCAAAAAGTCAATCAATGTACATATATACAAGGTACTATAACAGAAATATCTTCAAGCATAGTACCTTTTTAGGTAAAACCCATTGTGAGGTTTCCCGAAAGGTATCCAATCATAATCTACAAGCCCATAGGCCCCTTTCTCTAATACTTTACTCATGATAAAGGAACCATACCACATGGATTCCAGCTTCCCTTTTCCAAGTTTTCCATGCTTTTGATCATAGGTCAGAACCATGTCACCTTCATTAAACACACAAGATTGAACAAATTTATCATATTGAGCCTTGATGCATTTTTTATGTGCCTGTAATATCCCAAATACTGATATTTTCTAATTCTATGAAAAATTACTGAAATAGTCGGGCATGCAAACTGCCATGCAAAACTACCCTATATTATAGCTGAATCTAGGGTTAGGGTTTGCAGGATAGAATGTAGCACTTACCATTGATAAGCTAGCTGAAATGCTCCTGAGAGAATATGAATGCATCAAGAGATGATCTGGTGATGAATTGGTGCTTTCTGCCTCCATTGATACCCCAACAGCATGAACCCAAAATCATTAAGGGTGACGTTTTTAGTGAAGGAAATGTCTATTGAGGTTGGGAATTTGCAGGAGTAGTAGCCTTCCAATGCTGGAGAAGATTCCTGACACATGCGGAAGTTCTGGATCCTCTAAGCAAGTTAGCGAATTGATCTGGAGGTTTAGCTGCTCATGCCCCCCTGATCCCCAAATTGCTGAGAACTGCTTCGGATGAGTAAGACAAGATCTGATAATCACCTGGTGCTGGAGGATGACACTGATGATGAGAATGGATTCAGTATTTTGAAGATAAACTGAGATCTGAGGACCCAGCAAATGATTTTGGGTTTTCCAGCTAAAAGTCCCCTTACGGCTGCACACGTGTCCTTGCAACAATCTCTGATGGATACTGGATAGCTGCAATTGGATGAATAAGATGAAGAGAAAATGATGAACCTGGTTGGTTTACCTTGGATGAGACTAGGTCAGATATCTCACTACCAAAACCCCGTTAGATGAAGACACCATCTCCAACCCCAACTGCTGTGGCCACATGTTGTGCTGCTACTCAAGAGCTCCAAAATCAATAATAATCAAAAGTATCTCTTTAGTCTCCCTTATCCTTCTTAAATATATCCTTGCGCGCTTTTAGGCTTCGCATGTCACTTTTAGGGTTTGTGCTTTTATTTTTGCATGCATGTGATTCTAATTTGATGTTGAATTTTTAAGCCTAAAGAGAAAAGGATTCTTTTAGCCTACTACTGAATTTAGTACTGAATGTGTGTTCAGAGTTGTTCTAAGTACCAAATGTCCTCAGTCAATCCCCTCTTATGCAGTACCCGCTCGAACCTATGAGGATTAAGTAGGTTAGCGGGTGTTTTGTTGCCTAATCGGACGAGGACATTATAGTCCTCCCTGCTTGATATTGCTTGTCCTCAAGCAACTGCAAATTGGGATGCTGCAATACCTATTCTCCTTCCCATGTGGAATCCTCTGAAGGTAATTCTTTCCATTGGACCAAGTATTCTCTAATTACTCTATTCTGGAGTTTTCTTTCTCGAGTCTGTACGATCCGTTCTGGAATTAGTACCAATAGTCCCTGATCATCTAAGGGAGGTAACTCTATTTATGGGGTAATGTGTTGTCCAATGGTCTTTTTCAGGTTGGACACATGGAATACATTGTGAATTTTGCTCTCCAGTGGCAGTTCTAGTTCATACGCCACCTCTCCTACCTTTCTGATAACTCTGTATGGTCTGTATAAGTGAGGTTTCAACTTTTTTCACTCCTTTCATCTTAAGTGAATACTGTCTATAGGGTTGGAGCCATAAGTATACCAGATATCCTACTTCAAATATCCACTCAATCCTGTGCTTGTCTGCATAGAACTTCTACTGATTCTGGGCTATCTGTAAGTTCTCTTTTGAGATTTTAAGGATGTCCTGATTGTCTTGTATCCAATCCTTTATCTTAGGAGTCGTGCTATATTTGAATTCTACATCTCCAAAGTCCAAGGAATCATAGCCATATAATTCCTTAAAAGGTGCCATCCTAATAGACATGTGGTGGGTAGTATTGTAGAAATATTCCCCTAAGTGTAGCCATTTAATCCAGGTTCGTTGCTACCCTGCTACATAGTTCCTCAGATAACCTTCAATCCACTTGTTGAAAATATCAGTCTATCCATCATCCTGGGGATGATAACTCGTGCTGCTAGCAAGCTTAGTTCCCACTAACCTGAATAGCTCTTGCCAGAGATGAACTGGTGAATCTACTGTCTCGATCACTAACAATGGTCTTGGGTAACCCGTGTAACCTAAAGACCTCTTTGAAAAATAACTCGACTGCATGGGATGTGGAGTAATCGGATGATATAGAAAATAAATGGGTGAATTTGGTCAGTCGATCAACCACACCATATAAGAAATCTCACCCTTGGACCTTGGGCAATCTTGTAATGAAGTCCATGGAGATACTTTCCCACTTCTGTTCCAGAATTGGTAGTGGCTGAAGCAACCCTACTGGATGGATGTGCTCAATCTTATTCTGTTGACAAATGCTACATTCCCACACATGATGCATAACCTCCCCCTTGAGGCTCTTCCATGAGAACCTCTCTCAGATCTTCCTGTAGGTCTTCAAGAAACCTTGATGTCCTGATAGAGGAGAGTCATGTGCCTCCTGTATGATTTTCTTTTTCTTAAAGATGATTCTGGGATGAGGTACATCCTACTCTTGTAATAGATGATGTCATCGATAATTTTGTACCTGTCATCATGAACCTTCCCATCCAATAATTCGCAAGCGAATTTATTTTTGGAGTATTCTACTAAGAGAAGAGCCCTCCAATCTATAGATATGCTCATGAGAGATAATGAAGCGGGTCATCTACATAATACATCAGCTACTATATTGTTCTTACCCTTCACATACTCTATCTCGAAATCATAGGCTTATACTTTGCTGGCCCATTTCTGTTGGCACTCATTCAGCTCCTTCTGCTCTAAGAAGTACTTGAGGCTGTTATGATCTGTCTTGATTTTGAACTTGCTGCCCACCAGGTACTGTCTGAATTTCATGAGAGTATGTAAGATGGCTAGCATCTCCTTGTCATATATGGAGTAGTGGCGCTCATAGTTCTTCAGTTTACTGCTCTCAAATACAATAGGGTGATGGTTTTGCATCAATAATGCTCCTATCCCTTCCCCTAAGGCATCACATTCTACTACAGATGGCTATGAGAAGTCTGGTAATGCTAAGACAGGGCGAGAACTCATGATGATTTTCATCTCCTCAAAATTTTTATGTGCTAATTCTGTCTAGGTGAAGGCTCCCTTCTTTGTGATATCTGTGAGGGGTGTGGAAAATTGGGAGAGCCCCTTAACATACCTCCGGTAATATGTGCAAAGGCCTAAGAAGCCTCTCAATTCTGTGACTATTTTTGGCATGGGCCAATCCCTGATAGCTTAGATTTTCTCCATATCAACCTATACTCCTTTTGCACTGATTATGTGCCCTAGATACAACATTTCCTTCATGCCAAATTCACACTTGGACATTTTCGCGTAAAGCGAGTGTTCTTCTAGATTGCTCAATACTTCGTCTAGATGTTTCAGATGTTCCTCCCATGTTTTGCTGTAAATCAAGATGTCATCAAAGAATACTAGAAAAAACTTACATAACTAAACCCTGAAAGTATGGTTCATGCATGACTGAAAAGTGGTTGGAGCATTGGTAAGTCCAAAAGGCATGACCAAGAATTCATAGTGACCATAGTGACAATGGAAAGCTATTTTAGAAATGTCTTGATCCCTTACTCAGATCTGATGGTACCCCGAGCGAAGATCATTCTTTGAAAAGTATTTGGAACCTTGCATCTCATCCATGAGTTCATCAATCCTGGGGATCAGATACATGTTTTTGATGGTATTTTTGTTGAGTGCTCAGTAATCGATGCACATTCACAGTGTACCATCCTTCTTCTTGACTAAGACCACTGATGATGTAAAGGGGCTAGAGCTGGGTCGAATGTATCCAAGCTCCAACAATTCTTTGATCGTCTTCTCGATCTCATCCTTGTATCTTTTGGGATGCTGATAAGGGGTGGTGATGACTTCTTGTGTCCCCTCCTTTAGCTCAATGATGTGCTCAAAGCCCCTATCTGGTGGTCTACCTACTGGAAGGTCCCAAAATACCTTTCTGTGCTTCTGTAATAAGGCTTGAATATCATCTAGGAGTTGTGTGTTGTTCTTTGGAGGTTTGCTAAAGGTGACAAAAAATTCTAAAGCCCATTCTATGTCATCCTGTCTGAGTACTGCCTCCATTCTCTATGAAGAGACTAGTTTTGGGGGATAAGTGTTCATGCCCCTCAAAACTACATGTTTTCCATCTGGCCCCTGGAATTCCATTTCCATTTCTTGGTAGTCTGTAGTATATTTCCCTATTGAATAAAGCCATTGAATGCCTAATACTACATGAGTATCTACCACATCTACTACATAAAATGAATATGTCATCTCATTGTTTCCTAATGTGACATTCAATTTTGGAATTCAATAGTTTCACTCCATGTTGGAGTTTCCAGCTACAGCTATAGTAAATCCCTCAAACTTCTCTGTCTAAACACCCATGTTCGTTTCCCAAGCGGAGTCAATGAAATTGTGGGTTTCTCCCCCATAAATCAACACTCCCACTCTGTGGCCCTGTATTACTCCTCTAACCCTAAGAATAGGGAATCTAGGTACTCCAGATAATGTAGCAATGACTCCCTTTGGTGTATCACCCTGGAGTGACTCTTCCTCTGGTGCCCATAGTTCTTCTGTTGCCTCCTGCTCATAGTCCTCCTCGTCACTATCCAAATATACTTCGATGTAGTGAGCCTTGGCCTTCCTTGCACACCTGTGTCCTGGAACCCATGGTTACTGGCAAGTAAAACATAATTTCTTTCACCTCAAATCTTTCCTAGTGTCCTCGTCTAATCATGTTTTCTTTGGAAAATCCTGCTAGAAAGGTTTCTTGTCCTTTTCCCTAACTGGAAATTTGGTTTTGAGAGGGAAACTATTCTTCAGAACTAAATCTTGGAGATCTCTCGATCGGCTAATGGAATCCTATAGAGTGGGAGGTTTGTAGGATTTCACCAATCCCCGTAGTGGCTCTGTTAAGGTCTCAGTAAACAACATCGTCAACCTTCTCTCTAACACATCTGTTACCATGACCGCTATCGTCTGGAATTCTGAGATGAGGGCCTTGGTGCTACCTGTCTATTTGAGTTGAGCTAACTCTCTGAAATCTATCTCTGGATCCTTCCTTTTGAACCTCTCCATGAGTTTCTAAGTGAACTTAGCATAGGAGTGAATGGTGTTGTGACCCAATGTCACTAATCCGTGGTACCACCACTCATGAGCCTCTCCTTCCAGGTGGAGTGTAGCCAATTTAATGGCATCTATCTCTGTCATGGGATTGATTTGGAAGTAGGTATCCAACTTTTGAACCCATATCCTGAATGAACCCCCGTGATTCCCATCAAATTTTGGGATGGTTAACCTGCCCAAGGTTTTCTGTAACTCATAGTTATGATTAAATCCATTGTTGAAATTTTTGGGCCTGTTCCTACTCTTCATGTTGCAAAAATCCAAAAAAGACATGGCTGCATGAAACTCATCCCATAAGTCCCTGTATTCCTGTAAATAAGACCCAAAGGGTTTGCTAGGCTCTACCTGCATGACTAGACCTCCTACTGCATTTGCGAAGAAGTGAGGCATAATAGGCCTGGTGAAGGTCTAGTATATATGTGGGGTGTATTCCTTATATTGGTGTATACAACCTTCCCACTGCTGCTTGTAGACCCTCTATCTACCAGTGAAGGAGGTGTACTACTGTTACCTGGTTCTAGTTTCGTCGATAATCTGTTGATTGCATTAAGTACATCTTGTTTCCCTTTGGCTAAGTCTTGCAATGAAGATACTAGGTTGCGAAGCTCCATCCTGTTATCATCTTCTCTCATTCCTTTTCCCTTATTAGACTGTATACCTGTTGGGTCCATGTCTGAGTTGGTATCTTCTAGTTGGATATCCTCAAAGTCCTCTGTGTACATATTCCTTCTTTTCCTATAGGTTATAAAAGTGTCCTCTTCTGTATTCATCTACTTTTCATTTCTTAAGCCCATAGCTGGCCAAAAACATAGCTCTGATACCACTGTAATATCCCAAATACCGATATTTTCTAATTCTATGCAAAATTACTGAAATAGCCATGCATGCAAATTGTCATGCAAAACTTCCCTATATTATAACTGAATTTAGGGTTAGGGTTTACAGGATAGAATGTAACACTTACCACTGATAAGCCGGCTAAAATGATCCTAGGAGAATATGCATGCATCAAGAGATGATTTGGTGATGAACTGGTGCTTTCTGCCTTCGGTGATACCCCAGCAGCATGAACCCAAAATCAACTAAGGATGACGTTTTCAGTGAAGGAGATGTTTGTTGAGGCTAAGAATTTGTAGGAGCGGTAGCCTTCCCATGCCGGAGAGGATTCCTGACACATGTGGAAGTTCTAGAACCTCTAAGAAGGCTAGCAAATTGATCTGGAGGTTTAGCTGCTCACACCCCCCTGATCCCCAAATTTCTGAGAACTGTTCCAGATGAGTAAGACAAGATTTGATAATCACCTAGTGTTGGAGGATGATATTGATGATGAGAATGGTGTTGGTATTCTGAAGATAAACTGAGATCTGAGGACCCAACGAATGATTTTGGGTTTTCCAGCTAAAAGCCCCCTTACGGCTGCACACGTGTCCCTGCAACAATCTCTGATGGATACTAGATAGCTGCAATTAGATGAATAAGACAAAGATAAAATGGTGAAATTGGTTGGTTTACCCTGGATGAGACTAGGGCAGATATCTCACTGCCGAAACCCCGTTAGCTGAAGACGTCATCTTCAACCCCAATTGTTGTGGCCGCACACTGTGCTGCTACTTAAGAGCTCCAAAATCAATAATAATCAAAGGTATCTCTTTAGGCTCCCTCATCCTTCTTAAATAGATCCTTCTGTGCTTTTAGGGTTCGCATGTCACTTTTAGGGCTTTTGCTTTTACTTTTACATGCATGTGATTCTAATTTTATGTTGACTTTTCAAGCCTAAAGAGAAAAGGCTTCTTTTAGCCTACTGCTGACTTTAGTACTAAATGTGTGTCTTGAGTAGTTCTAAGTACCAAATGTCCTTAGTCAATCCCCTCTTATGCAGTACCCACTCGAACCTATGGGGATTAAGTAGGTTCGTGGGTGTTTTGTTTCCTAATCGGACGACGACATTACAGTGCCTCATTAGCCAAGGCAACATCTCTTCGATTCTCATCAAGGTTTGTCAAATACATAAAATTTTCTTCTTCGATGGAAGTGTTTGGGAGAAGCTCAAATGAAAGATTAAGCGATAGGATTTCACATTCAATAGGTAGGAAAACTTCCAATCCATAAACCAACTGAAACGGTGTGAAACCACTTTTTGTTTTAACCGAAGTTATATAAGCCCATAATGCAGAAAATAGAGTTAAGTGACAGTTCGATTTATGATCTCCAACCATTGTACGCAGCATAGTCTTCAAGACTTTGTTAATGGATTCAACTTGACCATTATCATGTGGATAATAAGGAGGTGAGTTTTCATGACAAAAATCCATCTTAGCACTCAACTTAGCCATCATCTAATTATGGAAATGGGATCTGTGATCAGCGACTATGGCTTGTGGAACTCCAAACCTAGCTATTACATGATTGAACGGGAGGAGTGCATCATTATTACCATCCTCTACCTATGTAGGCATTGCCTTATACCATTTTGTGAAATAATCTACGGCTACAATGATGTAGCCATCCCCCCCGGCTGAGGTATTCTTACAATGCATAAAATATATCCCCCATTTGGAAAAAGGGCCAACGACAATGATGGGGTGTAAAGGAGAAGGGTGTGTGCGATTTTTTGGATTAAAAAGTTGACAGGGTGGGAATTTTTTAGCCGCCTCATGACAATATTTGAAGATTGAGGGCCAAAAATACCCAGCGCAAAGGATTTTTTGAGCTGTAGCAATCCCAGAAAGATGACCATCACACGCTCTAGAGTGGCAGCCATTCAATACTTGTTTAGCCTCTTCATGTGTAATACATCATCGAATAAAAGAGTCAACCCCACACCGGTATAATATGTCACTTAAAATGAGGTAATATTTAGCGTGGTGGCAGATGCGTCAACGATCGTCACGGGACATATCAGGATGAAAACTTTGGGTATGGATATAGATGATCAAATCTCCATACCATGGGTCGATTTTGCTAATAAGGACCAAAAAATTATCTGGAAATGAATCATTGGGCTCAGCTTCCATGAGAGCACGGGGAAGGTCACACATTAACTTTACAAAGACTAAGGACTTCTTAGAAGTATCCTTAGCAAATTCAAGATCGAATAGTTGTAGGATAACTATCCAATGGGAATATTCCCCCCCTAGCACTTGACGAGTCAAAATGCAATATATAGGGTTTTGATCGGCGAGAACAATTGTAGTACGTAGTAAAATAAAGTGACAGAAATGTTGCACAACGATGAGCATAAAAAAATATAGCTTCTCCACATGTGAATAGTGACTTTCAGAGTCAATGAGACTATTATTTAGATAATAAATCACATGCTCTTTTCCATTGAGATCTTCCTGCACCAAAACCATACCGATGGTAGTAGTCAAGGTGAAAACATAAAGCAGAAAGTCTTTTGAATAATTTGGGGGGTGTAACACCGGTGAATGTCTCAGAGCGTGTTTCAAATTATCAAAATCTCATTGGGCCTAGTCATCCCAAAGGAACGAAGTGTTATTTTTTAGGAGACACATAGCCATGCGTTTTTTTTTTCAAATTTGCACACAAAACGATGAAGAAAATTTTCCTACCCTTGCAAACTTTGGAATTCAATAATATTGGTCAGGGCGGGTAAGGAAAAAATAGTAGCTATCTTCAAAGGATCTATTCGGATGCCATATTTGGAAACCATGAATCCAAGAAGATGTCCAGTATCAGCACAAAAAACACATTTATGTGGATTAAGCCGAATGTGATAATGATGACATCGAAGGAAAATGTCCCTAATATGCCCTGGGTGATCCTCTTGTTGTTGTGAATGAACATGGATGTCGTCCAAATACAGTTCCACAATGTGCTTAATGTCATGAAAAGTGTAGGACATGGCATGCTGGAATGTAGCTCCGAAGTTTTTCAAACCAAAGGGTATCTTTCAATAGGCAAAGGTTCCTCGTGCCCAAATGAATGACGCATTATGTTAGTCGACAGGTAAAATTTCAATTTGATTATAGCCGTAATGGATCCATCAATGAGAAGATGGCGCTCCCAACACAGTTATCAATCATTTGATCAATATGTGGAGTAGGAAAGTTGTCCTTGGGAAAATCCTTATTCAAACCTCTAAAATCGATGAAAACCCTAATAGTTCCCTACTTCTTAGCGATAAGAACAATATTAGATACCCACTCAGTCAGTGGTACGAGATAAATAAAACCAGCTTTCAAAAGTTATTCAATATCAAATTTTATTACCGCAACTTTCCTTGGATGGACTTGAAGCAATTTTGGCTAGACTGGTCTTCCTGTGGGGTAAATATTCATTTCATGTACAACAATGGACGGATCAATCCGAGGCGTTTCTTCATACATCCAAGCAAAAACATCTTGAAAATATTTGAACAACAATTTATTGAGTTGAATAGTTTTGGCCCGCATGAACATGTTCAACAGTTCTAGGATTCACTGATATGTCAATGGGATTCGTCTAAGTGATGCTACACAAGTTTCCTTTGGAATCAATGTCTTGCAACAGTAGATGCATTTGAGGATTTTTGACAATATCAGTTCTAATGAGAGAAACAAAATTAGAGTCTACCGAATTGGCATTGGGAAGAAAAGAGGATCTATGGTGATGGTATTCTCATACAGGTTCATCCACACTCATGATCTCCATAATAGACTCATGTTATGGGAAAGTATGCAAGAGATAATCTAGAGTGGGGAGAGGGGAATCTAGCGAATAGGGTAGGTGGTAAGGATATGATGCCACTAAATGATGATCATCATAGTAGACATCAGAAACAAATTGTAAGGCATCATAGAGTGCTTCATGAGTACTTAGAGAAGATGTCTCAACAACTTCTTTACCTTTAGGAACGTAACCGGTCATGGAAATCATGTTCATAGTTTCTACTTCCGTACTAGGAGGAGTCGAGGGAAACACGCCCATAAGAGTTGAATCCTTCAACATCCCTTCCCTAATCGATTGATAAGATAAAGAGGATTTCCCTAGCATAGGAATATTGTTCGAAGTATGGGAAGTAACATCAAGTGAACAAAAGTCAAGCTGGTCTATGGTCACAATCTTCCCTAAGTGAAGGAATTGGAGAGTACAAAAAATCGTCGACGCAAAAGTCGTCATAGAGTAAAACCAGTTTCTCCCCAATAGTATATTGTAATCTAATTGAGCATCGAATACCTCCACTTAAATGGAAACAATATTTCCCCTATGATCGATCGACATGGTTGGTAAGATACCATGAGGTTGGAAACCTTGTACGTCGAAAGCCTTCAAATTTGTAGGTGACTTTGTAAGTTTGGGAGAACCAATGGCTCTCCTGTAAGACATAGAAAACACTGAGTTGGAATCCCCTTTGTCCAATACGGTCTGATAGACCTTTCTCCCAACTACCGTGGTCATGATTTGAAATGCGAGATGGTGGGATAACCTGACTTGTAATTCTCCACATTAAAATAAATCATATTAGTGTTATCCGAATGTAAGTCCCCTAAAGCCATCGATATAATTTTATGTTGCGTAGGGAAACTTTGGAGTACCTCCAGTGTAGACATAGCACAAGGTGCGTAAGCCAAATCTTCAAGAAAATTGTATAATTGAGCAGCTCGAGCATTTGGATTAAATATAGATTTTTGGAGAGTAATTTTAGGTGGGTGCAAAATCAAGTCAAGGTTAGGTTTCTCAATCATAAGAGGGCCATTACATAGAGGTGGAGGAGAAGAATTTGTAGAAGGGAATTTCTTGGAAGACGTACCTTCATCTTTCTTCTCTACTGGTTTGTCATATGTCTGACTACGTGTAGTCAAGTTAACAGTTTCAGCAGACATCATTTGTATTTCTTCAGTAGATTTAGAGGTTCCTTGTGAATACATGTGATCAATCAATTGCTATTGAGATGGAACAGGATTGGTAAGTACCGTCAGTGTAGGTT
Organism: Pseudotsuga menziesii; assembly: GCA_001517045.1. Taxonomy (NCBI): domain Eukaryota; kingdom Viridiplantae; phylum Streptophyta; class Pinopsida; order Pinales; family Pinaceae; genus Pseudotsuga; species Pseudotsuga menziesii. The sequence goes on from LPNX010854217.1 coordinate 69,093, forward strand.
TATTCTTCAAAAAAATATTAATTTCTTCACGAAGAGGGCACTCTTTCATGAAGTGATCACCTCCACACAGTAGGAAAGGATACTTATCCTTCCTTTTACCTTTGTTTTCATTCTTTGAGGTCATAGTATTGGGGTTCTCCTATTAGTTTCCTAAATTTTTACCTTTTCCTTTTCCTTTATTTTTATTACTAGGTTTCTGTGTAGTTTGAATAACATTCACCTCAGCATAAACCGTAGGAGTAGAAGGAGCAGTGGTAGAAGCACTCTCTTTCTTAGCAGGTTTCACTGCTTATGGGAGTTGGATTGAACCTACAACCCCATCAACAAGAGTCTCTGCAGGTGGATTGGAAAGGTATGTGCTGGGATGAGGAGCCTGAGGAATCAAATGATACAAGGTTTCAGACTGAGAATAAACCTAGTCCAGATACTGATCCCAACTAGTAGCCTGGTCTTCGGTGACAACAACGCCCATAGCCAAATCATGAGCAATGGGAGGAAACAAGGATTTCATAAACCAATCAGCCAACAATTGGTCTAGGATAGGAGATTTAATGAGACTCTGTCGTCTCCTCCACTCATGAATATGATCTGATAAATGTGTGGAAGTATTTCGACGAAGCGATATTAAAAGATACGTACCAGTTTCGTAACAGATAGGAAGTTGGAAATGGGTAAGAAATTTTTTTTCCAAAGAGTTGAAAGCCACAAATGAATGTTGTGGAAGCTCAATGTACCACTTGGAAGCCGTTCTAGTTCCAGTTCATTGGAAGAGCCTCAAACAGACCGAATCATCCATTAAGTAGTTAGAATAACACCATAGAGAGAATGTTGTAACATGATTTTTTGGGTCCTCTCCCTGCTTCCCATCAAACCTAGGAATGTATGAGGGTAACTTGACTCGAATTGCAAGCCACAAATGGTTATGTTGGATGGGATCGTTGATCAACTTGGACAAGTTAGGAAAGTCCAAAGTTTAAAAAAAAATGGAAGTTGTCGATTAGGTTGTACATACTTGTAATATTGATATGGCATTTGTATACCAGTAGGACCATAATTAGATTGATATACCAGCTATTGGGGTGGTGTATTTGCAGATGATCCTCCCAAGGATCCTCTTGATGGTGATGAGCCTTCAAAATGTGGTCCTCCAAGTGGAGGAGGTCCTCCAGGAGGGGGTCCTCCAGGTGGTGGTCCTCTAGAAGGTGGAACACTAGGTGGTGGTCCTCCATATGGTGGTCCTCTGAGTGGCGGTCCTCTGGATGGTGGTCCTCTGAGAGGTGGTCCTATGGGTGGTGTCTCTTCAGAAGGTGGTCCTTTGGGTGGTGGTACTCCAGAAATTGGTCCTCCACCAGCCGGGCCTACAAAAGGTGGACCTCCATCAGGTGGTCCTCAGAAAGGTGGACCACCAAAAGGTTCCCCCCCATAACCTCCAATAGTATTCATAGGTGTTCCTCTAGGAATAGGAATATATGACCAATTAGGTTTTCCTCATGGTGTAAACATATTTCTGGGGTAAGGCATCCTAGGATAGACAACCCTTGAAGATGCAGGTTGATAATTTACATTGCTTACAGGTGGTTGGTTCCCTGGGTAAGTATAAACCCAAGAAGGTTGATTAATTGCATGTTTTACCCCTAAGTGTTTCCCTATACTAGAAAGAGGAATAACCATATTGGTGTTTATGGATGGAACACTGACTGTTGGTTGTCCTATAGCAGGGTCCTTCCATTTACTAGGAGTGACTCCACTAATTAATGAAACAACTTGGGCCAGATGTTTCCCCCCCTTGGTAGAAGATAATATGGGAGAATTAGAGGCAGACACAATATTTGCAACTGATGGAGTAGGAATGGAGGGTTAACCTAGCTCATAAGCTACCAAAACTCAAGCGGATGATCCTAAACTAGGAGCTATTAGAGACAATGAAAGTGAACAATATCCTTTGGGGGGGTTGTTTCTGAACGATGGGGAAGAGGATAAAAACTCCTCCTCCTTATATTTTCTCCCATTCTTTGCAAACGTTCAATAGATTTATGGAAGAATTGTTCATTTGATGGAGCATCTCTAAGGGCTTGCCTTAGAGGAGTAAGCATGGAGGGATCAATAGTTCCATATTCAGAAATGGCTTTCCCTAGGGAGGTCATCCAGAAGGGAGTGTTTAGACCAAAATATACCCCTACGGTATCATTAGATTGGTGATTGAATACCCAATTTAATGAACCATCTTGACCTTCCATTGGAAAATTAAAGGTAGTATCAGCTGCACAAGGCTGTTTAACCAAGGGATTTTCACAATAAGTAAATTCTTCCCCAACTTCCACATCTAGAATCCCTTCCACATAGGAATCAACCGTGACATATTGGTTTGTGGATTCCGTTGTGCTCTCTCTTGTAACAAGACGAAATTCAGGTGGTAATCCTTGAACTATTCGAGATTGTATCAAAGGTAACTCAGCCAGACTACTAGTAAGAAAAAAATCTAACCTAGGGTTTGAAACTAGAATCACAAACAAAATCACTCCTACGCAAGCTAAAGGTCACAAGCAACTTAGGTGATAAGAGGGGTTGATGAAAATTCAATTCCTCATTAGGATTGTCAATTCTTCACAACTCAAGATATATCACAGGGTCCAATAGTAAAATGTGATAAGGAGGATTAGGACCATACCCTTTCCTGAATACCCGACTACCTGGATGGCACATGCGTAGTAGCTCCCCAAGTGTTTTTCTCAGCGTATTTCTCCAACAAGACGACCAAAATGATTTTCTTAGTTGGTTTAAGGTATACTAGATGGGTCTACCGATATACACAAGATATGTGGGAGCTCAAATCCATGTTAGTGTTTTCTAATGCACAACCATTCGATAGGAGGCTTCTAATATACTACCGATTACATGAAGTACCTTTCTATATACCTCAAGGGTACGTGAAAGTTCGTTTGATATATCGGTTGGTACATTGAAGAAATAAAAGCCTCCAAGATGTAGTGTAAGAAATAGAATGACAAATCCTATGTTTATAGACATTAGAACGCGTTTTCTAACTTATCACTCAAGTTACTAAATTTTTTTAACCTAGAACTAGTGTTAATTTTATCTTATATGATTAAGTGAATGCATGAGATGTGGACAAAAAAAGTAAAACCATTCAGCATGATTATGCAAATTTTTCACTTTATCGTTCAGGGTATTCCCTACTTATAGGAGAGATAGTGATTCAGTTTCCGTTTCCATACAAGAAATCCCAAACAATCACATTGAACTATTTTTCAAATTGCAAGAAAGCAAAAAAATTCTAATGACCAATCTTGAAAGTAAATGAAATAAGATCTCTTTTCCAAAAAGACAGATGCTAAAACTACTTGGCACACTAAACTCTTTTTAAAATTCTTCAAATGTAAAAATACCTAACTCAAACTATGATATTTTTGTTGAGAAAATAGCATGTAAAGAAAGGGAAGAAACATGAATGCCTGAAATTTTGTGAAACTAATCAAGTATCCAATGGTTCATCCTTAAACACATATATATGATCAATCTCAAATTTTTCTTCTTAATCAAAAGCAAAAGCAATATTTTATTAACCTATGAAGAACAAAAATAAAGAAACCAACAACAAAATACTTTCTTTTTAGATGATATAACAGTAATCAGAGATATGACTATTTGACTTCCAAGCACTCTTTCAAAAAGAAAACCCAAGCATAACAAGCAACTAAATGAATCAAAATAACATGGCTCTTTAAAACAAAATGAAACAAGACTTTAACATTTTCCATATTTTGAATTAACAGTCAAATATCGATCATAAAACTAGAGATAAACTCAGAAAAGGAAAAAACTCATTTGAAGTTTTGAAATTGCATAGGTATAAAACCCTACCTCGCACCACTTCTTCAAAGTTATGGATAGAGCATTCGCGCCTAGGAATCGCCTCTTGTCCACTAAAACAGAGCGGTGGAACCTCCTATTGTTCATTGATGATACACGGTGGCACCACTTCTTGTCCCTATAGAAAGCTCAATGTCTATTGTAGGTTTCAAAACAAAAATCAAGCGAAAAAGAGAAAGTTAAATGTCAAACTACTGGCATCATATCACAAAAATTACAGGAAAATTAAGCATATAAAGAAGATATGTTTCATATCTAAGCATATCTAGTCAAAATAAAACCAAATATAACTACAAAACTAATAGATCTAATCACTAAAAAAGTTGAAGTTTGGAATAAAGACAAGAATTGAAAACCAAGAAATATCAGAAGTTATGAATGTCTTCCCCAGTATGGTCGCCAAATTTGTTTCTGGAAATTCTCACCTGCTGCGGACAAGAGCTGTTTCCCTAGCTTGAATCCTTCATAGCTAGAACAAATGAGTGATAAAAATAAAGAGAACTTCTCCTAATATAAACATATGTTTGTAATGAAACTTTCACCTATAATACAATGTAATGCTCCACCCTTCAAGAGTGCCAGATCTCCACAATTACTTGCAAAAAAGCATCACAAAGTACAAAAGACAAAGAGTACCAAAAGAAATCTTTTATCCTATATCAAAGACTAAGGAGTTTGATAATAAATCAGTGATTGAAACACATTAATATTTATGGAAAAGAAATTGTTTATTGTATAGTCAAATAAAGAGAGAGTTTACAACCATTATGCCTTAGTGTTGTGATGCCTCCTCTCATGCCAAGCCTTGTCCTCAAAGCTTCAACTTGCCTTTCTTATTATCACCCTAGATTTGGCCAGAACTTTGGTGCAGCAACATAACTTTCCTCCCCTTACCCATGGGGGGTGAACTAGTACTTATAGCTCCTGGGAAGAATATTGGAATGGTTGAGAAAATGATGGATGAGGTGGAAGGGATATCCTACTAAGGGGTATATTGAGTCTATTTGGTCCACAAGAGTAGGGATGAGGGTTCCATAAAGATGATCTTCAAGAAGCTTCGTGAATCTTCTCTTTTTTCCTTTTGAAACTCGAGCACTACACGTCTCTTTTTCTATGGATACATAGTGTTACCAGGGCTGCACCACTCATTGCTCAAAGGTATTAGGCGGTGGAACCACTCATTTTCAATTGACAAGTGGTGTTACTGAAAGGGGTAACGCTTATTGCGTAAAAGGAAAAGGTGATGGTGGACACAAGTATGAAAATATGAATCCTAGCCAAGGTCCATCTTCACATTTTGGGGATTTGAGGCAATTTCTGATTTTTTGGAATCCTAAAGCTAGTATATTTCACACTTACATTAAAAATGATACTTTGGTAAAACATGTGAATTCTTTGGTTGCAATGATTGAGAATCCATTTCCTCCAACAATAATGTTTGGCTCAAGTTCCCATAATATTCATTGGACTCTACTTTAACCTCTCCACTAGATGTTGTTAAGTCTAGATTCTTTCTTTGATTCCTTTCTCCTTCCTTACTTAATGTATTAGAATAAAATTAGGTGTTGGACCTAAAGCCATACTCTTAAGGGGATCAAGGTCTCAAATCCAACTAGTCCCTATACAACTCTTAGTTTCTCACATATTGGGATATCAATCTCCTTGAAATTGTTGGATTCTTGTTGTGATGAACCTAGAGAGAATTGGGCTTGGGATTGGTGATATCAGGTACAACCTTAGGTCCTGGTCTGTGTAGGGAAAAACATCAAGGGAACATTCTTTGGGTGGCCTTCAAAAAAATTGGTATCCCTCAACAAAACCCATTAGTAGGGGGTAGAGGTCCTACCTTCTTATGGCCCACCAAAAATTTGATATTGATATCATTTTTGTATTCCAACTTTCTCTAGATGGGGTTTTTAGAGAAATCTCCCAACGTTGGTCTCCCCATTATTTCTCTTTCTCTTAACAATATAGGTTTGGTCATTCAACCTAAGAAACTGGCCCTCTATCATATAGTGGAGATCCACTTCCCTGGCCTAATTTTCCTTCAAGAAACCATGTGTCAATGCAGTAAGTTAGTGGAGGATCCTATTTGTATCCTGAAGGGATGAGATTTTAGATCTGTAGATGCAAAAGGAAAACCTAGGGGCTTTATATCTAGATGGTGGTTAAGATCACTGCAACTTGCTAATACCTAGACTATTTCCTTGGAATTTGTCTTGGATTGCTTGTCCCCCATACTCAAAAAAAAATTCTAGCTTTAAACATATATGACACTTACATAGAGTGGGTAGCCTATTGGGATAACCTGTTAAAAAAAACTTGCATTTAGAAAGATTTGGTCATTCTAGGGGGATGCCTCAATCTCTCACTTTCTTTTTATGAGGTTTGGGGTCAATATGCACAAGTGGAATCACTTGGTAATCATTTGATCAAAACCTTTGATGATGCATGCTTGGTGGACATCACTCATACTAAACTCACCCCCATGTGATCCAACAAGTCAGTTGGAGCTTACTACATTAATAAAAGACTAGACAAATTTTTGTTGTATGAAGAGTCACTCAATAACTCCTTTCGATTAAAATAGTGGGTTAACACTAGTGGGGATTCCAACGATGTCTTGGTAATGGGGAAAATTTAGATGTAGAGAGGAAGCCTCCTATCCCCTACAAATTGATCTATTCTAAATAGATGAAGGATGAAAGGTTTATTCTACTTGTCAACAACCAACGGGTTCATTATGATATCTTGCTCGACTCCTCTACTGAAATTCAATTCCTTTCCAATATAAAAAAGATCAAAGAGAATGGTAGTAAGAAAAAGAAGGATGGGATTGAGCTATTAACAGTTGGGAACAAACTTAAAACTCTATATGAATCGACTGATAGGGGATAAAAATCATAGATTAACAAGAACATGGTCATGGATTTAGAAAAAAAGAAAGAGATGACTCCTATTAGCATGCGAAGTGGCTTGGATATTGAAGAGTAGATTAGTTTAGCTAGTAGTGGGGGATGAGAACTCCAAATACTTTCATAATTATGCCAATGTGAAAAGGAACTCAAATACCATCTAGAACATATATGAGCTAGAAGGGCCACAGTCTTGTAAATTCGAAGATATGACAAGGGTAGGTGTTACTCATTTCAACAATTTATAAAAGGATGAGGATCGACAAAGTATTGTAGAACTTGTACATTTGGTGCGATTCTACCCTATTTTTTCCAAAGAAGAGGATAAATTATTGATGATGGAGGAGTTAATAAGGGAAGAACTTATATTAGTCATGCACAACTTTCAGAGAAGCAAAAGGTCCAGATGAAATGGATGGCCAGTTCAATTCTGACTGGGTTCTCTAGACTTATTTGAGAATGAGCTTCTTAAGGTGGTTGAAAATATAGAAGGAAATGCACTACCCTAGCTACTTATAGATCTATGTTCCTTGCCCTAATCCTAAAAAATGGAAACCCTGATCACAGGCTCAGATTGATTTAGTAGATCGCTGAATCATGGAGACTGAGATTGAAATCGTATACTTAGATTAAAATCGCAGGCTCTGACTTGGCATATTAAAATCAAGAAAGTTTGAAATTTGATGATTAAAATAATCAACCAAAATTTTACAATAATTACCGCAGTCCTAATCTTTCCTTATTATGATTGACAACAGAATTACCTTAAAAAGTTGCTTCCATTCAAAAGAAGAAATACCCACATTGAGAAGATTGTCACGCTCTGTCGAACCAACATCGATCTTTCCACCACCAATCAATTCATCATCGCTCTGATACCAAATGAATAATAAGTGTCCTCAGACACATAAATTTATTCAAAAGGAAAATAGTAATTATATCACACTCATAAAACTCTCTTAACATCTCATAGAGAAAATATCTTGTTTATATAGCTCAATCCTAGACTAGAAAATAGGAAGACAACCAATCATATAATCACATGAAAATGATAGGTGTCATTTAAAAAGAAGCAGTCCTACTCAAAGTCTAATTTCTCACTAAACTAATTTAATCTTTAATATTAATCTAGAAAATACCTAGAGTATAAAACTTAGGATTAAGAGGTCTAACAAACCCTTTCTCTTTTCATGATTTTGGTCCAATCTCACCATGTAACTGCATAGACAAAGTGATTTCGAAAGCCATATATCAAGGTCTAAGGAACATTCTATTCTCACCCATATAAATGGAATAATTCACATTTCTGGAAGGGCGTGAGATCCACGATGTGATCGAAGTTTCACAAGAAGGTCCACACTCTGTGAAAAAAAGGAACCTTGGGAAGCGGTTATCAAATTGATTTGGAAAATGCTTTTCATAGGGTTAGTTGGACCTTCATCAGAATATTGTTTTCTCACCTATGTTTTTGCATCTCTTTCACTACTTGTATCATGAGCTACATCCCATCCATATCATTTGCAATATTAATTAATGGTGCATCCTCTAGATTTTTCTTAATGGGGAGAGGAATCCGATAAGGTTTCCCACTATCCCCACTATTGTTTATGGATGCAAGGATAGAGTTTAATTCAAAGGTATTCATATAAAGGGCACTCTTTACCTCACACATCTATTGTTTATATATGATATCCTAATTTTATACAATGGGAACTAGAGAGACATTTTGACTCTCAAATCAACTCTGCTTTTATATGAATTGGTGAGAGTTGTGAAAATCAATGTAAAAAAATCATCCATATCAGTAGTTGGGTTAGCTGACGAGGACAGAGGCTATTGTTTGGGTATGTTTCCATATCAAGAAGTCAACTTCACAAAGGGCATGAAATACCTTGGATTTCACTTAAAACCAAATGGTTACATGAATTCAAACTGAAAATGGCTTATTAGAAAACTTGAAAGGAGAATTAAATACTGGTGCAATAGATGGATATCCAGGAGAAAAATTTTAATACATTTGGTGCAACAGATAAAAAATGTACTTGAAGTTACACCTATCTACTAGATGCCCCTTACGTGGATCCCTAAATTGATTTTTGAAACAATTGGAAAATTTTGTTTCAGGTTTCTTTGGTAAGGTAAGTGTGAATAAAATACTCTTCCTTGGATCAAATGGCAAAAGGTTTCCAAACCAAAAGACAAGGAAGATGGGGATTAAAATATATATACCTATTCTCTAAGGCAATGGTAGGAAAATGTGTCTGGAGGCTTATTAATGTAACAAGGTTGTGGTGCAAGGTCATAATGATGAAATATATATACTGGGAAGGCACGAAGGATTGGATCATAAGACCTTTAAAATACATATATAATGTCTCGGCCTTTTGGATATCTCTAGTGCTTTCTTTTTCAGTAATAGCAAATGGACTTGTTTGAAAAATCAGAAACGACAAAAAAGTCTAATTGGGGGAAAACTCCTGGGTTGCAAGTGGTACTTATTTTTCTTTACTCGATCACATGATTCAAAGGATTTCATATTTTGGATATTTCACAATACACCAAGTCACAATCCCACTTAGCACCAATATTTGGGGACAAGGGTGGCTATCAACTAAATTCTTGGGATTTTGTGGAGAGGGCATATAGATTTGGACGTCCTTTTTTGTCAAAGATAAAATACTCTTACATTCAAATCATGACTTATAGTAACTCACTAGTGTAGAGTATTGAACCTTCGACATGGAACTATATCCTTAAGTCCTTCTACTTATCCTTATGCACACATGATAATTACTTCGAACTAGTGTGGTGGAAGAAGTGCATACATAACCTTAAATGTTCATCAAAGAAAATTACTTTCATCTGGTGACTCTTGAACAACAAATATTTAACTTGGGATCAGATGCAGAAGAGATATTTCGAAGGGAAGGAAAGGTTCCCACTCTTTTTTCTAGGTGAGGAAACAAATGTTCACCTCATAGTGAACTACTCCTACACGACTTAGGTTTGGAATGAAATTGCCTCACTTACATGTATTACTGATGCTTGTAGGTGGCAAACCATTGAAGAAGGAATGAGGAAATGTTGCAAAAAAAAATTAGTTCAAGGTTACAAAGCACTTCCCCTTCTCATCTTTTGGGGTATCTGGATTTCCTGCAACAAATCCTCGTTTGAAAAAAAATCCATTGGGCCCTCTCTGTGTGCCTCACAAAGATTAAACATCCTAAGTTTTTTTCCATAGAGGAAGCTGAAAAAAAGGGTAAGACAAGTGATAGAAGAAAATATTTACAGATCCAGTCCATGGTTTTTTCCAATGGGGTGACCCAGGAGATCCATGCATTGGCGGGGTAGGTAGCGTGTTTTACATCAATGGAGCATTCAACTATATATTTAAATCTTATTGTGGGATTCAGACAAATAATTACTCTAAGGTAATGCCTCTAAAACTTATTCTATTATTTTAAATTGGAGAAAGAAATCAATGACTTGTACGTTCGGGGATTCAATAAATGTTATCTAATGGGAAAAAATGAACATGAATGTCAAAAATGTATTGTTAATCACCTTCTCGAAGGAGGTTTGGAGGATCAACTCTCTTTTTACAAACCTCTCATTAGTACACATATATAGGGAAATAAATAACACAACATATAAACTCTGAAAGGGAGGTTCTCATCTCCATAGGAAACATTGGTACATTATGGAAGAAAAGGATGGAGTGACATCAAAATATTATCACCCTTGTTTTCATGAAGAAGACTCAACAAGACTATGTGAAAGATCAGAATCATTTTCTCTTCAATAGGGTCACCCACTAAGAATCTTATGCCTTGCATTAAGGATATTGATTTTTGTTTTCGTTATGAAGGTATCATATCTATTATGTTAATAAGATACCAAGGATATCATTTTTGTAATAAAATATAGTCAAAATAGTCTACTTTTTGTATGCACCCAAAAGTTTGGACTCCAATTATTGAATTTGTAAGAGAAAGTAAAAGAAAGCATATCTTCTTGGAAAAGGATACCTAGAATGTTGTAACAACAACCTAAAGATTATAGTTTTATTATAAAATATAATTGTGCTTTTTCCCAAGGAAAAAAACTCTAATAAAACTTAGAAAAGTTATGATTTCTATTTCAATTTATTATTATAATATAAAATCTAATTATTTTATATTTATAAGAATGTAGGATAATTATTTAAAATTAAATTTATTTAAAATATAAAAATTAATAAAAAATTATTTTAAAAATTAAATATATAAATTATTATTATTATATTATTATAAATAAATTTAATTTTAAAAACTATTGTTCAAAGTTTCCTTTTACTTGTGCAATGATATAAAGAAAAAAAACATAATTTATTATTAATAATTACTCAATCATATTAAAGTTATAGTTACATATGCGAACACATTTTTATCTACACTATACTTTCAAGATATGTTATATAACAATATGGCATGTAGCTAAAACTAAATGTTTCAGATATACTTTAGCACTAAACTAAATGTTCATATATCATTTAACATGTGTAATTTTATTGCTTGTCATTTCATATATATTGATATCAATAAGAAATTAATTAAATATTTAACAAATTTGACAATCTATTAATATAACTATTGGAATTTTAATGTATACGAGTAAAATAACAATCAAATAATAAGAAAACTTTGAATGTTTGTGTATATATGGATAGTAAATAAATAAATATATATAAACAATAATGTGAATAGAGATAAAATAACATCACTTATTATTTTATTTATATTACAAGTTTATCAATTGAAAATAATAAAATTTTGTATAGTTTAATATATATAAATAAATATATTATTTATATTACAAGTTTATTAATTTAAAAGAATAAATATTTTTGTATAGTTTAATACATATAAATAAATATATAAAAACATGATTGAATAAAAAATAAAATAATATTATTTTAATATGTATATAGATAAAAAAAATTAAAATTATATAAAAAAATCAAAATTTAAATAATATAAAATTTAATAGATCAAAATCGATTTAAATAATGTTAACTATTGTTATCATTATCATTATATAATAAAAAATCTCATGCATATCTTTATAAATCTAATTCTTTAATGATAAAAAAAATCTTAAATATTTAAGGTAACCTAAAATGCATTCCAAACCATCCATGTTTAAATTTTAATAAAAGTAAATGATTAGTATTTAATGTAACATAACATGCATTGTAATCTAAGAAATAATTAAAAAAATGAAAAAGTTGAAGTGAAAAGAAGAAATTATAAATAATGAATGAAGAAAAAACAAAACACCAAAACAAAGCCACGTCTCACATATTTCTTAAGACGACAAAAGAAATAATTTTATATAGGATTCCTCTTCAACGTGTGGGAAAATGATAATTGTAAATTTGTAAGCACGCTCTATCGCATACTTAAAAAAAAAAAATTCTCCCGCCTTCGAAATTTCTTTACCCATTGCAAAATTCTCATGACCTCATAATTGAAATAGAAACGATATGAATTTTCCACGTCGCCATGGTGCCACATGGAATCTTATCTGAATCAAAGCTCAATTGAATTATTAATACTTTATACGTCCATTTGAAATGTGATCAATTGTGATTAATTCATCACATGTAGAAATAATCATCTACCCTTGACTACGTAGGAACCGGATAAATCACCCACCCTTACACCTCCACTACTCGAGATTCTCGAAATATTATAAGTTGTTTCAAGTAACCTCTTAATAAATTTAAAGCTGAGTTAAATTATTTATACGCTCATTTAAAATGTGATTCATTGATCAAATGCAGAAATAATTGTCAACCCTAACACCAATAGTGAGTCACTGACTATTTATGAACCTCGAAATATTATTATAAGCCATAGGATTAAACTAGTAGATAGGAGAATTGGTAAACTTCCAAAATGTCCATATCAATCTATGTCATATGATGAAGAGGTGCTCATCACACAACCCTCTCAACATTGCAACATTTCCATTCATAGGAGTCCAATAATTTGATAAGCTCTACAACAACATTCTTTGATCGTAGTTGATAATGTTGGCAAAAACAAAGAGGGTTGTCGAGGTAAAGCTCATGCAGAGTAAACCCTTGGATTTAAGCAAAAGCTCAATCTAGGTAGGAAAATACTATCAACATAACCAACACATTTTTCCTTAAGCAAATAAAACCTTGAATCACCATCATTTTCTTTGCGTGGTGAAAGGTCGCATAATGTTCAATATAAACTGTACAAGTTAAAGGCCCAAAAAAGGGGCCACATCAAAATCATAGTAATTGTTTATGCTTTACATATTTTTAGTCAGGGTTGATGACCCATTAAAAAATACATAGATAACGATTTTAGAGTCCTTAACCAGGATTAATTCCCCGAAAACATAGAATCCCTTAATTATCAAGCAATCTGCCAATGAATCTCACCATAGATGGTGGAGCAAACATTGAGTAACATGAACAAGAGACCTCCAATCCTCGCCAAGAGTTAACCAACATTCTCAAGAAGAGTTCAAATCATGCACATGGGGCATTTGCTTACCAAAAGGACCACGAGTGACCTAGTGCCTGTAACATCTCCAAATTTATGAAATTAAAAAAAAACATTTGTATTATATATATCTATCTTTAATTTCATAGGATAAATAGCTTTATATGGTGTTCAAACATAAGGACAAACATACGATAACCAAATATGTGTTACTAGGTGATAAACAACATGTAAAACTTGTCGGGTCCTTATTTCATTTATTATAAAGATTCCTTTCAAACAACTATTATGCGACTGATTATTAAGTTGTTACTATATCGATTCAAGTTAAGGCAATATCATCATTCTCTGTTAACTACAGTTGGTGTTTTTTGTTGTTTTAGTTTCCCCTTTGGTTTTGCAAACTGGTAAACTCTTTGAAAGAAGAGCTTAGGGAAAGGGAATTCAGGTTTTACTTAGCTCAAGTAGCTAATGCAAAACTGTGTGTAACCATTGTGCATGTGTTGACAGTGGAGGGATATAAGCCTAGCTAAAAATTTCCTAAGCTAAGGCTTAAACACCTAGACTTATCAAAAGTCTAGCTCTTGACAACACCAAAGAAACTTATCCTTGCTAAGAGAAATAGCACATGACCATAACACGAATACAAAGGTATTAAAGTGAGGTAAAGGTGTAATTCGATCCTTGGAAAAACATTATAGTTTGGGTCTTGTTGCAACTGCAACTTTTTTCCCCAAAATTTTCAATTTTAGCCCCCCCCCCTTTTTTTGTTTTTATTAAAACTGGCCTAGGATTATTTTGTTTTCACCAAAGCTGCCCTGAGTTCATAATTTTCTTTAAAAAACTTGGTCTGTTTCACTTTTCTGTATCAGAAGATTAGTCAACTATCCTTCCGATATCGGAAGCATAATGGACTATCCTTCCGACATTGCAGAAACCAAACCGTCAAACCTACCGAATTGCCTTTGGACTCCCTCGCCGATACATCGAGGCTAGTTCTTTTTATTCTCGGGTTTGATTTTTCGAAGTTCTAGTGGTTAGCGGTTTCGATATCCGATAATGTTTTATTTTGTTGTCGGGTTGTTGACCGAAGTAAGCCGGAGTGATAGTGTCTATCTCGCCCGGCGTTGCGGGAGGCTAGTTCCGAGACATTCCGAAAGCATCATGTTTTTTTGTCGACTCCTTAGAGCTTAGCGTTGCCGATTTTTGATACCCGTTCCAATAGTAAATCCCGCGATGGTAGAACTGTACATTGCCGATGTTGCGGAGGAGGATCAATTTTTGGTTCTGAGGATAGAAATTAGTGGTTCCGATGTCCGATTGACTCAACATATCACTGGGTATGTAGTTTTGTTCACACCCACCATTGCGGCGATCCTCCAGTTTATTCTTCTGATTGATTTAATTTTATCCACCGTTAAGTTTCCCGCCCGGTCATGTATATATATGTGTGGACATGTGACTTGTATTTTAGCATTTGTATTTGTCATTTTCACCGTGGAAGCAACCCAGAGAAGTCATGCACACTTAGCTTTCAAAACCTAGTTCTTTCTGCTCTACACCTGTGGATTTTCAGCTCATTCGGTCACTCGCATAGCTCTTGACAGGTAGTTTACCCATAGCCTTGTCACCTTGGGTAGTATTGGTTGATTTTGAACTGTTAAGTGTGTTGGAGGTTAGGTTTCAGAGGTTAGATTTTTTTCGCATAGAAGGTTAAGAAATTTTTTTCCTCCTTACGGTGAGTTCGTGGATGTTTTACATTGAAGGGGGAGGGGGTTTAGCTATTTGAGGTCTCATTATTGTGGGAATCTAAGTCTGTATGCCGTTGAAGCATTATGGACACATTTGCGCTGACATGAGTTGTTAGGGCATGGTGCAGATAGGCGTTTCGTTGTCTGCACCACCCTTTTCTTGGTCTTTTCATGATCAACTGGGGGTTAGTAAGCCGTTTTTCTTGTAGTGACTTTTTCCTGTGGGACTTAGGAGGGTTTTTCTTTTCAGTCGATTAGGATTGTTCTCGAAGACAGTTGCTACGTAGGGTTTAGTTTTTGAGATTGAGAATTGTGTTGAGAGCTAGCGGTAGAATCAGTCTAATAAGTACCTATGTGAGACAGAGGTTGTTCGATCGATTAAGGTTTTGAGATAGTGGAGCTTAGGAAAATTTAGGAAGCAGTTTGCAGGGTTTTTCTGGTTAAATATTTCATTCATAAAGACTCTGTTTAACTTATTTTAATAGCATGCATGTCGAGGAGGTAAATAAATTGGTATATTTTCTTGTGTGTTATTATAAGCACTTGCTAAGAGCTCAGTTAGCCTAAAACATGTTTTTGACTGTGACAGGTTGATTGCTATAGCAGCAACATGTCAAAGAGATAGAAAAAGAAAGCTCAGATGGCTGAAGGAGAGCCTGAAGTAGAAATAATCACCAAAGTAGAGTTCATCTATAAAGATACCAAAGCCACTACTGGAGTTGAACCAGACTACAAGTGGGGAGAAATCTATAGAATGATCTCAAACCAGAATGTACCTGATGCTGGGTTTGAAGAACTGACAATCTATGCTAACATTGAGAAGTCATCCTTGATGAAAGTAGCTATGAGGCCCGAATTATTTCCTTGTTTAGAAGTAATAGGCTGGATTCTTCCTAGGGCAGATGTGATGGCAATGATTCTAGAGAACACTGCAAAACAAGGCTATGCTGCATATAGCCCTGCATATGTCTTCATGGCATATCATCTACCCACACCACAGGTCTATTTGACAGAAAGTTGGTTGAAGGAGATAGCTATGGACCTAGTAGAAACTGTAAAGAGAATGATGATACCTGGAAAGAATTTCCGAACTAGACTTTCTGGAGAATATGACACCTCTACTCTCTATGCTCCCTAGAGGTTTATTGCATTGATGCTCAACAGGATTTTTGGAAGAGCACCTGGGAAGAGCTTCAAGATAGGTTGGATACCGGTTATTTTTTTCGTGGCTACCCAAGGAACCATATTCAACTGGGAAAATATAGTGTTGAACAGCCTCTCTGCATGTATATCAACAGCCTTAGGAGGGGTATCTCAAAAGAAATATGAATTTTATATGAGCTCTATCCTAATTGATTGCATATTGTGCACCCAGGATTTTCCTGCTTTGAAATGTAACTAGGATAAGGACAGAACCCTAGCATATGCAACCTCTAAATTGTTGTGGGCACATAAGTATCATAGTTATTATAGGGAAATTTGTGAGCATTTCATTATGCGCTTATATACCCTAATTTTCTTGACTAAATTTAATTGCATGTCTGAAGAGGCATTTAAAGTCATACAAGAGTTTGGGGATTATTATTTGACGGAGGATGGGTTATATGTAAGGATGTATGGTGGCTCCCGAGCTCCTTCTCTACTCCCAAAATATGCTACAGATTATGTACTCCACAAGGAGGCAATTAGACAGCTGTATATTGATGGAGTAGGCAATTTTTTGTTTGAACATAAGAAGGCAACGTACCCTACAGTACCTTTCTTACTTGGAAGCTATAATTTTTCAAGGGTAAAGCAGGCAACATAATTTGTTAAAGAGCTAGAATATTTTTGCTTTGGAGAAATGAATTTTCATAGAAATGACTCCCATAACAAAGTAACTGAGTACTGCAAAGAAGCAGGAATCCATTTTGAATATACTGACTTCTGGGACAAAGATGAGGAGACATTTCAGAATGAAAAGAACATAACTTCCCTTAAGAAAATATTCAAGCAAAAAATAACAACTGTGGGTGGAAAAGGCAAGACTTCAGAAAAGGCTAAGAAGTTAGAAGAAGAAGAGGAAAAGAAAAGAGAAGAAGATGTTAGAATATTAGCATAGGAAGTAGAAAATTGGTTAAGAATTGAAGAGGAAGAAAAGAAACGAGTTGTTGAAGAAGCAGTTAGGAAGGAAGAAGAATAAAGAAAAAGAAAAGAAGAAGATGAAATAAAGAAGAAACAAGAAGAAAAAGAGGGATTCAGACTAACAGAATCCCAAAAGGAGATGCAAAGTATAGATCAAGTTGATGCATAAGGAGTACAAGACAAAATAGATCAAGAGCAAGGATAATCCGATCCTGATCCCTCGGAACCTGTTGTATCTTCTTGTAGCATATTAGGAAAAGCTTCAATTTCTGAAATAAATTTGATCCCTTTCATGCCTACCGAAGGGGAGGAGGTTCTTGATTTTAATACCATTTTTTATGACAAAGAAAAGAAAAGATTCATTAAAAGAACTGAGAATAAGGTAGATACTGGGGGACAGCTAGGAAAAATGGTGATAGATAAGACATTGGTACATGGTACGCATAAATATCCACAGTTGATAGTAAGAGCTGAGCTAGCTTTAACCTTGGCAACTGAAGACAATGTGGACAGGCTCATGACTGATCTAGAACAGTCACGAAATAATGCGGCCCAACTAAAGGAAACCTTAAAGAAGGAAAGACATGAGAGCCAAAAGCTAAAGAGAAAATATGAATATATGATGGGCGAAGTAAAGAATTCAAGAATAGAATGCCAAACTCACGAGGTCATCACCTAGGGACCAATATGATATCATGTCCGTTCATATTGGGGGGTTAAAAAAAAAAAAATACAAGCCAATATATTGGTGGTATATTAGGGGTAAAAGGGGTTTTTTTTAACTATATAAATATCCAATATGTTGGGGGATATTTTATTCCACAATCCTGCCCGCGCCCTTCACCAGTGCTCCACCATAAGCCTGTGTGTACCCTGCGTATGCTGCATAGGGTTTTCCTGTGGTTTTCTCCATCGTTTTTTTGGGTTTTATCCATCCTGTTCTCTAGATAACAAGGGAATTTTTTCAAATTGTAGCAGTGTTGGTCCTTGGTTTTTCTCCATCATGTTTTCTGGAAAATGAGGACATTTTTTCTGTTACGTAGCAGTGTTGGTCCTTGGGTTTTCACCATCGTGTTTTATGGAAAACGAGGGCATTTTTTCTGGTGCGTAGCAATGTTGGTGTGTCTAATTTTGATCTCTAATCTTTCAGACGTTTTACTCTCTAATTTTGATCTCTGATCTTTCAGTCTGCATTGTTGTTTTTCTGTTTTTTGTTTGGGACATTCAGTCTGCATTTGTCATTAAATAACGAGTCTGAGAGAGACGACCATAACCATACAAACATACCTCTCCGCCAGGAAGTCTTTGGATGTAGAAATGCAGAGGCTACAGGATGTGATGATGATCTTCACGGCCTCAATGGACCATTGACGGTGAGTCTCTTGTCAACTTTAAATTGAATTTCAATTAAGGAAGAAGCTGGGAGATCTATATTTTCCCTAATTTGTTTCTTTATTCCATTCCAAATGAATCTAATTTTTTATTTGTGAATGTTGATCCATTTTCACAAGAGGAAGGATTCATGAAAGAACAACGATCATAAGAGGAAAGTGATACAGGAAGAGGTAGACAATCATCATCTTTAGATGCAGATTTAAATGATAAAGTTGTTTGGCTCCCTAATTTTGACCTCTCATCTTTCAGATGATTTCCTCTCTAATTTTGATCTTTGTTCTTTCAGAATTCAGATCAGTTCCTCGGAAACAAGTCAGGCATTCTAATCCTAAGGCGACAGTTTAACAATAGCAATTTCCACGGAATGGCACTCAATCGCTTCAGGTAGGTACCTCCTCCTATTAACTTATCCTACTTAGAGTTTGTTGGCTTCTCTTTTTTTTAACACAAAATGGTGGTTTGTAGATGTATGTGTTTATACAAATGCCGGATCGTAAGTGTGTTAGAATATTTTCGGGCGAATAATGGGATATGCATTGAATTTTTTCATTGTTGATGTATGAATCTGTTTTACATCACAGTGTTGAAATATTTTCGAGAGAATAATAACGAGACATGAAATTTTTCATTCTTCATGTATGAATCTGTTTTACATCATAGTGTTGGAATATTTTCAGGAGAATAACGGGAATCCATTCCTCCCTTTAAATCCTACATAACTGAGTTGAACCATAATGATGGAATAACTGAGTTGAACCATTTTTTGAAACTAGCCTATCCTCTTCTAAACTCACCACATTATCGTGGTTGAAACCCTTAGGTTTTCACCATCGTGTTTTCTGGATAATGAGGGCAGTTTTTCACTGTTTTTTGGTCATGGGTTTGTGGTGGGTTTCTCTGGTGCATAGAAGTGTTGGAGGAGGCACGTTGGGGAGCCACTGCATAGAATTCTTGGAGGTAAGGAATCCTCTAGGAAGCTTCATCAACCCAGAGATACCCACACATGTGGTCATGAATTTTACTTCAGAGCCTTATGTGACAATGCTTATTTGGCACTGCTATGGTTAGGATTCACAACGCCAGTGATAATTTATAAGATATGTGTTCAGCGTTCTAGGCATACAGGGTTCAAAATCTCTTCCCCCACTTTGAAGAATGGTTGTCCTATATGCCAGATGCTGAAATCTGTTTTCAATATTCTTAGCCTGTTATATAATAAGAGCAATTACCATACTTGTCAAGAAAAATATCGATAACATCCTTGATCTTTAGCTAAGATGGATATAAGCTTTAGCTCTAGAAGATTAGAATTTCATAAGATGTTTTGTGGCATATATCTACAATGTGGCGTGTTCTACTAGCAATCAGTTGTATCAAAATGTTCATCAATTTACCCATGTCTATTTATATCACAAGTATCACATTGTATGCCCATTATAGACATGATGGGTTAATACCTCATGTAGTTAGTTGCTTAGTTTCTTGGGCTACCATCTACAAAGCAGCATGCACATTTTCTTAAGAGAGTTGAAAGGAACATTAGTATACATGCATAGCATAATTACCAATTCAATAGTCCTTAAAAGGAACCATGGTCCTTATTGGCAAAGCTTTGAATATCTGTTAAAAACTCTCACTCATTCATCCTTTTGACTCCAAAGGCTAGCTTGTGTCATTATTTGTACCCTACAATTGAATTATTTTGAATCCAAACTAGCTATCTCATATGTATTTTATAAGGATCAATGTTTCAGATTGGTCCCTCTCTTATATATATTCTAGGTCCTTCCCTCTTAGGTTGTGTTGGGATTTTTCTAAGATTGCAGTCATATCATAGAGCTATATAATTTTATCTACAGTACATTAACTAGTTTGAACATTGCATGTATAGAATCCTGTTCTAACTCATTGTAGTTCTTGCAAACTATATGGATGCTTTAGATCTACTGAACTAATTTCCTAAAGTTTATCTTAAGCACAAAGTCATCTACTGATGTGGCGATGTTCATGTGGCTTTGCTGATATGTCGATGCTGTAACCCAGAATATAAAATGGGCATTAACTTATAACAATTGCATCATTTGGGCTATGAACCTTTGATTTCCTCATGTGTTCAGCCATGCTATGGCCTAGCCTTTTTCTAATAGGTTTATGGAAAAAATCTAGAAAGTCTAATTGCAGAGCATCTTACTTTATAAATATCTTATATATGTTAGCTAGATTTAATTAGATAATGCATCTACTTAGGTCTTGGAAAATCATTGTTCTCTATGTAGGTTCATAATGATGAAGAAGTCAGAGCCCTATTTAAGCAAGTACAGGGAGAGGTTCCAGGTTCACCGATATTTATCATGAAGGTTGCATCTTAGGTACTAAAATAATTCAAGAAATAATGAATGGTTGATAATGGAACTTGGATGACATTTCAGTTGTTGTGTACACACCACTTATAATGGTATTCATTATTGAAGTGGAAATGGTTATTGATTTGTGAGATTTTGTAGTGAGTGAAGCATAGGTTTTTCTATATTGTTATGTCTAATCCTGTATGAGACAAAAGGTGGCAAAATTTACTCTGGGCCTACTTTTCTATTTATTCATGAGCAGTTAATGCTCCTATAACACATCAGTAACATACATAACTCTGCCTCTACAGATTCGACATCTAGAAGTGCAGCTACTTTGTGACCAACATGGAAATGTGGCAGCTTTGCATAGTCATAACTGCAGTGTTCAAAGAAGGCACCAAAAGCTAGGATTTCTCTCCATTTGTCTTATATGAATTCTATTTTTCAGTGAAATAGATTAGATGGAATATGATGTTCATGTATTTTTTATGTCCTGTCAAGTTAGACAACTTAAGCACTGTGTTGAATACTATGTTACTCTCAGGACGCAATGGAATCTCTATTGCACTGACATATATACATATAGAATAAGGAATCCTGTTACCATTATCACTAAATGCACATTTTATTTCAGCATTACTACTAAGCACTGGGTATGCAATTTTTGTTAAGGATGTCAGTTATTTTTTATTTACAGATTATAGAAGAGGGTCCAATTACAGTTGCTCCACCTGAAACTGTGAAGCAATTAGAGCAGGGTGCATGGAGACTTGCAAAGTGTGTAAACTATATTGGGGTTGCAACAATTGAGTATCTTTATAGCATGGAATCTGGAGAGTATTATTTTTTAGAACTGAATCCTCGTTTGCAGGTATATAGAATTTTCTTCAGTAAGCATTATGAGCATGGAACTAATAATGTTGGATTTGAATTTCTAGTTGTCTTGAGGTGAATAGAATGGTTTCTTTATTATGTTGACATGCCTTCATAGGTTGAGCATCTTGTTACAAAGTGGATAGCTGAAATGAACTGACCTGCATCCCAAGTTGTTATAGGCATGGGCATTCCTCTTTGGCATATTCCTGGTATGCACTTAGTAAGGCTGCAGGTTGAATTATCTTTGTTGATATTCTATTATGATGACACTGATGGAAACCTACTATGCGCCGATGTTCTTGGTGTTCGTATGCCTTAGAAATAAGACGATTTTATGGAAAGGAAGGAGGAATAGGCTATGATGCTTGGCGGAAGACAGCGGTGACAGCTACTCCATTTGATTTTGACTTGGTAGAATCTGTCAGACCAAAAGGACATTGTGTAGCAGTCCATGTGACAAGTGAAGATCCTGATGATGGTTTTAAGCCTACCAGTGGCAAAGTGCAGGTCTGAAACAATGCTATTAGGGACACTTATAGAGAGATATTAGGGTGGAAATAAATTGGAATTTTTTTATAGAAATTCAAACATAGATACCTTTTGTGGATATTTATTTTGTGCTTGAAATTTGTCTTGTATTTGTGAAATATTTTTAGGAACTCAACTTTAAAAGCAAGCCAAATGTATGGGCATATTTCTTTGTTAAGGTATTGACCTCTCTTTGTACATAATATAAATTGAATTGCTATTTCATATTTTCTCTTGCATCTCACCCTCCAAATACATGGAGCATGCTCTTGCCTCATGGAATGCCATATGGGACAGGAAGTAGTGGGTCATTGCAATGACTTTGTGATGCAAAAGCTCTCTACAAATTGGTAGGATCTATATAAATTCATCTACTTCATTCCCTTCTCTATAGCATGGTTATTAGTCTTTTCTTGCCTTGGTGGCAAGATTCCAACTTCAATCACATACAGTGAAAAGTGGGAAAAACAATTCTTCATGTGCCCTGTGATTCCTTTAACTAGCTATTGCATCACATCCTCTGGTTGCCATTTGCACATTCGTGAATCATGGATTTCAGATAATGTAGCTGTCAAGTTTCCCCAAAAGACTAAAATTACCATGCCATACCTAAATCATGAAAGTGTTGAAATTTGTAACATGATTTTGACTAAAATAAACTCATTTGCTTTTCATGTTCATTGCAGTCAGGAGGAGGAATCCATGAGTTTTCAGATTCTTAGTTTGGTATGTACACATTTATTTTTCAGTGGCTTAATATTTGCTTTTGTTAAAGGTATGTACTATTCATAACAAATAGTTATGAGTTTCAGGTCACTTGTTTGCTTTTGGAGAATCTCGAGCTTTGGCCATAGCTAATATGGTACTTGGATTGAAGGAAATTCATATTCGAGGAGAGATTTGTACTAATGTTGACTACACAATTGACCTTCTCCATGTATGTTAATAATTTTAGATATGCAACATTAACAATACATCATGCTATGAAACTTTCTTAGGTATGGTTCCAAGTAAATCATGTGGGGAAATTTTTACACTGTTATATGATAGTATTGTTTATTGTAGAGCTGTGTGAAAGATGGGTGTTCATTTTTTACAGGATGTGGAATATAGAGAAAAAAATATTCATACAGGTTGGCTTGACAGTCGGATTTCAATGCATGTTAGAGTAGAGAGGCCACCTTGGTATCTTTCAGTGGTTGGAGGAGCACTCTATGTAAGCCTTTGAATCAGTTCAAGTTTTGTAAAAACTTGAGGGACTAGTATGTCCTGTTATTGCCTTTGTTTATCATTTACCCGATATTGAGCTCTAACATGCTCATTTTATATCAGAAAGCATTAGCGATGAGTGCCACAATTGTTTCTGAATATATTGGGTATCTTGAGAAAGGACAAATCCCTCCCAAGGTAGGCTATGTAAAGCATGTACCTTTATGGAAGGAAATTATTACATTTACAATATAGCTTATACCTTTATGGAGGGAAATTTGTTAGAGACGTGTCTTAAGTGACATTGTGACCCTTTTAATACTTTAAATTTGTATTAATGTATGTTTTTGAAATGCAGAATATCTCTTTGTTAAACTCTATAGTGTCTCTCAACATTGAAGGGATCAAATATACAATATGCATTCCTTTAAAAGTTGACAGATAGTTCTATCTGTTTTGATAATTAGTTTATTATTTCAAAGTGGAATAACAGATATTATTTCACAGTGGAATAACATAAGCTCTATCTGTATTTGGAATTTCATCTTTATTTGTAGATTGAAATAGTAATGGGAGGACGAAGAAGCTATAGACTAAGGCTTAACCAATCAGAAGTTGAAGCATAAATACACACACTGCGTGATGGAGGGCTACTAATGCAGTCGCCTCTCTCTATTTCCTTATGTTTTACATTCATACCCTTTGCATTGTATGTTACAAAATAACCTCGGGATATTTGTCCTAACATGGAGTTTTTTATTTTTCCCATTTAATTTTGTCGAATTGAATGGGAAAAACAAAATTGAGCCTTCAAAACATTTGAAATGCATAGCAACTAGCCTTATGCAGATATGATAGTTGATATGATAATTTATCTCAAGTGAAAGGTTTTTTGTTGTTGTTGTTGTTCTCTAATAGTTATTTGAACATTGATTTGTTGATATCATTTGACTTCCCTTCTTGCTATGGTAAAATTTCATGGTTCATTACAGTGGCTTCATTTTGAAATTATTTCAGTCTTCTTTTGTAATGTTTCTTTTCTGATCAGTCTTAGCCAAGGTCAAGGATATTATAGACTTTATCATAGTAGGTAAATATTTCTGTGTTTGAGGCATACATGAACACCTGCAAATACTTGTAAGATGGCATAAAATATAATTAAATTAATAGAGTAATAGAAATAGTGAAATATAGCGATAAGGAATGAAGGTGATAATTCTTGTAGTAATTAGCTATACAGTTCTTTGTGGTAAGAAAATTTGTAATGAATAGGATGTTTTGCTTCTAAATTTTTTAAAGTGATTATGAATTTCAGAACATGCAAACACCCATGTCTGGAAGAAAGTCCAGAATGATAAGAAAAGACACAATTGGAGAAGTGGTAGATAGGGGCAAGTTGGAAGTTCGCAACCATCAAGGTTTTCTATAATGAAACATGGTTTTATTAAAATTTCCTTGTTTTCCTGCCCACTTGTTAACATTTTGATCATGGGTTGCAATGTTTTATTTGCAGATGGCACTGTTGCAAGCTTCTGTGAAATGTTGGATGATTATCTTGAGAGAGCAGAAATTCCTGGAGAAGATGAAGGTGAAGAGGAGGGTGCATGGCTTCCTCTTTCTGAAATAAAAATTCTTGCAAATGAAATCATGTCCACACATTCAAGGAATACTTTACATTTGGCCCTAGTGGACACTATTGTAAGACTGTTAAGTTTACTTGATCGTCATATACGGCGTGGGCATGACATGACAGTGGATGAAGAAGATGATGTGAGTCTAGATAATAATATGTTCAGTTGAATTTTATTTTCAAATTAGCAACATGGCTCATAGTGTGTGTGTGTGTGTGTGGCGGGGGGGTCCTCTTAAAAAATTTATTTAAGTTCTTCAAAAAAGTCCTTATGTCCTTCAAATGTTATGTTCTTCATTTTAGGCATTGTTAGCTACACACATTGTTTGACATCTATTACACAAACTAGATTACCAAGGAGCTCAAGCATGGTAGTACTGGGTGATAGAAATCAGCCTTCTAGGTAATCATTAGGCTTTAGGGTGACTGGAAGCAAAAATGCAAGGTTTCAGGTGACAGGATAGGCTGTTCCACAATGTCCGAGGTATGTGATCTCCGTACTTTGTTGAATAAAGAAGTGAATTAAATTTTAGGATTGGATTGTTGAGAATCAATTTTTTTTAAGAGTGTCACTGTAATACTATTTCATGTGGATGGTCACACAACTAATATAAGACTTACACTTGTCTAAGATTATTTGATTTTTCTAAATGCAACTTTGTAGATAGTGATACACCATTCAATTTCATTGTTGCAGTACCGTTTATCGTCACCTTAAATTTTAATGAACCTGTCACCTTTTTTGGACCTTGCACTTGATACTGCAATGCTGCTAGCTTTAGATGATGATGGAAATGTGACCTCAGAGATGGAGATAAGCAGTCAGCTTATCCAGCGTAATGATATCATCAGGGTTGTTCCAAGTACTAAGGTTCCGACAGATGGGATTGTGATAAAAGGTCAGAGCCATGTTAATGAGAGCATGATCATAGGTGAGGCTAGGCCTGTTGCAAAGAGGTCTGGGGATAAGTTCATAGGTGGAACCATGAATGAGAATGGGTTTTTGCTTGTTAAAGTCACAGATGTACGTTCAGAAACTGCATTGTCTCAAATTGTACAGCTTGTAGAGGCTGCCCAGATGGCCAGAGCACATGTACAAAAATTTGCTGACCGAATTTCCAGGTTCTTTGTTCCCTTGGTAAGTATATTATCATGACAATCTATTTAAATTATGCCAAGAAAAGTTAACGTTTGATAAGGGAAAATTATATTTCTGATGATAACAATGGCGTTCAGGTTGTTGCAGCTGCTAGTATAACATGGCTTGGTTGCTTCATTTATGGGGAAGTTGGGATCTTTCCTGAAACATGGATCCCAACATCAATGGATGGATTTGAGTTGGCACTGCAGTTTGGAATATTAGTGCTTGTCATTTCTTGTCCTTGTGATTTGGGACTTGCAACTCTAACTGCAGTAATGGTTGCCACAAGGAAAGGTTCTTCCCAGGGTGTGTTGATCAAGGGTGGTAATGCTTTATAAAGTGCTCATAAGGTATTTGATTTCAACTTATTAGAGAACATTATATTACTTGTTCATTTGGATCATTAAGGCAGTTGTCCATCACAAAGGATCAAAGTCCACCTTTTGTTCCCCTTCAAAGGCCATTTTGCTTATCATAAAAGGTTGTGAATATTTTTCCCTTGAATAGAAATGACGTAGCAAAATTTTACTTGGAAATAGAGGAAACAATATGTGATATGATTTTGTTTATTTGATTGATTAACATCCATTATTTTTGGAAGAAAAGTCTTGTTAATGATCTTGCATTCAACAGGTACCTTCCAAATGGTCCATTAGTAATTTTCAAGGATGTTCTTGTCCTTCAAAAGTGCTACCTTAGAAAGGGGGCACTTCTTATTGATGTTCATAGATATTTTTTTCCAGGGAAAACCCTTGGATGCTTCCCCACATTCTTGGATGGTATCCTTAATAAATTTGTTGGTGTAGACTAGTGTAGCAAAATATTACTTGGCACTAGAAGGAAACAATATGTGAAATGTTTCCGTTTGACTGATTGATTAACATCCATTGTTTTTGGAAGAAAAGTATTGTTGATGATCTTGTAGTCCCAAATTTAGCTTCCAAATGATGCATTAGTAATTTTCAAGGATGTTCTTGTCCTTCAAAAGTGCTATCTTAGAAAGGGGTACTTCTTATTGACATTCAAGAGCACAGATTTTTTTTTCAAGGGAAAACCCTCATGGGGAATCTTAAAGGATGCTTCCCCACATTCTTCAACAGTATCCCTAGTAAATCCATTGCTATAGAATAGTGTTCCTAACCCAAGGGGATTCATACCAACCCCTTGTAAGAACAGAACTAGCCAAATGGCCAACAAGTTTGGTGACAATTGGTTGAGCTAACCCCTTAGGCTTTTAGGACCAGAGATATATGGAAGAATTGTAAACCTTTCTTGTTTATTCTGATTCTATGTACTTTGTAAAGTTTGGGCTCTAATGTTAAACATGTAAGGAACTCTGGAAGAATACCAGAAGAAACTTTTTCACTTCAAATCCAAAGTGGAATGAAGACACCCTACTTTAGCTGCATTCTTAAACTCTTTTTTGATGGCTCCAATTTTTGTGGAGAAAGCTCCAGGAGCTTATTCATTCTATTTTTCCCCTTGCCCTTAAAATTTGAAGCTTAGTGTTCTCCAAAACTGTTGATTTTGTGGCCACTACATATTGTGGAGCAAGCTATTCACAATAGGGGCTACCTACAGTTTTGTGTCAGCATACATCCACTTCCTTCAAGAAGAATGGCCTCCATGTAAATGTCATTACATGATATTTCTGATATCATAACTACCCTACTAGGACATACAAAGGTGGACAATACTACTTCATGTTACATATTGTGACCTTGAATTCGATAATCTGAGAGATTCTAAGAGTTAACAAAACCCTACAGAAGTTTAACTTTAACATGAAACAGTGTATAAACTTATCCAATACTACGTATAATGTTGTCATTTGGAATGTATGTTAATGCAGGTTAAGTGCGTTGTTTTTGACAAAACTGGTACCCTTACCATCATAAGACCTGTGGTAGTAGGTACCAAGCTCTTTACAAGCATATCTATGCAAAAGCTGTGTGATGTGGCAACTGCTATTGAGGTAACGCTTGACTATTCTCATACTCGAGCTGTCTGTGTTCTATGATTTGAGGTTGCTTTCAAAAGATTTTTCTTTTGTCCAAAGGCTTACATATAACATCCAAGTATTTGGATCACTAGATGATGAAATTCCTTGGAAAGCCTGGAGATAATACCTAAAATGTTTTAAGCTGCTATATATGGCACTCTATTTCAATTTTCAAGCAATCCATTAATCTTATGGTCAAAGAAAAATACTAAATAGTAAGGTTTTGTTGTAGAAGAAGTAAGGAACTCAAAATTTCTACTAACATACTATCATGCAGGCTAATAGTGAACACCCTATGGAAAAGGTTGTAGTGGATTATACCCAAAAACTGAGAGGCAAATATGGGTCATTTACTCATAGTCTTCATGGTCCATGCATGTCCACTCGAAGTGCATCATCATAAATGAGGAGGATTATTATTTTGTTCTCTTGTTCTCCTTGTTTCCATCAGTATCATGTGCTAGGTATTTCAACAAGGGGTGGCTAGTCTCTTGAGAAGGTCTCATATCCCATAGATCAAGGAGAGGAGTGCATATCTTTGTGGGGGGGGGGTCATAAAGTTCATTTTATTGAACAAAGAGGAGAAATACCATAGAGGGAGTAGCCTTAGTTCATTGTTAAGGAACCCTACATACTTATGAATAATTATTTTGCATGGTGAGGGAAAAGAATGAATGTTGAGTATCATGTCAATATACTAGGTAGAAATCTAAAGGGGTATAAAAAATGTAAATGAAAAAATTGATACATGCAATATACAATTAAAATAGGGGTTTTTTTAAATTGGGAAGGCATATTGGGAGGGGGTTAAAAAAAATGATTTTAGGAGGTATTTTCCAATATTTTTTGAAAATAGGGGTATTGTTTCATATGCCATGAACAAGCGTGCTATGGCATGGTTTCACTTAGTGAATACCCTGTGGATTCCCCATCCCAAATAATAATGTGCTAATTGGGAATGTTTATTGGGTAGAATCCCTACTATTTTTAACTACTATTTTCCAGGCCTCAACAGGTCTTTATTTACACCATGGTGGATAAATCGATCTTTGGAAGACACACATGATTACATGCATAACCTAAGGTATGAAGGCATTGCTCCAAAATGAAATAAGGGATTGTATTGGATTAGAAAGTTTGGGTATACATGTAATACACCATATGGCATTTTATGTTCACGTGACTGCGTAGATACTCCAGTTGTTCACCACTTAAAGTGTCAATTCATGAGTCCTAGGGTTTGATGCACCTCGTTGAAAGTGATTGTCTTTTTGATGAAGTTCTGTATTGGGTTCATTTGTTCTTTGATCAAACCATCCGGTCTCTGTCTACATGACTGGGTAGCTCCTCTATGCACTCAGTAGTAGACTTAAGTAAGTAATTCCACTTTAGCTATCCCCTCATCAAATTCCTTTTGTGCCTGACTTTTTAGTTTGAAGCAGTCAGAAGGTTCATTCACTTAGAAAAAAATAGAATGTAGTGAGCCTCTGCTCAATTTGATGGTATTTATAAGATTGCCTAGGTCTTTTGGTCAGTTTTGGAATTAAATGAGCCACCTGCTTAGTTCCCCCTCTCAGGGAACATGACCAGAATTTTACGGATTTTACTTCTTGCAACAACTAGAAAGTGAAATGCTAGTGTTGCCACTTGTCAACCAGCCTTCTATAGCATCTCATTCCTCCTAGTGGGTCTGTGAACACTTATTCAACGGTCTCCTTTGGATATGTGTCTCTTCTATTTAATTATTAAAATAAAGAATTCTTCAATTACAGTGATCCTTGACCAACTTGGTCATAAAAACTTTACAATAAATTTAACATAATGTTTGATGAAATAAGTAAAAATATTTATTTTTCAGTTCTAAGTGTGTTACAAAAATCCCCCCATTAATTTCAACATCACCCTCGAGTTTCTTAAGTTTATTCTGAGTCTTCCTGGAATAGAGATGGATATGCCACCCACATATGACTCTCCAATTCCCTGGTTGCTTCATATGGACTGAGGTGTTTCCATTGCACCTTTACCTATCCAACGGTGCGTTTCCAAAGAAAAAATTCCCTCTTGTCGAGAATACAGTCTGGTTCCACTTGAAAATCTCCTTCGGGTTCTACCTAAATAACATTCCAGTCGATCACATGAGTAACATCGTGCACGTACTTTTTCAATATGGAAACATGAAAGACATTATGTATTCTAATATTAGGTGGCAAAGCTAACTGATATACCACTGGCCCCACACTTTCTAATATTTTGAATGGTCCACAATACCTAGGTGCTAACTTAGCACACCTCCCTAGCTTAAAGGAGCTCTTTCTGGGTTTCACCTTAACAAAAACATGCTCACCTACTCGGAATTATTTTGGAGTTCTTTTAAGATCTACATAAATCTTTTGTCTATCCTGAGTAATTTTCAAATTGCTTTGTACCTATTTCACTGTTAGTTTCAGTTCTTTTAAAAAGTTAGGTCCTAACATCAATATGTCAACTGCATTACTCCATGTAATAGGAGTATTACATTTCCTACCATATAATATTTAAAAATGACTAAGTTTAGCTGAATATTGATAATGATTATTATACGCAAATTCAACTAAGTGTAAATAATCTTCCCATTTCTTGGGATAGTCTCTAGCATACATTCGTAACATGCCTTCTAGTACTTGATTGACTCTTTCTGTTCGTCCATCCGTTTGCGGATGATAAGCAGTACTAAAATTCAATTTAGTATCTAGTCCTCTAAGCAAATATTTCCAAAAATTACCAATAAACTTAGGATCTCTATCATAAATTATTACCTTCAAAATCCCGTGCAACCAGAAGATCTCTTTCATGAAGATATCAAAAATGTTATCATCTTTATGAGTTGTTTTAATAGGTATAAATTGTGCCTTGCTTAGTTTTTCCACAAATACCATTATTGAATCATTTTGTTTTGGATTCTTATGCAAACCAGTTATAAAATCAAGACTGTTGACTTCCCATTTCCAATTTGGAATTCGTATTTATTGTAAAATACCTGCTGGGTGTTGATGATCAGCTTTAATTTGTTGACATTCTATACACCTAGCTATATATTGAGAAACTCCGTTCTTCATATTAGACCATAAATACTCTTTTCTCAACATTGTTATCATCTTTTTATACCCTGGATGTTCGGAATAAAGACTTTTGTGTACTTCATTCAAAATTAACAGTTCAATTTCTGGTATGTTAGGCACATAAAGTCTATTTTTATACAACATGAATCCTTTTTCATTTAAACTGTAATTTTTTTTCACATTTTCAGATACATTTTGAGTTACTTTTTTCTCTTAGATTTTGGTATTCTGTGTCTAGTTTTATCCCTTCTTCCAATTTATCATCTAATTTGGTTTTATAACTGCTAATGGAAGCTATGGAACTTGTTATTTCATTTCTACTTAAGGCATCAGCCACTTTATTTCCCTTTCCTTTGATGTGTTTGATTTCAAAATCATATTCGCTAAGGGAAGCTAACCTCTATCTTGCCTTGCATTCAGATTTTGTTGATCAAACTTAATACTTCAAGGTTATATTATCAGACATTAGAAAAAATATTTTACGCATCAGATGATGGTGCCTCATTTTTAGAGCATGGATTATGGCAGCCAATTCTAATTCATAAGTTGCATAATTGTTTTCGTGTGTTTTTAAATTCCTTGATTCATAAGAAATTACGTGACCTTCTTGTGTCGGTACTCCACCCAAACATTCATTTCATGCATCATTGCATACAACGAAATATTTGTCTTGATCTACTATTTTCAATATGGGTGCAGTAGTTAATAGTTCTTTTAATTTATTAAAACTTTCTTCACACTTTTGATCCCAAACAAATCTTTTTCCCTTTTTTTGTAATGATGTTACGAGATTTTCAATTTTTGAGAATCCTTCTATAAATTTCCTGTAATAACCCGTTATTCCCATAAATGATCGTACATCAGTTACATCCTTGGGAACATACCAATCAATTATTGCTTTTATCTTATCTGGGTCTACTGATATCCCTTCTTTGGATATCACGTGCCCTAGATACTGTATCTTATCTTTATAAAATTCACATTTACTGAATTTAGCATTCAGTTTATGTTCTCTTAAAACCTGTAGCATTATCTGCAAGTAATCATTATGTTCTTCTTTTGTTTTAGAGTAAATTAGTATGTCATCTATAAAGACGACTACAAATTTATCTAAGTATTTTCTTAGGACATTGTTCATTAATCACATAAAAGTTGCTAGAGCATTTTTTTAGCCCAAAGGGCATAACCACAAACTCATAGTTCCCGTATCTAGTTCTTAAAGCAATCTTAAAAATATATTCGTCTTCAATTCTGACTTAATGATATCTAGATCTCAAGTCTATTTTTGAAAATATCATCACTCCACGTATCTGATCAAACATACCATCGATCTGAGGTAGAGGATATCTATTTTTAATTGTCATTCTATTCAGTTGACGGTAATCTATAGTCGTAACATACTGTCTTTCTTTTTAACAAATAAGGCGGGTTCTCCCCAAGGGGATAAACTTGGTCTTACATAAATTTTGTATATTAGTTCTTGCGATTATAATTTTAATTCGTTTAGTTCTAAAATGTTCATATGATAAGGAGCCTTTGAATTAGGTACAACTCCTCGTACTAATTTGATTGTAAAATCCATATCTCTCTTTAGAGGTAATCCTGGAATTTCTTCCGAGAAAACATTTGAAAAATCTTGTAGGATTGGAATATCATCGAATTTTAGTTTATCTTGTTTATCCATTTGTTCATTATTTATTACATGTACAACAAATACTTTACAACCTTTTTCATCTGTAAGGCTGATATTTGTCTAACAAAAACTTTCCTAGGTATTTCTTTGACTGTAATCCTTTCTCCCTTATCATTTAAACAAGCAAATATGTTATGGAAACAATTTAAATTTACTTGATGTTTTTCCAGCCAATACATACCTATTAAAAGGTCATAAGATCCTAACGGTAGAATATTTAACTTGACTTGAGTTTTGAACTGACTCATAAACAAATCAGAGTTTTCAACATAATTAACTACTTTCCTTTTAGTCCATGTAGCTAACTAGACCAACCAAGACTTCTCAAACTTTTTCATATATAATTTTCATTTTTGCACTATACTAGGTGACACATACCTTAAAATAGCACCTGGGTCAATCAAAATAGAAATAGACTTGTTTTGTATCATACCTTGTACTTCCACCATGGAATTTTGATGGTCGGCATGTCGATTATCCAAGGCTGCATTTATTCTGGGAATTTCATTTGCTACATCTACAACTGTCTCCTATAATGTAACACTTACCACTGATAAGCCAACAGAAATGCTCCTGAGAGAATATGCATGCATCAAGAGATGATCTGGTGATGAACTGGTGCTTTCTGCCTACATTGATACCCCAACAGCATGAACCCAAAATCAGTTAAGGGTGACGTTTTTAGTGAAGGAAATGTCTATTGAGGTTGAGAATTTGTAGGAGTAGTAGCCTTCCCATGCTGGAGAAGATTCCTGAAACATGCAGAAGTTCTGGATC
The DNA here is from genome assembly GCA_001517045.1 of Pseudotsuga menziesii. NCBI lineage: Eukaryota > Viridiplantae > Streptophyta > Pinopsida > Pinales > Pinaceae > Pseudotsuga > Pseudotsuga menziesii. Next base: position 102,992 of record LPNX010854217.1, read on the forward strand.
CTCTAAGCAAGTTAGTGAATTGATCTAGAGGTTTAGCTGCTCATGCCCCCCTAATCCCCAAATTGCTAAGAACTGCTTCGGATGAGTAAGACAAGATCTGATAATCACCTGGTGCTGGAGGATGATACTAATGATGAGAATGGATTTGGTATTTTGAAGATAAACTGATGTATGAGGACCCAGCGAATGATTTGGGGTTTTCCATCTAAAAGCCCCCTTACGGCTACACAGGTGTCCCTGCAACAATCTCTGATGGATACTAGATAGCTGCAACTGGATGAATAAGATGAAGAGAAAATGATGAACCTGGTTGCTTTACCTTGGATGAGACTAGGTCAGATATATCACCGCCGAAACCCCATTAGATGAAGACGCCATCTCCAACCCCAACTGTTGTGGCCGCATGCTGTGCTACTACTCAAGAGCTCCAAAATCAATAATAATCAAAAGTATCTCTTTAGTCTCCCTTATCCTTCTTAAATAGATCCTTATGCGCTTTTAGGCTTCGCATGTCACTTTTAGGTTTTGTGGTTTTATTTTTGCATGCATGTGATTCTAATTTGATGTTGACTTTTTAAGCCTAAAGAGAAAAGGATTCTTTTAGCCTAGTACTGAATTTAGTACTGAATGTGTGTCCAGATTTGTTATAAGTACCAAATGTCCTTAGTCAATCCCCTCTTATGCAGTACCCGCTCTAACCTATGGGGATTAAGTAGGTTAGCGGGTGTTTTGTTGCCTAATCGGATGAGGACATTACAGTCCTCCCCGCTTGATATTGCTTGTCCTCAAGCAACTGCAAATTGGGATGCTGCAATACCTATTCTCCTTCCCATGTGGAATCCTCTGGAGGTAATTCTTTCCATTGGACCAAGTATTCTCTAATCACTCTATTCCAGAGTTTTCTTTCTCGAGTCTGTACGATCCGTTCTGGAATTAGTACCAATAGTCCCTCATCATCTAAGGGAGGTAACTCTATTTATGGGGTAATGTGTTGTCCAATGGTCTTTTCCAAGTTGGACACATGGAATACATTGTGAATTTTTATCTCTGGTGGCAGTTCTAGTTCATACGCCACCTCTCTTACCTTTTTGATAACTCTGTATGGTCTGTATAAGTGAGGTTTCAACTTTTTCGCTCCTTTCATTTTAAGTGAAGACTGTCTGTAGGGTTGGATTCGTAAGTATACCAGATATCCTACTTCAAAGCTCCACTCAATCCTGTGCCTGTTTGCATACAACTTATACTGATTCTAGGCTGTCTGTAAGTTCTCTTTTGAGATTTTAAGGATGTCCTAATTGTCCCGTATCCAATCCTTTATCTTAGGATTCATGCTATCTTCAAATGCTACATCTCCAAAGTCCAAGGAATCATAGCCATATAATTCCTTAAAAGGTGCCATCCTAATAGACATGTGGTAGGTAGTATTGTAGCAGTCTTCCCCTAAGTGTAGCCATTTAATCCAGGTTTGTTGCTACCCTACTACATAGTTCCTCAGATACCCTTCAATCCACTTGTTGAAAATCTCAGTCTATCCATCAGTCTGGGGATGATAACTCGTGCTGGTAGCAAGCTTAGTTCCCACTAACCTGAATAGCTCCTACCAGAGATGAACTGGTGAATATACTATCCCGATCACTAACAATGGTCTTGGGTAACCCATGTAACCTGAAGACCTCTTTGAAAAATAACTCGGCTACCTGGGCTGCAGAGTAATCGGATGATATAGAAAATAAATGGGTGAATTTGGTCAGTCGATCAACCACGACATATAAGAAGTCTCAGCCTTGGACCTTGTGCAATCCTGTAATGAATTCCATGGAGATACTTTCCCACTTCTGTTCTGGAATTGGTAGTGGCTGAAGCAACCCTGTTGGATGGATGTGCTCAATCTTGTTCTATTGACAAATGCTACATTCCCTCACGTGATGCATAACCTCCCCCTTGAGGCCCTTCCATGAGAACCTCTCTCAGATCTTCCTGTAGGTCTTCAAGAAACCCTGATGTCCTGATAGAGGAGAGTCATGTGCCTCCTGTATGATTTTATTTTTCTTAAAGATGATTCTGGGATGAGGTATATCCTACTCTTGTAATAGATGATGTCATTGATAATTCTGTACCTGTCATCCTGAACCTTCCCATCCAATAATTCACAAGCGAATTTATTTTTGGAGTATTCTACTAAGAGAAGAGCACTCCAATCTATAGATATGCTCATGAGAGATAATGAAGCGAGTCATCTAGATAATACATCAGCTACTATATTGTTCTTACCCTTCACATACTCTATCTTGAAATTGCAGGCTTATACTTTGTTGACCCATTTCTGTTGGCACTCATTCAGCTCCTTCTGCTCTAAGAATTACTTGAGGCTGTTATGATCTATCTTGATTTTGAACTTGCTGCCCACTAGGTACCGTCTGAATTTCATGAGAGTATGTAAGATGGATAGCATCTCCTTGTCGTATATGGAGTAGTGGCGCTCATAGTTCTTCAGTTTCCTGCTCTCAAATACAATAGGGTGATGGTTCTGCATCAATAATGCTCCTATCCCTTCCCCTGAGGCATCACATTCTACTACAGATGGCTATGAGAAGTCTAGTAATGCTAAGACCAGGCGAGAAATCATGATGACTTTCATCTCCTCAAAATTTTTATGTGCTAATTCTGTCTAGGTGAAGGGTCCCTTCTTTGTGATATCTATGAGGGGTGTGGAAAATTGGGAGAACCCCTTAACATACCTCCGGTAATATGTGCAAAGGCCTAAGAAGCCTCTCAATTTTGTGACTATTTTTGGCACGGGCCAATCCCTAATAGCTCAGATTTTCTCCATATCAACCTGTACTCCTTTTGCACTGATTATGTGCCCTAGATAAAACATTTCCTTCATGCCAAATTCACACTTGGACATTTTCGCGTAAAGCGAGTGTTCTTCTAGAATGCTCAATACTTCGTCCATATGTTTTAGATGTTCCTCCCATGTTTTGCTGTAAATCAAGATGTCATCAAATAATACTAGAAAAAACTTACGTAACTGAACTCTGAAAGTATGGTTCATGCATGACTAAAAAGTGGTTGGAGCATTGGTAAGTCCAAAAGGCATGACGAGGAATTCATAGTGACCATAGTGACAATGGAAAGATATTTTAGAAATGTCTTGATCCCTTACTCAGATCTAATGGTACCCCGAGTGAAGATTAATCTTTGAAAAGTATTTGGAACCTTGCATCTCATCCATGGGTTCATCAATCCTAGGGATTAGATACCTGTTTTTGATGGTCTTTTTGTTGAGTGCTCAGTAATCGATGCGCATTCACAATGTACCATCCTTCTTCTTGACTAAGACCACTAATGATGTAAAGGGGCTAGAGCTGGGTCGAATGTATCCGAGCTCCAGCAATTATTTTATCGTCTTCTCGATCTCATCCTTGTATCTTTTGGGATGCCGATAAGGGGTGGTGATGACTTCCTGTGTCCCCTCCTTTAGCTCAATGATGTGCTGAAAGCCCCTATCTAGTGGTCTACCTACTGGAAGGTCTCGAAATACCTTTCTGTGCTTCTGTAATAAGGCTTGAATATCATCTAGGAGTTGTGTGTTGTTCTTTGGAGGTTTCCTAAAGGTGAAAAAACATTCTATAGCCCATTCTATGTCATCATGTCTGAGTACTGCCTCCATTCTCTATGAAGAGACTAGTTTTGGGGGATAAGTGTTCATGCCCCTCAAAGCTACACGTTTTCCATCTGCCCCCTGGAATTCCATTTCCATTTCTCGGTAGTTTGTAGTATATTTCCCTATTGAATAAAGCCATTTAATGCCTAATACTACATGATCATCTGCCACATCTACTACATAAAATGAATATGTCATCTCATTGTTTCCTAATGTGACATTCAATTTTGGAATTCAATAGTTTCACTCCATGTTGGAGTTTCCAGCTATAGCTATAGTAAATCCCTCGAACTTCTCTGTCTAAATACCCATGTTCGTTGCCCAAGCGGAGTCAATGAAATTGTGGGTTTCTCCCCCATAAATCAACACTCCCACTCTGTGGCCCTGTACTACTCCTCTAACCCTGAGAGTAGGGAATCTAGGTACTCTAGATAATGTAGGAATGACTCCCTCTGGTGTATCACCCTGGAGTGACTCTTTCTCTGGTGGCCATAGTTCTTTTGTTTCCTCCTGCTCATAGTCCCCCTCATCACTATCCAAATATACTTCGATGTAGTGAGCCTTGGCCTTCCTTGCGCACCTGTGTCCTGGAACCCATGGTTACTGGCAAGTAAAACATTATTTTATTTCACCTCAAATATTTCCTAGTATCCTCGTCTAACCATGTTTTCTTTGGAAAATCCTGCTGGAAAGGTTTCTTGTCCTTGTCCCTAACTGGAAAGTTGATTTTGAGATGCAAACTGTTCTTTAGAACTGAATCTTGGAGATCTCTCGATTGACTAATGGCATCATGTAGAGTGGGAGGTTTGTAGGCTTTCACCCATCCCCGTAGTGGCTCTGTTAGGGTCTCAGTAAAAAACATCGTCAACCTGCTCTCTAACACATCTGTTACCATGACCGCTATCCTCTGGAATTCTGAGATGAAGGCCTCAGTGCTACCTATCTATTTGAGTTGAGGTAACTCTCTGAAATCTATCTCTGGATCCTTCCTTTTGAACCTCTCCATGAGTTTCTAAGTGAACTCACCATAGGAGTGAATGGTGTTGTGACCCAATGTCACTAATCTGTGGTACCACCACTCATGAGCCTCTCCATCCATGTGGAGTGTAGCCAATTTAATGGCATCTTCCTCTATCGTGGGATTGAGTTGGAAGTAGGTATCCAAGTTTTGGACCCATATCCTTGCTGAACCTCCGTGATTCCCATCAAAGTTTGGGATGGTTAACCTACCCAAGGTTTTCTGCAACTCATAGTTATGATTAAATCCATTGTTGAAATTCCCGGGCCTGTTCCTACTCTTCATGTTGCAAAAATATGAAAAAGACATGGTTGCATGAAACTCATCACATAAGTCCATGTATTCCTGCAAATAAGACCCACAGGGTGCGCTAGGCTCTACCTGCATGACTAGACCTCCTACTGCATTTGCCAAGAAGTGAGGCATAGTAGGCCTGTTGAAGGTCTAGTATACATGTGGGGTGTATTCCTTATATTGGTGTATGCAACCTTCCCACTGCTGCTTGTAGACCCTCTATCTACTAGTGAAGGAGGTGTACTACTATTACCTGGTTCTAGTTTCGTCGATAATCTGTTGATTGCATTAAGTACATCTTTTTTCCCTTTGGCTAAGTCTTGCAATGCAGATACTAGGTTGTGAAACTCCATCCTATTATCCTCTTCTCCCGTTCCTTTTCCCTTGTTAGACTGTATACCTGTTGGGTCCATGTCTAAGTTGGTATCTTCTAGTTGGATATCCTCAAAGTCCTCTGTGTACATATTCCTTCTTTTCCTATAGGTTACAAAAGTGTCCTCTTCTGTATTCATCTACTTTTCATTTCTTAAACCCACAACTAGCCAAGAACATAGCTCTGATACCACTGTAATATCTCAAATACCGATATTTTCTAATTCTATGCAAAATTACTGAAATAGCCATGCATGCAAATTGTCATGCAAAACTTCCCTATATTATAACTAAATTTAGGGTTAGGGTTTGCAGGATAGAATGTAACACTTACCACTGATAAGCCGGCTAAAATGCTCCTAGGAGAATATGCATGCATCAAGAGATGATTTGGTGATGAACTGGTGCTTTCTGCCTTCGGTGATACCCTAGCAGCATGAACCCAAAATCAACTAAGGGTGACGTTTTCAGTGAAGGAGATGTTTGTTGAGGCTAAGAATTTGCAGGAGCGATAGCCTTCCCATGTCGGATAGGATGCCTGACACATGTGGAAGTTCTAGAACCTCTAAGATGGCTAGAAAATTGATCTGGAGGTTTAGCTGCTCACACCCCCCTGATCCCCAAATTGCTGAGAATTGCTCCAGATGAGTAAGACAAGATTTGATAATAACCTGGTGTTGGAGGATGATATTGATGATGAGAATGGTGTTGGTATTCTGAATATAAACTGAGATCTGAGGACCCAACAAATGATTTGGGGTTTTCCAGCTAAAAGCCCCCTTATGGCTACACACGTGTCCTTGCAACAATATCTGATGGATACTAGATAGCTGCAATTAGATGAATAAGAAAAAGATAAAATGGTGAACTTGGTTGCTTTACCCTGGATGAGACTAGGGCAGATATCTCACTGCCGAAGCCCTGTTAGCTGAAGACGTCATCTTCAACCCCAATTGTTGTGGCCGCACACTGTGCTGCTACTCAAGAGCTCCAAAATCAATAATAATCAAAAGTATCTCTTTAGGCTCCCTTATCCTTCTTAAATAGATCCTTATGCGCTTTTAGGGTTTGCATGTCACTTTTAGGGTTTGTGGTTTTACTTTTGCATGCATGCGATTCTAATTTTATGTTGACTTTTTAAGCCTAAAGAGAAAAGGCTTCTTTTATCCTACTGCCGACTTTAGTACTAAATGTGTGTCTTGAGTAGTTCTAAGTACCAAATGTCCTCAGTAAATCCCCTCTTATGCAGTACCCACTCGAACCTATGGGGATTAAGTAGGTTCATGGGTGTTTTGTTGCCTAATCGGACGATGACATTATAGTGCCTCATTAGCCAAGGTAACATCTCTTCGATTCTCATCAAGGTTTGTCAAATACATAAAATGTTCTTCTTTGATGGAAGTGTTTGGGAGAATCTCAACTGCAAGATTAAGTGACAGGATTTCACATTCAATAGGTAGGATAGCTTCCAATCCATAAACCAACTGAAATGGTGTGAAACCAATTGTTGTTTTAACCGAAGTTATATAAGCCCATAATGCAGAAAATAGAGTTAAGTGACAGTTGGATTTATGATCTCCAACCATTCTATGTAGCATAGTATTCAAGACTTTGTTAATGGATTCAACTTGACCATTATCCTATGGATAATAAGGAGGTGAGTTTTCATGACAAAAATCCAGCTTAGCACTCAACTTAGCCATCATCTAATTACGGAAATGGGATCCATGATCAGTGACTATGGCTTGTGGAACTCCAAACCTAGCTATTACATGATTGAACGGGAGGAGTGCGACATTATTACCATCCTCTACCTATGTAGGCATTGCCTTAGCCCATTTTGTGAAATAATCTACGGCTACAATGATGTAGCCATCCCCCCCAACTGAGGTAGGCTTACAATACATAAAATATATCCCCCATTTGGAAAAAGGGCCAACGACAATGATGGGGTGTAAAGGAGCAGGGTGGGTGCGCTTTTTTGGATAAAAAATCTGACAGCGTGGGAATTTTTTAGCCGCCTCATGACAATATTTGAAGATTGAGGGCCAAAAATACCTAGCACGAAGGATTTTCTGAGCTGTAGCCATCCCAGAAAGATGACCATCACATGCTCTGGAGTGGCATTCATTCAATACTTGTTTAGCCTCTTCATGTGTAATACATCATCGAATAAAAGAGTCAACTCCACGCTGGTATAACATGTCACTTAAAATGAGGTAATATTTAGCGTGGTGGTGGATGCGTCAATGCTCGTCATGGGACATATCAGGATAAAACATTTGGGTATGGATATATATCATCAAATCTCCATACCATGGGTCAATTTTGCTAATAAGGACCAAAAAATTATCTGGAGATGAATCATTGGGCTCAGCTTCCATGAGAGCACGAGGAAGGTCACACATTAACTTTACAAAGACTAAGGACTTCTTAGAAGTATCCTTAGCAAACTCAAGATTGAATAGGTGTAGGATAACTATCCAATGGGAATATTTCCCCCCTAGCACTTGACGAGTCAAAATGCAATACATAGGGTTTTGATCAGCGAGAACAATTGTAGTACGTAGTAAAATGTAGTGACAGAAATGTTGCACAACGATGACCATAAAAAAATATAGCTTCTCCACATGTGAATAGTGACTTTCAGAGTCAAGGAGACTATTATTTAGATAATAAATCACATGCTCTTTTCCATTGAGATCTTCCTACACCAAAACCATACCGATGGTAGTAGTCAAGGTGAAAACATAAAGCAGAAAGTCTTTTGAATAATTTGGGGGGTGTAACACCGGTGAATGTCTTAGAGTGTGTTTCGAATTATCAAAAGCTCATTGGGCCTAGTCATCCCAAAGGAACGAAGTGTTATTTTTTAGGAGACACATAGCCATGCTTTTTTTTTGCAAATTTGCACACAAAATGATGAAGAAAATTTTCCTACCCTTGAAAACTTTGGAATTCAATAATATTGGTCGGGGAAGGTAAGGACAAAATAGTAGCTATATTCAAAGGATCTATTCGGATGCCATATTTGGAAACCATGAATCCAAGAAGACGTCTAGTATCAACACAAAAAACACATTTATGTGGATTAAGCCGAATGTGATAATGATGACATCGAAGGAAAATGTCCCTAATATGCCCTGGGTGATCCTCTTGTTGTTGGAAATGAACATGGACATCGTCCAAATACAGTTCCACAATGTGCTTAATGTAATGGAAAGAGTAGGACATGACATGCTGGAATGTAGCTCCGAAGTTTTTCAAACCAAAGGGTAACTTTCGATAGGAAAAGGTTCCCCGCGCCCAAATGAATGACGCATTATGTTAGTCGACAGGTAAAATTTCAATTTGATTATAGCCATAATGGATCCATAAATGAGAAGATGGCACTCCCAACACAGTTATCAATCATTTGATCAATATGTGGAGTAGGAAAGTTGTCCTTGGGACAAGCCTTATTTAAACCTTTAAAATTGATGAAAACCCTAATAGTTCCCTACTTCTTAGCGATAAGAACAATATTAGATACCCACTCAGTCAGCGGTACAAGATAAATAAAACCAACTTTCAAAAGTTATTCAATATCAGATTTTATTACCGCAACTTTCCTTGGATGGACTTGAAGCAATTTTGGCTAGATTGGTCTTCCTGTGGGGTAAATATTCATTTCATTTACAACAATGGACAGATCAATCCGAGGTGTTTCTTCATACATCCAAGAAAAAACATCTCGGAAATATTTGAACAACAATTTATTGAGTTGAATAGTTTTGGCCTGCATGAACATGTTCAACAGTTCTAGGATTCATTGATATGTCAATGGGATTCGTCTAAGTGATGTTACACAAGTTTCCTTTGGAATCAATGTCTTGCAACAGTACATGCATTTGAGGATTTTTGACAATATCAGTTCTAATGAGAGAAACAAAATTAGAGTCTACTAAATTGGCATTGGGAAGAAAAGAGGATCTATGGTGATGGTATTCTCATATAGGTTCATCCACACTCATGATGTCCATAATAGACTCATGTTATGGGAAAGTATGCAAAAGATAATATAGAGTGGGGAGAGGGGAATCTAGCGAATAGGGTAGGTGGTAAGGATCTGATGCCACTAAATGATGATCATCATAGTAGACATCAGAAACAAATTGTAAGGCATCATAGAGTGCTTCATGAGTACTTAGAGAAGATGTCTCAACAACTTCTTTACCTTTAGGAATGTAACCGGTCATGGAAATCATGTTCATGGTTTCTACTTCCGTACTAGGAGGAGTCGAGGGAAACACACCCATAAGAGTTGAATCCTTCAATATCCCTTCCCTAATAGATTGATAAGATAAAGAGGATTTCCCTAGCATAGGAATATTGTTCGAAGTATGGGAAGTAACATCAGGTGAACAAAATTCAAGCTGTTCTATGGTCACAATCTTCCCTAAGTGAAGGAATTGGAGAGTACAAAAAATCGTCAAAGAAAAAGTCGTCATAGAGCAAAACCAGTTTCTTCCCAATAGCATATTGTAATCTAATTGAGCATCGAATACCTCCACTTAAATGGAAACAATATTTCCCCTAAGATCGATCGACAGGGCTGGTAAGATACCATGAGGTTGGAAACCTTGTACATCGAAAGCCTTCAAATTTGTAGGTGACTTTGTAAGTTTGGGAGAACCAATGGCTCTCCTGCAAGACATAGACAACACTGAGTTGGAATCCCCTTTGTCCAATATGATCTGATAGACCTTTCTCCCAACTACCGTGGTCATGATTTGAAACGCGAGATGGTGGGATAACCTGGACTTGTAATTCTCCACATTAAAATCAATCATATTAGTGTTATCCGGATGTAAGTCCCCTAAAGCCATCAATATATTTTTATGTTGCATAGGGAAACTTTGGAGTACCTCCAGTGTAGACATAGCAAAAGGTTCCTAAGCCAAATCTTCAAGAAAATTGTATAATTGAGCGGCTCGAGCATTTGGATTAAATATAGATTTTTGGAGAGTAATTTTAGGTGGGTGCAAAATCAAGTCAAGGTTATGTTTCTCAATCATAAGAGGGCCATTACACAGGGGTGGAGGAGAAGAATTTGTGGAAGGGAATTTCTTGGAAGACGTACCTTCATCTTTCTTCTCTACTGGTTTGTCATATGTCTACCTATGTGTAGTCAAGTTAACAGTTTCAACAAACATCATTCGTATTTCTTCAGTAGATTTAGAGGTTCCTTGTGAAGACATGTGATCAATCAACTGCTATTGAGACAGAACAATATTTGTAAGTACCATTAGTGTAGGGTTATTCTTCAAAAAAATATTAATTTCTTCACGAAGAGGGCACTATTTCATGAAGTGATCACCTCCACACAGTAGGCAAGGATACTTATCCTTCCTTTTACCTTTGTTTTCATTCTTTCAGGTCGTAGTATTGGGGTTCTCCTATTAGTTTCCTAAATTTTTACCTTTTCCTTTTCCTTTATTTTTATTACCAGGTGTATGCATAGTTTGAATAACATTCACCTCATCATAAACCATAGGAGTAGAAGGAGCAGTGGTAGAAGCACTCTGTTTCTTAGCAGGTTTCACTATTTATGGGAGTTGAATTGAACCTACAACCCCCTCAACAAGAGTCTCTGCAGGTGGATTGGAAAGGTATGTGCTGGGACGAGGAGCCTGAGGAATCAAATGATACAAGGTTTCAGACTGAGAATAAACCTAGTCCAGATATTGATCCCAACTAGTAGCCTGGTCTTTAGTGACAACAATGCCCATAGCCACATCATGAGCAATGGGAGGAAACAAGGATTTCGTAAACCAATCAGCCAACAATTGGTCTAGGATAGGAGCTTTAATGAGACTCTATCGTCTCCTCCACTCATGAATATGATCTGATAAATGTGTGGAAGTATTTCGACGAAGCGATATTAAAAGATCTGTACCAGTTTCGTAACAGATAGGAAGTTGGAAATGGGTAAGAAAAATTTTCTCCAAAGAGTTGAAAGCCACTAATGAATGTTGTGGAATCTCAATGTACCAATTGGAATCCGTTCCAGTTACAGTTCATTGGAAGAGCCTCAAACAGACCGAATCATCCATTAAGTAGTTAGAAGAACACCATAGATGGAATGTTGTAACGTGATTTTTTGGGTCGTCTCCCTACTTCCCATCAAACCTAGGAATGTATGAGGGTAACTTGACTTGAATTGCAAGCCACAAATGGTTATGTTGGATGGGATCGTTGATCAACTTGGACAAGTCAGGAAAGTCCAAAGTTAAAAAAAAAAAAGTTGTTGATTAGGTTGTACATACTTGTAATATTGATATGGCATCTGTATACCAGTAGGACCATAAGTAGATTGATGTACTAGCTATTGGGGTGGTGTATTTGCAGATGATCCTCCCAAGGATCCTCCTGATGGTGACGAGCCTTCAAAATGTGGTCCTCCAAGTGGAGGAGGTCCTCCAGGAGGGGGTCCTCCAGGTGGTGGTCCTCCAGAAGGTGGAACACCAGGTGGTGGTCCTCCGTATGGTGGTCATTTGAGTGGCGGTCCTATGGATGGTGGTCCTCTGAGAGGTGGTCCTATGGGTGGTGTCCCTTCAGAAGGTGGTCCTTCAGGTGGTGTTCCTCCAGAAATTGGTCCTCCACCAGGTGGGCCTACAAAAGGTGGACCTCGATTGGGTGGTCCTCAGAAAGGTGGACCACCAAAAGGTGCCCCACCATAACCTCCAATAGTATTCATAGGTGTTCCTCTAGGAATAGGAATATATGACCAATTAGGTTTTCCCCATGGTGTAAACATATTTCTGGGGTAAGGCATCCTAGGATAGACAACCCCTGAAGATTCAGGTTGATAATTCACATTGCTTACAGGTGGTTGGTTCCCTGGGTAAGTATAAACCCAAGAAGGTTGATTAATTGCAGGTTTTACCCCTAAGTGTTTCCCTATTCTAGAAAGAGGAATAACCATATTGGTGTTTATGGATGGAACACTGACTATTGGTTGTCCTATAGCAGGGTCCTGTTGGCCTGATTTTCTTACCTAGGCCAACAAGGAGATTATGCCCACACAATCAGCTTAAAGCAGCTTCCGGTATGTTTGGAATAGCAAAACCTTGCAGGTTATGGTCCTGCTACCAACTGAATTTTCCTCTTAAGGAGAAACTAAAATTCAGTAAAAATATATCCTAATGTTATTTCTGTCTAAATAAACCTTAAAATTAGTTTCAACTACCTAAGTTATCCTACAATTGCTTTCTTAAGGAAATTCTTCGATTTTCTTTGAAGATTTTTATATTTAATATTCTAAATATAAAAGATTATTAAAATTATTCTAAAATTACACGAATCCTATTTAGCAACTGTTAAATATAAACTACGTTATAATAATACTAACTAAACTATCCTATCTATCCTATCCCAGCTGAGAGCTATTTGAGTATTTATATTACTTATTAATTAATATAAGGATGAACAGAAATATAAGGAGTAAGATCTAAACGAAAATATTTAAACCATTCACACTAAATCATTCTGCTATAAAATAACTTGACAGAGAAATTGAAATAAATAATTACTTCGAATTTTTTGAAATGTCTAATTAATTAACAAATAATAACCAACATTAGATATTTGAATAAGATATAATGTTTAGTATGAAATCATCGCAAAAATACAAATGATGTCAAATAGACATAAATATATATCAATATATCTTGAATTTTCAGTGGAAACACTGATTAATTCAGTTACAATAACATACTAATTCAAATACAATATTGTGTTGAGAAAGTGTAATACTGATTAGTAAACACAAGCATAACCAAGTATACTGCATCAATGTTAAAATAGAAGATTATATACTGAAATATAAAGAGTATCCAAAATAATACCGATCACGATATCAACTTGAGGAATTCCAGCCACATTCCATTTCCAAAGATAAAACATTAGCCCGGAACAAAACTAGTATCAAAATAATATTTCGAATATGTTTCTCTTCAGTCACTACATCCCCCTACTCTCATAAAAATTACTAGCTTATATAATACTACTAGTCTTTCGATTTAGTTTTTCCATAAATGCTGCATGCAATATTATAGGAGTCCTATCACTATCAAAGAGCATCGACTCTCTTCAATAGACACTTGTCACTAGAAGATAACAATAAAAACAACTAACCTGAAACATTTGCTGGTTTAAAGGAACTAGCAAATTCGTGGCTGTGTCAAAATTCCAGTCTTCAATAAACATCCACGTCTTCCAACTGAAATCCCGAATATTTGAAACATCCTGAAACTGTAGAGGATAGCGATGACATGCCCACCTATTTTAAACAAACAGAAGAATCTCATTAAAAAACCAATTTTAGCAGAAATAACAAAAGAAACTATAAGTTATATGTGTGCCTGTAAAATCTGCGATTTTATAGGCATGCACAAAAAAGCTTTTATTACCTGTTGATAGATAGATACACCATATAACTGAAAATGGAAATAATCATCAGGTTCTATTTTGTAAATCGACCACTCTTCTAGCTTCGGCTAGTTTGGCTTTGAGCCTGATGATCACTAGCTTTTGCTTTTCTACTTGTTCAAGTAAATGTTGATTTGTACCTATCATTGATTTTTTTGCCTTCTTGTATTGGTTCTTTTTGATGTTCACTTCCTTCCACCTATTAATCCAGTTTAACAACTCTTCCTTGAACGTCTTATTTTCCACCTCTATCAAAGCTGCATTAGCTTGACACTGTTTAAGTTCATTTTTCAATTCCATAATTTTAGTCTTGTATACCCTATCCAGGACCTGTTGGAGAGTTTCCTCCTCTTTGTCATGACACGAGTCATCTGATTGAGAAGAATCATGATTATCTATGTCTTGACCAGGTGATGGAAAACTCATAAAAGATGGCTCGGGACTCGAACCATAGGCGTCCATACACGATGGAGCAGCTTCTGCCTTACCCAACTCAGTAATGTCTTTAGCCAATTTTGCACTATTATTCTTTATAAGAGTAGGTTCATCAATATGAGTAGTTTCGGGAACAAATGATGGAACATCATCCTCAAGATGGACAACCACTGGATGAGTACTCTGTTGAGTAGCCATAGAAACAGAGGTTGTAGCTGTATTATTCATGCTTCTAGTAATTCTCCTCGTACGAACAAACACAAGACTTTTTTATTCAAAACCCCCTTTGTCACAGCACACTTGCGCTAGTTGTTCTAGTTTATGCATGGAATCATCGCCATGTTTATGAGGAGTATTTAGCTCAGAGGGGTTTTTATAATCAACAGCATTAACATCTTCATTTTTAGTTAATTTGTCCCCTGTCTTTGCAGGTGTACTACAACGTTTGTTAGATGGGTATTGGTTCAAGGTTGTTTCAGAGTAACAGGGGGCTATGTTCCCGACCCCATCATCACTAATACCAGTATTTATGGGTGGATTGGCTTCCTAAAGCTCTTTATCCTTTGATTCAGCCTCATGAACATTACTATTTTCGGATTTTATAGTAGCCTTTCGTTTCCTATGGGTCTTTGGGGGAGGGTTTGGCCAACATTGAGTCGGCCCTAATTGACATTCAATCAAAAACTCATCCCACGATTTACGATTAAGAGACAGTTGATGCTGTATTATAATCTTGACTAAACCATGATGAAATAAACTTCTATCAGGATTACCGATGGTAGTTTGAACCGAATGCGACATTTTTTGCAGACTTTGCAATAGGTAAAATGATAGATTAAGTTTACAGCCTTTTAATGCTAATAGTAGTCGTAGGTGATAATAATGCAGGTGAGAAAACCGTCCATCACATGATACATACTTGACCAAGATCTCATAGAATGCTCGCCATTCTGGCTTCAGAAACTTAACTGAAACCCCAATTTTCATTTTTTCACTAGCTGGCAACGACAACAGCAAGGACTGACACTTCTTCTTATTCACTTTCCCACCTTTAAACCATCACTCTCCAGTTTTTGGAAGCTTCGTAGCCTCTGCGATTTTGTCGTCATCAATGATAAACTTAAAATTCCCAATCTGTGCTATGTTTTCTTTCAAACTCAAAGAAAACTATTTAGTAACCTCCGTGTTATGGCCACTAAAGCTCTTGAAGAACTGCCCCCATCCAATCTTTTCAAATAGTAGGGCAACTTTCTCATTGGCTTCAACAAGCTCCGACCCTGAAATTTCAAAACGATTAAGCAGAGCCATAGCTTCCTCACTACTATCCTGGTTACAAAATGAAATGAATGGGGTCGTGAAGAGGGAAGGGATAGGCACCCAGGTGTAAGACATCACACGAAATGTCAAATCCTCACATGCTTCATACCTGACAGAGATGAGGGCTCTAAGTTTGGCCATTTTAACTGAATTTAGAGATGATGAACACTACAGCCAGTGTTCTTCTATGATAAATGCATGACTAGCCATGACTAACTGTAAATCTTAACCAATTCTACATATCAGGGATCATTCGATTGATGAATCGTAAATCAAGACATTGATTACACACAGTTTGGCATGATGAGCTCTTACAGCGTCACAAAATGGAATGGTTATCAGTCATATACAACATTAAATCCTATTGATACGATTCATTAATACATTCACAGCTGTCAATTAAAATGAAAGGTGTTAGCCAAATCTTCATGCCAACGCAGCGATCCAAGTAACAGGTGTTATTTATTTGACATATGGGTCAATTGATGATTTATTCTGTATTATATGTGAAAGGTGTTCGTGTTTATTAACATGACAATATAGTGTCAAAACATTAACCCCTAGTGTTTTTGCAATACAACTAACTAATGATCCGAATTAACATTTAAGCCATGTATATACATAAAGTCTCATTTTGAAATATAGTTTTAAAACTTTACAAAATACCATCCATTAATATCCCAAATCAAATTTGATAGGATACAAAGCTATAAAACTATGACATATGAAGATTTCAAAATGATATTCATTTATTTGTTTTTTCACTAGCTATATATACGCAATTTTTGCAAAATAATGATATGATATTAAGTTACATATGGGATGTGAACTTTTAGGTCTAATAAGAATTTTAATTTAATAATTCACCTTTAGTTCTGGAGATTTTAAGAACTTATAATATCTTATCAATAACCAGCTTCAAACGAATTCAAAATGTGTTTTCATTAAACCCCAATTAGCATACTATCCCTTTAAATTTCTTAAATCAACTTATATAATCAAATAGATTAATTAATGATAGAATTGATTATATTAAAATTTATGAAACTAACAGCTGCTAATTATCAAGTTTATGAAAATATTTTCATAAGCTTCTAATATGTCACTTGACTCTTCTACAATTGAGAGTACCTTCAGAATCGAAGATTCTGAAGGCACTCTTTTATAATCTTTAATAGATAAATCATAAAAGAGAGTTGATCACCCTTTATCTCAAATGAAAAATGAAGGGGTTGTTGCTGGCTTCCAACAGGTCCTTCCATTTACTAGGAGTGACTCCACTAATTAATGAAACAACTTGGGCCAGAGGTTTCCCCCCCTTGGTAGAAGATATGGGAGAATTAGAGGAAGACACAATATTTGGAATTGATGGAGTAGGAATGGAGGGTTAACCTGGCTCATAAGCTACCAAAACTCAAGCGGATGATCCTAGACTAGGAACTATTAGAGACAATGAAAGTGAACGATATCCTTTGGGGGGGTTGTTTCTGAACGACGGGGAAGAGGAGAAAAACTCCTCCTCCTTATATTTTCTCCCATGCTTTGCAAATGTTCAATAGATTTATGGAAGAATTCTTCATTTGATGGAGCATCTCTAAGGGCTTGCCTTAGAGGAGTAAGCATGGAGGGATCAGTAGTTCCATATTCAAAAATGGCTTTCCCTAGGGAGGTCCTCCAGAAGGGAGTGTTTAGACCAAAATATACCCCTACAGTATCATCATATTGGTGATTGAATACCCAATTTAATGAACCATCTTGACCTTCCATTGGAAAATTAAAGGTAGTATCAGCTGCTTAAGGCTGTTTGACCAAGGGATTTTCACAAGAAGTAAATTCTTCCCCAACTTCCACAACTGGACTCCCTTCCACATAGGAATCAACCGTGACATATTGGTTTGTGGATTCCGTTGTGCTCTCTCTTGTAACAAGACGAAATTCAGGTGGTAATCCTTGAACTATTTGAGATCATATCAAAGGTAACTCAGCCAGACTGTTGTTAAGAAAAAAATCTAACCTAGGGTTTGAAACTATAATCACAAACAAAATCACTCCTACACAAGCTAAAGGTCACAAGCAACTTAGGTGATAAGAGGGGTTGATGAAAAGTCGGTTCCTCACTAGGATTGTCAATTCTTCACAACTCGAGATATATCACAGGGTCCAATAGTAAAACGTGATAAGGAGGATTAGGACCATACCCTTTCCTGAATACTCGAATACCTGGATGGCACATGTGTAGTAGCTCCCCGAGTGTTGTTCTCAACGTATTTCTCCAACAAGACGACCAAAATGATTTTCTCAGTTGGTTTAAGGTATACTAGAGGGGTCTACTGATATACACAAGATATGTGGGAGCTCAAATCCATGTTAGTGTTTTCTAATGCACAACTGTTCGATAGGAGGCTTCTAATATACTACCGATTACGTGAAGTACCTTTCTATATACCTCAAGGGTACGTGAAAGTTCGTTTGATATACCGGTTGGTACATTGAAGAAATAAAAGCCCCCAAGATGTAGTGTAAGAAATAGAATGACAAATCCTATGTTTATAGACATCGGAACACGTCTTCTAACTTTTCACTCAAGTTACTAAATTTTTTTAACCTAGAACTAGTGTTAATTTTATCTTATATGATTAAGTGAATGCATGAGATGTGGACAAAAAAAGTAAAACCATTCAGCATGATTATGCAAATTTTTCACTTTATCGTTCAGGGCATTCCCTACTTATAGGAGAGATAGTGATTTAGTTTCCATTTCCATACAAGAAATCCCAAACAATCACACTGAACTATTTTTCAAATTGCAAGAAAGCAAAAAAATTCTAATGAGCAATCTTGAAAGTAAATGAAATAAGATCTCTTTTCCAAAAAGATAGATGTTACAACTACTTGGCACACTAAACTCTTTTTAAAATTCTTCAAATGTAAAAATACCTAACTCAAACTATGATATTTTTGTTGAGAAAATAGCATGTAAAGAAAGGGAAGAAATATGAATGCCTAAAATTTTGTGAAACTAATCAAGTATCCAATGGTTCATCCTTAAACACATATATATGATCAATCTAAAATTTTTCTTCTTAATCAAAAGCAAAAGCAATATTTTATTAACCTATGAAGAACAAAAATAAAGAAACCAACAACAAAATACTTTCTTTTTAGCTGATCTAACAGTAATCAGAGATATGACTATATGACTTCCAAGCACTCTTTCAAAAAGAAAACCCAAGCATAACAAGCAACTGAATGAATCAAAACAACATGGCTCTTTAAAACAAAATGAAACAAGACTTTACCATTTTCCATATTTTGAATTAACAGTCAAATATCGATCATAAAACTAGAGATAAACTCAGAAAAGGAAAAAACTCATTTGAAGTTTTGAAATTGCATAGGTATAAAACCCTACCTAGCACCACTTCTTCAAAGTTATGGACAGAGCATTAGTGCCTAGGAATCGCCTCTTGTCCACTAAAACAAAGTGGTGGCACCTCCTATTGTTCATTGACGATACACGGTGGCACCACTTCTTGTCCCTATAGAAAGTGCAATGTCTATTGTAGGTTTCAAAACAAAAATCAAGCGAAAAAGAGAAAGTTAAATGTCAAACTACTGGCATCATATCACAAAAATTACAGGAAAATTAAGCATATAAAGAAGATATGTTTCATATCTAAGCATATCTGGTCAAAATGAAACCAAATATAACTACAAAACTAACAGATCTAATCACTGAAAAAGTTGAAGTTTGGAATAAAGACAAGAACTGAAAACCAAGAAATATCAGAAGTTATGAATATCTTCCCCAGTATGGTCGCCAAATTTGTTTCTGGAAATTCTCACCTGCTGCAGACAAGAGCTGTTTCCCTAGCTTGAATCCTTCACAGCTAGAACAAATGAGTGATAAAAATAAAGAGAACTTCTCCTAAGATAAACATATTTTTGTAATGAAACTTTCACCTATAATACAATGTAATGCTCCACCCTTCAAGAGTGACAAATCTCCACAATTACCTGCAAAAAAACATCACAAAGTACACAAGACAAAGAGTACCAAAAGAAATCTTTTATCCTATATCAAAGACTAAGGAGTTTGATAATAAATCAGTGATTGAAACACATCAATATTTATGGAAAAGAAAATGTTTATTGTATAGTCAAATAAAGAGAGAGTTTACAACCATTATTCCTTAGTGTTGTGATGCCTCCTCTCATTCCAAGCCTTGTCCTCAAAGCTTCAACTTGCCTTCCTTATTATCACCCTAGATTTGGCCAGAACTTTGGTGCAGCAACATAACTTTTCTCCCCTTACCCATGGGGGGTGAACTAGTACTTATAGCTCCTGGGAAGAATATAGGAATGGTTGAGAAAATGATGGATGAGGTGGAAGGGATATCCTACTAAGGGATATATTAAGTTCAGTTGGTCCACAAGAGTAGGGATGAGGGTTCCATAAAGATGATCTTCAAGAAGCTTCGTGAATCTTCTCTTTTTTCCTTTTGAAACTCGATCACTACACGCCTCTTTTTCTATGGATACATAGCGTTGCTAGGGTTGCACCACTCATTGCTCAAAGGTATTAGGTGGTGGAACCACTCATTTTCAATTGAAAAGTGGTGTTACTGAAAGAGGTAACACTTATTGCATAAAAGGAAAAGGTGATGGTGGACACAAGTATGAAAATATGAATCCTAGCCAAGGTCCATCTTCACATTTTGGGGATTTGAGGCAATTTCTGATGTTTTGGAATCCTAAAGCTAGTATATTTCACACTTACATTAAAAATGATACTTTGGTAAAACATGTGAATTCTTTGGTTGCAGTGATTGAGAAGCCATTTCCTCCAACAACGATGTTTGGCTCAAGTTCCCATAATATTCATTGCACTCTACTTTAACCTCTCTACTAGATGTTGTTAAGTCTAGATTCTTTCTTTGATTCCTTTCTCCTTCCTTACTTAATGTATCAAATAAAATTAGGTGTTGGACCTAAAGCCATACTCTCAAGGGGATCAAGGTCTCAAATCCAACTAGTCCCTATACAACTCTTAGTTTCTCACTTATTGGGATATCAATCTCCTTGAAATTGTTGGATTCTTGTTGTGATGAACCTAGAGAGAATTGGGCTTGGGATTGGTGATATCAGGTACAACCTTAGGTCCTGGTCTATGTAGGGAACAAAATTAAGGGAACATTCTTTGGGTGGCCTTCAAAAAAATGGTATCCCTCAACAAAACCCATTGGTAGGGGGTAGAGGTCCTACCTTATTGTGGCCCACCAAAAATTTGATATTGATATCATTTTTGTATTCCAACTTTCTCTAGATGGGGTTTTTAGAGAAATCTCCCAACGTTGGTTTCCCCATGATTTGTCTTTCTCTTAACAATACAGGTTTGGTCATTCAACCTAAGAAACTGACCCTCTATCATATAGTGGAGATGCACTTCCATGGCCTAATTTTCCTTCAAGAAACCATGTGTCAATGCAGTAAGTTAGTGGAGGATCTTGTTTGTATCCTGAAGGGATGAGATTTTAGATCTGTAGATGCAAACTGAAAACCTAGGGGCTTGATATCTAGATGGTGGTTAAGATCACTGCAACTTGCTAATACCTAGACTATTTCCTTGGAATTTGTCTTGGATTGCTTGTCCCCCATACTCAAATTTTTTTTCTAGCTTTAAACATATATGACACTAACATAGAGTGGGTAGCCTATTGGGATAACCTTCTAAAAAAAAACTTGCATTCAGAAATATTTGGTCATTCTAGGGGGATGCCTCAATCTCTCAGTTTTTATGAGGTTTGGGGTCAATATGCACAAGTGGAATCACTTGGTAATCATTTGATCAAAACCTTTGTTGACGCATGCTTGGTGGACATCAATCATACCAAACTCACCCCCATGTGATCCAACAAGTGAGTTGGAGCTTACTACATTAATAAAAGACTAGACAAGTTTTTGTTGTATGAAGAGTCACTCAATAACTCCTTTCGATTGAAATAATGGGTTAACACTAGCGGGGATTCCAACGACGTCTTGGTAATGGGGAAAATTTAGATGTAGAGAGGAGGCCTCCTATCCCCTACAAATAGATCTATTCTAAATAGATGAAGGATGAAAGGTTTATTCTACTTTTCAACAACCAATGGGTTCATTATGATATCTTGCTCGACTCCTCTACTGAAATTCAATTCCTTTCCAATATAAAAAAGATCAAAGAGAATGGTAGTAAGAAAAATAAGGATGGGATTGAGATATTAATAGTGGAGAACAAACTTAAAACTCTATATGAATCGACTGATAGGGGATAAAACTCATAGATTAACAAGAACATGGTCATGGATTTAGAAAAAAAGAAAGAGATGACTCCTATTAGCATGCGAAGCAGCTTGGATATTGAAGAGTAGAGTAGTTTAGCTAGTAGTGGGGGATGAGAACTCCAAATACTTTCATAATTATGCCAATGTGAAAAGGAACTCAAATACCATCTAGAACATATATTAGCTAGAAGGTCCACAGTCTTGTAAATTCGAAGATATGACAAGGGTAGGTGTTACTCATTTCAACAATTTATAAAAGGATGAGGATCGACAAAGTATTGTAGAACTTGTACATTTGGTGCGATTCTACCCTATTTTTTCCAAAGAAGAGGATAAATTATTGATGATGGAGGAGGTAATAAGGGAAGAACTTATATTAGTCATGCACAACTTTTAGAGAAGCAAAAGGTCCAGACCAAACGAATGGCCAGTTCAATTCTGACTGGGTTCTCTAGACTTATTTGAGAATGAGCTTCTTAAGGTGGTTGAAAATATAGAAGGAAATGCACTACCCTAGCTACTTATAGCTCTACCTTCCTAGCCCTAATCCTAAAAAATGGAAACCCTGATCACAGGCTCAGATTGATTTAGTAGATCGCTGAATCACGGAGACTGAGATTGAAATCATATGCTCAGATTAAAATCGCAGGCTCTGACTTGGAATATTAAAATCAAGAAATTTTGAAATTTGATGATTAAAATAATCAACCAAAATTTTACAATAATTACTGTAGTCCTAATCTTTCCTTATTATGATTGACAATAGAATTACCTCGCAAAGTTGCTTCCATTCAAAAGAAGAAAGAGCCACATTGAGAAGATTGTCATGCTCTGTTGAACCAACATCAATCTTTCCACCACCAATCAATTCATCATCACTATGATACCAAATGAATAATAAGTGTCCTCATACACATAAATTTATTCAAAAGGAAAATAGTAATTATATCACACTCATAAAACTCTCTTAACATCTCATAGAGAAAATATCTTGTTTATATAGCTCAATCCTAGACTAGAAAGTAGGAAGACAACCAATCATATAATCGCATGAAAATGATAGGTGTCATTTAAAAAGAAGCAGTCCTACTCAAATTCTAATTTCTCACTAAACTAATTTAATCTTTAATATTAGTCTAGAAAATACCTAGAGTATAAAACTTTGGATTAAGAGGTCTAACAAACCCTTTCTCTTTTCATGATTTTGGTCCAATCTCACCATGTAACTGCATAGACAAAGTGATCTCAAAATCCATATATCAAGGTCTAAGGAACATTCTCTTCTCACCCATATAAATGGAATAATTCACATTTCTGGAAGGGTGTGAGATCCACGATGTGATCGAAGTTTCACAAGAAGGTCCACACTCTGTGAAAAAAAGGAACCTTGGGAAGCGGTTATCAAATTGACATGGAAAATGCTTTTCATAGGGTTAGTTGGACCTTCATCAGAATATTGTTGGATCACCCATGTTTTTACATCTCTTTCACTACTTGTATCATGAACTACATCCCATCCATATCACTTGCAATATTAATTAATGGTGCATCCTCTAGATTTTTCTTAATGGGGAGATGAATCCGATAAGGTTTCCCACTATCCCCACTATTGTTTATGGATGGAAGGATAGAGTTTAATTCAAAGGTATTCATATAAAGGGCACTCTTTACCTCACACATCTATTGTTTATATATGTTATCCTAATTTTCTACAATGGGAACTAGAGAGACATTTTGACTCTCAAATCAACTATGATTTTATATGAATTGGTGAGAGGTGTGAAAATCAATGTAAAAAATCATCCATATCAGTAGTTGGGTTAGCTGACAAGGACAGAGGCTATTGTTTGGGTATGTTTCCATATCAAGAAGTCAACTTCACAAAGGGCATGAAATACCTTGGATTTCACTTAAAACCAAATGGTTACATGAATTCAAACTGAAAATGGCTTATTAGAAAACTAGAAAGGAGAATTAAATACTGGTGCAACAGATGGATATCCAGGATCAAATGTTTAATACATTTGGTGCAACAGATAAAAAATGTACTTGAAGTTACACCTATCTACTAGATGCCCCTTATGTGGATCCCTAAATTGATTTTTGAAACAATTGGAAAATTTTGTTTCAGGTTTCTTTGGTAAGGTAAGTGTGAATAAAATACTCTTCCTTGGATCAAATGGCAAAAGGTTTCCAAACCAAAAGACAAGGAAGATGGGGACTAAAATATATATACCTATTCTCTAAGGCATTGGTAGGAAAATGTGTCTGGAGGCTTATTAATGTAACAAGGTTGTAGTGCAAGGTCATAATGATGAAATATATATACTGGGATGGCACGAAGGATTGGATCAAAAGACCTTTAAAATACATATATAATGTCTCAGCCTTTTGGATATCTCTAGTGCTTTCTTTTTTAGTAATAGCAAATGGTCTTTTTTGAAAAATCAGAGATGACAAAAAAGTCTAATTGGGGCAAAACTCCTGGGTTGCAAGTGGTACTTATTTTTCTTTACTTGATCACATGATTCAAAGGATTTCATA
Organism: Pseudotsuga menziesii; assembly: GCA_001517045.1. NCBI lineage: Eukaryota > Viridiplantae > Streptophyta > Pinopsida > Pinales > Pinaceae > Pseudotsuga > Pseudotsuga menziesii. The sequence continues at coordinate 127,434 of LPNX010854217.1, forward strand.
TTTTGGATATTTCACATTACACCAAGTCACAATCCCACTGAGCACCAATATTTGGGGACAAGGGTGGCTATCAACTAAATTCTTGGGATTTTGTGGAGAGGGCATATAGATTTAGATGTCCTTTTTGTCAAAGATAAAATACTCTTACATTCAAATCATGACTTATAGTAACTCATTAGTGTAGAGTATTGAACCTTCGACAGGGAACTATATCCTTAAGTCCTTCTACTTATCCTTATGCACACATGATAATTACTTCGAACTAGTGTGGTGGTATAAGTGCATACATAACCTTAAATGTTCATCAAAGAAAATTATTTTCATCTGGTGACTCTTGAACAACAAAGATTTAACTTGGGATCAGATGCAGAAGAGATATTTCAAAGGGAAGGAAAGGTTCCCACTCTTTTTTCTAGGTGAGGAAACAAATGTTCACCTCATAGTGAACTACTCCTACACGAATTAGGTTTGGAATGAAATTGCCTCACTTACATGTATTACTGATGCTTGTGGGCGGCAAACCATTGAAGAAGGAATGAGGAAATGTTGCAAAAAAAAATTAGTTCAAGGTTACAAAGCACTTCCCCTTCTCATCTTTTGGGGTATTTGGATTTCCTGCAACAAATCCTTGTTTGAAGAGAAATCCATTGGGCCCTCTCTGTGTGCCTCATAAAGATTAAACATCCTAAGTTTTTTTCCATAGAGGAAGCTGAAAAAAAGGGTAAGACAAGTGATAGTAGAAAATATTTACAGATCCAGTCCATGTTTTTTTCCAATGGGGTGACCCAGGAGATCCATGCATTGGCGGGGTAGGTGGCGTGTTTTACATCAATGGAGCATTCCACTATATATTTAAATCTTATTGTGGGCTTCAGACAAATAATTACTCTAAGGTAATGCCTCTAAAACTTATTCTATTACTTGCATTGGAGAAAGAAATCAATGACTTGTACGTTCGGGGATTCAATAAATGTTATCTAATGGGAAAAAATGAACATGAATGTCAAAATATATTGTTAATCACGTTCTCGGAGGAGGTTTGGAGGATCAACTCTCTTTTTACAAACCTCTCATTAATACACATATATAGGGAAATAAATAACACAACATATAAACTCTAAAAGGGAGGTTCTCATCTCCATAGGAGACATTGGTACATTATGGAAGAAAAGGATGGAGTGACATCAAAATATTATCACCCTTGTTTTCATGAAGAAGACTCAACAAGACTATGTGAAAGATTAGAATCATTTTCTCTTCAATAGGGTCACCCACTAAGAATCTTATGCCTTGCATTAAGGATATTGATTTTTGTTTTCATTATGAAGCTATCATATCTGTTATGTTAATAAGATACCAAGGATATCATTTTTGTAATATAAATATAGTCAAAATAGTCTACTTTTTGTATGCACCCAAAAGTTTGGACTCCAATTATTGAATTTGTAAGAGAAAGTAAAAGAAAGCATATCTTCTTCGAAAAGGATACCTAGAATGTTGTAACAACAACCTAAAGATTACAGTTTTATTATAAAATATAATTGTGCTTTTTCCTAAGGAAAAAAACTCTAATAAAACTTAGAAAAGTTAGATTTCTATTTCAATTTGTTATTATAATATAAAATCTAATTATTTTATATTTATAAGAATGTAGGATAATTATTTAAAATTAAATTTACTTAAAATATAAAAATTAATAAAAAATTATTTTAAAAATTAAATATATAAATTATTATTATATTATTATAAATAAATTTAATTTTAAAAACTATTGTTCAAAGTTTCCTTTTACTTGTGCAATGATATAAAGAAAAAAAACATAATTTAAAAAAAACATAATTTATTATTAATAATTACTCAATCATATTAAAGTTATAGTTACATATGCGAACACATTTTATCCACACTATACTTTCAAGATATGTTATATAACAATATGGCATGTAGCTAAAACTAAATGTTTCACATATACTTTAGCACTAAACTAAATGCTCATATATCATTTAACATGTGTAATTTTATTGCTTGTCATTTCATATATATTGATATCAATAAGAAATTAATTAAATATTTAACAAATTTGACAATCTATTAATATAACTATTGGAATTTTAATGTATACGAGTAAAATAACAATCAAATAATAAGAAAACTTTGAATGTTTGTGTATATATGGATAGTAAATCAATAAATATATATAAACAATAATGTGAATAGAGATAAAATAACATCACTTATTATTTTATTTATATTACAAGTTTATCAATTATTTATATTACAAGTTTATCAATTGAAAATAATAAAATTTTGTATAGTTTAATATATATAAATAAATATATTATTTATATTACAACTTTATTAATTTAAAAGAATAAATATTTTTTTATAGTTTAATATATATAAATAAATATATAAAAACATGATTGAAAAAAAAAAATATTATTTTAATATGTATACAGATAAAAAAAAAACTTAAAATTATATTAAAAAAATCAAAATTTAAATAATATAAAATTTAATAGATCAAAATCGATTTAAATGATGTTAACTATTGTTATCATTATCATTATATAATAAAAATCTCATGCATATCTTTATAAATCTAATTCTTTAATGATAAAAAAATCTTAAATATTTAAGGTAACCTAAAATGCATTCCAAACCATCCATGTTTAAATTTTAATAAAGGTAAATCTTTAAGGACAAGTATTTAATGTAACATAACATGCATTGTAATCTGAAAAATAATTAAAAAAATGAAAAAGTTGAAGTGAAAAGAAGAAATTATAAATAATGAATGAAGAAAAAACAAAACACCAAAACAAAGCCACGTCTCACATATTTCTTAAGACGACAAAAGAAATAATTTTATATAGGATTCCTCTTCAACGTGTGGGAAAATGATAATTGTAAATTTGTAAGCACGCTCTATCGCATACTTAAAAAAAAAAAAATTCTCCCGCCTTCGAAATTTCTTTACCCATTGCAAAATTCTCATGACCTCATAATTGAAATAGAACCGATATGAATTTTCCACGTCGCCATGGTGCCACATGGAATCTTATCTGAATCAAAGCTCAATTGAATTATTAATACTTTATACGTCCATTTGAAATGTGATCAATTGTGATTAATTCATCACATGTAGAAATAATCATCTACCCTTGACTACGTAGGAACCGGATAAATCACCCACCCTTACACCTCCACTACTCGAGATTCTCGAAATATTATAAGTTGTTTCAAGTACTCTTAATAAATTTAAAGCTGAGTTAAATTATTTATACGCTCATTTAAAATGTGATTAATTCATCAAATGCAGAAATAATTGTCAACCCTAACACCTCTAGTGAGTCAGTGAGTTAAATTATTGATTCTCCTGATGCAAAATAAATAAATTCCATTTATAGCAAATACTTATTTACAAATGAATTTCTTACACACCCCGAGGCGTGTGAGGGTGCAATACCTTTCATTTAAAAGTTACATTATTGGTTGAACATGTAAATATTGTTTATAAGTTATGACTTTAATTAATTATGTAAACCATTAGTCACACAATACTTTTAATAAAATTAATAGACTGTTATGAGCAACTTTGTTGTGAGTTGACAAAACTCTTATTTAACTCCATTGTTGATCTTTTACTGATTCTTAAGGGGACAAGTGGCCAATATCTGAAGGTAGTTACTACCAAGAAAGTCCTAGGAAAATAAAAGGTATGATGAGGGAGCTCTGAATAATCGAGCTACGAGGCTCAAAAGGAATTAAGAAAGCTCTTAGGATCTGCAATTTATTTGAGCTTTGAAGCTCACAGAAAGAGTTTTTAGGATCTAGATAGTAACTATCCCTCACTATTGGTGGGACTTGAAAAGGAAAGTTTAGCATATTAAGTCTGAGTTCTAGGAAAGGCCGTGGACTCTTGCACTTCTTTAACTTTGAGGTCCTAAGATTGGGTAGAGCGAGGTTGCTCATCACCCAGTTTCACTAGATATTTCTATATGAGTTGTCTTATACTTTAAGACTTATAATTATGTTTGTTAATTATTCTTTAATTAGTTACGATGTTGGTTCAAATGCAATGCCAATATTTACCAAAGAAAGATGTCAAGTAATTATTTTGCAAATTATGTGAAATTTCCATTTTTGATATTGTTAACAATTTTTTTTATTGTATCCTTGAATAATATTAAAGTACTATACATGCCCTACTGGAACAAAAGTAGGTGTTTACCGAACCTATTACTAAGATGGTAATTTATATGGGAAATGTCGAATTTCAATAGACAGATAAACCAAAGGCTGGAAATAATATCTGGTATGAGTAAAAATAAACAAATCAAGGACTATTTTGTTGTTGTAACTGAGTTCTGTAAATTAAAATTATAGTTTGTATACACGATAAACATAAATGATCAAACCCTACGGGTAAGAGAGACTTTGCTCTCATCTCCTTCAACAAGAAAAATAGTTTAAAGCTCGTTAGGGTTATGTAAACATAGAAGCAAGACTCGAGCCTCTTTCTTACACTCAAACCGAGAGAACAAAAAGGGTTCCAGATCAAATCCGAACCCAAACATGTCATATGGGCCCAGTTAGGTAAACTAAATATAGTCAACCTTAAAAAATTAATAACCGTGTTAACAATTGGATAAAATTTAGAAATGCAATTATGATTCTAGGTTTATTTTGTCATCACACAAACCCTAGAGATCTAGGTGAAACTACACTAGAAGTAACTAATGCTAATATAACAACTAAACAAAATTTATTAATGTAGTGATGCAACTATAAATAAACTCTTTTCTATGCTTAATAAAAAAAATGAGCTTAACAATAATTTGATAAGCTCTACAACAACATTCTTTGATCCTAATTGATAATGTTGGCAAACACAAAGGGTTGTCGAGATAAAGCTCACGCAGAGTAAACCCTTAGATTTAAGAAAAAGCTCAATCTGGGTAGGAAAATACTATCAACATAACTGACACATTTTTCCTTAAGCAAATAAAACCTTGAATCACCGTCATTTTCTTTGCGTGGTGAAAGGTCGCATAATGTTCAATATAAACTGTACAAGTTAAAGGCCCAAAAAAGGGGCACCATCAAAATCATAGTAATTGTTTATTCTTTACATATTTTTAGTCAGGGTTGATGACCCATTAAAAAAAACATAGATAACGATTTTAGAGTCCTTAACCGGGATTAATTCCCCGAAAACATAGAATCCCTTAATTATCAAGCAATCTGCCAATGAATCTCACCATAAATGGTGGAGCAAACATTGAGTAACATGAACAAGAGACCTCCAATCCTTGCCAAGAGTTAACCAACATTCTCAAGAAGAGTTCAAATCATGCACACGGGGCATTTGCTTACCAAAAGGACCACGAGTGACCTAGTGCCTGTAACATCTCCAAATTTATGAAAAAAAATAAATTGTATTATATATATCTATCTTTAATTTCATAGGATAAATAGCTTTATATGGTGTTCAAACATAAGGACAAACATACGATAACCAAATATGTGTTACTAGGTGATAAACAACATGTAAAACATGTCGAGTCCTTATTTCATTTATTATAAAGATTCCTTTCAAACAACTATTATGCGACTGATTATTAAGTTGTTACTATATCGATTCAAGTTAAGGCAATATCAACATTCTCCGTTAACTACAGTTGGTGTTTTTTGTTGTTTATGTTTCCCCTTTGGTTTTGCAAACTAGTAAACTCTTTGAAGGAAGAGCTTAGGGAAAGGGGATTCAGGTTTTACTTAGCTCAAGTAGCTAATGCAAAATTGTGTGTAACCATTGTGCATGTGTTGACGGTGGAGGGATATAAGCCTAGCTAAAAATTTCCTAAGCTAAGGCTTAAACACCTAGACTTATCAAAATTCTAGCTCTTGACAACACCAAAGAAACTTATCCTTGCTAAGAGAAATAGCACATGACCATAACACGAATACAAAGGTATTAAAGTGAGATAAAGGTGTAATTCGATCCTTGGAAAAACATTATAGTTTGGGTCTTGTTGCAGCTGCAACTTTTTGCCCCAAAATTTTCAATTTTAGGGCCCCCCCTTTTTTTGTTTTTATTAAAACTGGCCTAGGAGTATTTTGTTTTCACCAAAGCTGCCATGAGTTTAGAATTTTCTTTAAAAAACTTGGTCTGTTTCATTTTTCTGTATCGGAAGATTAGTCGACTATCCTTCCGATATCGGAAGCATAGTGGACTATCCTTCTGACATTGCAGAAACCAAACCATCAAACCTACCGAATTGCCTTTGGACTCCCTCACTGATACATCGGGGCTAGTTCTTTTTATTCTCGGGTTTGATTTTTCGAAGTTCTAGCGGTTAGCGGTTTCGATATCCGATAATGTTTTATTTCGTTGTCAGGTTGTTGACCGAAGTAAGCCGGAGTGATAGTTTCTATCTCTCCCGGCGTTGCGGGAGGCTAGTTCCGAGACGTTCCGAAAGCATCATGTTTTTTCGTCGACTCCTTAGAGCTTAGCGTTGCCGATTTTTTATACCCGTTCCAATAGTAAAGCCCGCGATGGTAGAACTATACATTGCTGATGTTGTGGAGGAGGATTAGTTTTTGGTTCCGAGGATAGAACTTAGTGGTTCCGATGTCCGATTGACTCAACATATCACTGGTTATGTAGTTCTATTCACACGCACCATTGTGGCGATCCTCCAGTTTATTCTTCTGATTGATTTAATTTTATCCGCCGATAAGTTTCCTGCCCGGTCATGTATATATATGTGTGGACATGTGACTTGTCTTTTAGCATTTGGATTTGTCATTTTCACCGTGGAAGCAACCCAGAGAATTCGTGTGCACTTAGCTGTTAAAACCTAGTTCGTTCTGCTCCGCACCTGTGGATTTTCAGCTCGTTCGGTCACTCCCATAGCTCTTGACAGATAGTTTACCCATAGCCTTGTCACCTTGGGTAGTATTGGTTGATTTTGAACTGTTAAGTGTGTTGGAGGTTAGGTTTCTGAGGTTAGATTTTTTTCGCATAGAAGGTTAAGAAATTTTTTTCCTCCTTTTGGTGAGTTCGTGGATGTTTTACATTGAAGGGGGAGGAGGTTTAGCTGTTTGAGGTCTCATTATTATGGGAATCTGAGTCTGTATGCCATTGAAGTGTTATGGACACATTTGTGCCAACGCGAGTTGTTAGGGCATGGTGCAGACAGGCGTTTCGTTGTCTGCACCACCCTTTTCTTGGTCTTTTCATGATCGACCGGGGGTTAGTAAGCTGTTTTTCTTGCAGCGAATTTTTCCTGTGGGACTTAGGAGGGTTTTTATTTTCAGTCGATTAGGATTGTTCTCGAAGACAGTTGCTATGCAGGGTTTAGTTTTTGAGATTGAGAATTGTGTTGAGAGCTAGCGATAGAATCAGTCTAATAAGTACCTGTGTGAGACAGAGGTTGTTCGGTCGATTAAGGTTTTGAGATAGTGGAGCTTAGGAAAATTTAGGAAGCAGTTTGCAGGGTTTTTCTGGTTAAATATTTCATTCATAAAGACTCTGTTTAACTTATTTTAATAGCATGCATGTCGAGGAGGTAAATAAATTGGTATATTTTCTTGTGTGTTATTATAAGCACTTGCTAAGAGCTCAGTTAGCCTAAAACATGTTTTTTGACTGTGACAGGTTGATTGCTATAGCAACAACATGTCAAAGAGATAGAGAAAGAAAGCTCAGATGGCTGAAGGAGAGCCTGAAGTAGAAATAATCACCAAAGTAGAGTTCATCTACGAAGATACCAAAGCCACTACTGGAGTTGAACCAGACTACAAGTGGGGAGAAATCTATAGAATGATCTCAAACCAGAATGTACCTGATGCTGGGTTTGAAGAACTGACGATCTATGCTAACATTGAGAAGTCATCCTTGATGAAAGTAGCTATGAGGCCCGAATTATTTCCTTGTTTAGAAGTAATAGGTTGGATTCTGCCTAGGGCAGATGTGATGGCAATGATTCTAGAGAACACTGCAAAACAAGGCTATGCTGCATATAGCCCTGCATATGTCATCATGGCATATCATCTACCCACACCACAGGTCTATTTGACAGAAAGTTGGTTGAAGGAGATAGCTATGGACCTAGTAGAAACTGTAAAGAGAATAATGATACCAGGAAAGAATTTCTAAACTAGACTTTTCGGAGAATATTACACCTCTACTCTCTGTGCTCCCTAGAGGTTTATTGCATTGATGCTCAACAGGATTTTTGGAAGAGCACATGGGAAGAGCTTCAAGATAGGTTGGATACCGGTTATTTTTTTCGTGGCTACCCAAGGAACCATCTTCAACTGGGCAAATATAGTGTTGAACAGCCTCTCTGCATGTATATCAGTAGCCTTAGGAGGGGTATCTCAAAAGAAATATGAATTTTATATGAGCTCTATCCTAATTGATTGCATATTGTGCACCCAGGATTTTCCTGCTTTGAGATGTAACTGGGAGAAGGAAAAAACCCTAGCATATGCAACCTATAAATTGTTGTGGGCACATAAGTATCAAAGTTATTATAGGGAAACTTGTGAGCATTTCATTATGCGCTTATATACCCTAATTTTCTTGACTAAATTTAATTGCATGTCTAAAGAGGCATTTAAAGCCATACAAGAGTTTGGGGATTATTATTTGACGGAGGATGGATTATATGTAAGGATGTATGGTGGCTCCCGAGCTCCTTCTCTACTCCCAAAATATGCTACAGATTATGTACTCCACAAGGAGGCAGTTAGACAGCTGTATATTGATGGAGTAGGCAATTTTTTGTTTGAACATAAGAAGGTAGCATACCCTACAGTACCTTTCTTACTTGGAAGCTATAATTTTTCAAGGGTAAAGCAGGCAACAGAATTTGTTAAAGAGCTAGAATATTTTCGCTTTGGAGAAATGAATTTTCATAGAAATGAATCCCATAACAAAGTAACTAACTATTGCAAAGAAGCAGGAATCCATTTTGAATATACTGACTTCTGGGACAAAGATGAGGAGACATTTCAGAATGCAAAGAACATAACTGCCCTTAAGAAAATATTCAAGAAAAAAATAACAACTGTGGGTGGAAAAGGCAAGACTTCAGAAAAGGCTAAGAAGTTAGAAGAAGAAGAGGAAAAGAAAAGAGAAGAAGATGTTAGAAGATTAGCATAGGAAGCAAAAAATTGGTTAAGAATTGAAGAGGAAGAAAAGAAACGAGCTGTTGAAGAAGCAGCTAGGAAGGAAGAAGAATAAAGAAAAATAAAATAAGAAGATGAAATAAAGAAGAAACAAGAAGAAAGTGAGGGATTCAGACTAATAGAATCCCAAAAGGAGATGCAAACTATAGATCAAGTTGATGCATAAGGAGTACAAGACAAAATAGATCAAGAGCAAGGACAATCCGATCCTGATTCCTTGGAACCTGTTGTATCTTCTGGTAACATATTAGGAAAAGCTTCAATTTCTAAAATAAATTTGATCCCTTTCATGCCTACCGAAGGGGAGGAGGTTCTTGATTTTAATACCATTTTTTATGACAAAGAAAAGAAAAGAATCATTAAAAGAACTGAGAATAAGGTAGATACTGGGGGACAGCTAGGAAAAATGGTGATAGACAAGACATACATGGTACACATAAATATCCACAGTTGATAGCAAGAGTTGAGCTAGCTTTAACCTTGGCAACTGAAGACAAAGTGGACAGGCTCATGGCTGATCTAGAGCAGTCACGAAAGAATGCGGCCCAACTAAAGGAAACCTTAAAGAAGGAAAGAGATGAGAGCCAAAAGCTAAAGAGAAAATATGAAGATATGATGGGCGAAGTCAAGAATTCAAGAACAGAATGCCAAACTCACGAGGTCGTCACCTAGGGACCAATATGATATCATGTCCGTTCATATTGGGGGGTTAAAAATAAATAAAAAATACAAGCCAATATATTGGTGGTATATTAGGGGTAAAAGGAGTTTTTTTTAACTATATAAATATCCAATATGTTGGGGGATATTTTATTCCACAATCCTGCCTACGCCCTTCACCAGTGCTCCACCATAAGCCTGTGTGTACCCTGCGTATGCTGCATAGGGTTTTCCTGTGGTTTTCTCCATCATTTTTCTGGGTTTTATCCATCCTGTTCTCTGGATAATGAGGGAATTTTTTCAAATCATAGCAGTGTTAGTCCTTGGGTTTTCTCCATCGTGTTTTCTGGAAAACGAGGGCATTTTTTCTGGTGCATAGCAGTGTTGGTCCTTGGGTTTTCACCATCGTGTTTTATGGAAAATGAGGGCATTTTTTCTGGTGCGTAGTAGTGTTAGTGTGTCTAATTTTGATCTCTGATCTTTCAGACGTTTTACTCTCTAATTTTGATCTCTGATCTTTCAGTCTACATTGTTGTTTTTCTGTGTTTTTGTTTGGGACATTTAGTCTGCATTTGTCATTAAATAACGAGTCTGAGAGAGACGACCATAACCATACAAACATACCTCTCCTCCATGAAGTCTTTGGATGTAGAAATGCAGAGGCTACAGGATGTGATGATGATCTTCACGGCCTCAATGGTCCATTGACGGTGAGTCTCTTGTCAACTTTAAATTGAATTTCAATTAAGGAAGAAGCTGGGAGATCTATATTTTCCCTAATTTGTTTCTTTATTCCATTCCAAATGAATCTGATTTTTTATTTGTGAATGTTGATCCATTTTCACAGGAGGAAGGATTCATGAAACGACAACGATCATAAGAGGAAAGTGATACAGGAAGAGGTAGACAATCATCATATTTAGATGCAGATTTAAATGATAAAGTTGTTTGGCTCCCTAATTTTGACCTCTCATCTTTCAGATGATTTCCTCTCTAATTTGGATCTTTGTTCTTTCAGAATTCAGATCAGTTCCTTGGAAACAAGTCAGGCATTCTAATCCTAAGGCGACAGTTTAACAATACCAATTTCCACGGAATGGAACTTAATTGCTTCAGGTAGGTACCTCCTCCTATTAACTTATCCTACTTGGAGTTTGTTGGCTTCTCTTTTTTTTAACACAAAATGGTGGTGTGTAGATGTATGTGTTTATACAAATGCTGGATCGTAAGTGTGTTAGAATATTTTCGGGCGAATAATGGGATATGCATTGAATTTTTTCATTGTTCATGTCTGAATCTGTTTTACATCACAGTGTTGAAATATTTTTGGGAGAATAATAACGAGACATGAAATTTTTCATTCTTCATGTCTGAATCTGTTATACATCATAGTGTTGGAATATTTTCAGGAGAATAACGGGAATCCATTCCTCCCTTTAAATCCTACATAACTGAGTTGAACCATAATGATGGAATAACTAAGTTGAACCATTTTTTGAAACCAGCCTATCCTCTTCTAAACTCACCACATTATCATGTTAAGCCCTTAGGTTTTCACCATCGTGTTTTCTGGATAACGAGGGCGGTTTTTCACTATTTTCTGGTCATGGGTTTGTGGTGGGTTTCTCTGGTGCATAGAAGTGTTGGAGGAGGCACATTGGAGAGCCACTGCATAGCATTCTTGGAGGTAAGGAATCCTCTAGGAAGCTTCATCAACCCAGAGATACCCACACATGTGGTCATGAATTTTACTTCAAAGCCTTATGTGACAATGCTTATTTGGCACTGCTATGGTTAGGATTCACAAGGCCAGTGATAATTTATAAGATATGTGTTCAGCGTTCTAGGCATACAGGGTTTAAAATCTCTTCCCCCACTTTGAAGAACGGTTGTCCTATATGCCAGATGTTGAAATCTGTTTTCAATATTCTTAGCCTATTATATAATAAGAGCAATTGCCATACTTGTCAAGAAAAATATCGATAACATCCTTGATCTTTAGCCAAGATGGATATAAGCTTTAGCTCTAGAAGATTAGAAGTTCATAAGATGTTTTGTGGCATATATCTACAATGTGGCATGTTCTACTAGCAATCAGTTGTATCAAAATGTTCATCAATTTACCCATGTCTATTTATATCACAAGTATCACATTGTATGCCCATTACAGACATGATGGGTTAATCCCTCATGTAGTTAGTTGCTTAGTTGCTTGGGCTGCCATCTACAAAGCAGCATGCATATTTTCTTAAGAGAGTTGAAAGGAACATCAGTATACATGCATAGCATAATTACCAATTCAACAGTCTTTAAAAGGAACCGTGGTCCTTGTTGGCAAAGCTTTGAATATCTGTTAAAAACTCTCACTCATTCATCCTTTTGACTCCAAAGGCTGGCTTGTGTCATTCTTTGTACCCTACAATTGAAGTATTTTGAATTCAAACTAGCCGTCTCATATGTATTTTATAAGGATCAATGTTTCAGATTGGTCCCTCTCTTATATCTATTCTAGGTCCTTCCCTCTTAGGTTGTGTTGGGATTTTTCTAAGATTGCAGTCATATCATAGAGCTATATAATTTTATCTACAGTACATTAACTAGTTTGAACATTGCATGTATAGAATCCTGTTCTAACTCATTGTAGTTCTTGCAAACTGTATGGATGCTTTAGATCTACTGAACTAATTTCCTAAAGTTTATCTTAAGCACAAAGTCATCTACTGATGTGGCGATGTTCATGTGTCTTTGCTGATATGTCGATGCTGTCAACCAGAATATAAAATGGGCATTAACTTATAACAATTGCATCATTTGGGCTATGAAGCTTTGATTTCCTCATGTGTTCAGCCATGCTATGGCCTAGCCTTTTTCTAATAGCTTTATGGAAAAAATCTAGAAAGTGTAATTATAGAGCATCTCACTTTATAAATATCTTATATATGTTAGCTAGATTTAATTAGATAATGCATCTAATTAGGTCTTGGAAAATCACTGTTCTCTATGTAGGTTCATAATGATGAAGAAGTTAGAGCCCTATTTAAGCAAGTACAGGGAGAGATTCCAGGTTCACCGATATTTATCATGAAGGTTGCATCTCAGGTACTAAAATAATTCAAGAAATAATGAATGGCTGATAATGGAACTTGGATGACATTTCAGTTGTTGTGTACACACCATTTATAATGGTATTCATTATTGAAGTGGAAATGGTTATTGATTTATGAGATTTTGTAGTGAGTGAAGCATGGGTTTTTCTATATTGTTATGTCTAATCCTGTATGAGACAAAAGGTGGCAAAGTTTACTCTGGGCCTACTCTTCTATTTATTCATGAGCAGTTAATGCTTCTATAACACATCAGTAACATACATAACTCTGCCTCTACAGATTCGACATCTAGAAGTGCAGCTACTTTGTGACCAACATGGAAATGTGGCAGCTTTGCATAGTCATGACTGCAGTGTTCAAAGAAGGCACCAAAAGCTAGGATTTGTCTCCATTTGTCTTATATGAATTCTGTTTTTCAGTGAAATAGATTAGATGGAATATGACGTTCATGTATTTTTTATGTCCTGTCAAGTTAGACAACTTAAGCACTGTGTTGAATACTATGTTACTCTCACGACGCAATGGACTCTCTATTGCATTGACATATATACATATAGAATAAGGAATCCTATTACCATTATAACTAAATGCACATTATTTCAGCATTACTACTAAGCACTGGGTATGCAATTTTTGTTAAGGATGTCAACTATTTTTTATTTATAGATTATAGAAGAGGGTCCAATTACAGTTGCTCCACCTGAAACTGTGAAGAAATTAGGGCAGGGTGCATGGAGACTTGCAAAGTGTGTAAACTATATTGGGGCTGCAACAATTGAGTATCTTTATAGCATGGAATCTGGCGAATGTTATTTTTTAGAACTGAATCCTCGTTTACAGGTATATAGAATTTTCTTCAGTAAGCATTATGAGCATGGAACTAATAATGTTGGATTTGAATTTCTAGTTGTCTTGAGGTGAATAGAATGGTTGCTTTATTATGTTGACATGCCTTCATAGGTTGAGCATCTTGTTACAAAGTGGATAGATGAAATGAACTGACCTGCAGCCCAAGTTGTTATAGGCATGGGCATTCCTCTTTGGCATATTCTTGGTATGCACTTAGTAAGGCTGCAGGTTGAATTATCTTTGTTGATATTCTATTATGATGACACTGATGGAAACCTACTATGCACTGATTTTCTTGGTGTTCATATGCCTTAGAAATAAGACGATTTTATGGAAAGGAAGGAGGAATAGGCTATGATGCTTGGCGGAAGACAGCGGTGACAGCTACTCCATTTGATTTTGACTTGGTAGAATCTGTCAAACCAAAAGGACACTGTGTAGCAGTCAGTGTGACAAATGAAGATCATGATGATGGTTTTAAGCCTACCAATGGCAAAGTGCAGGTCTGAAACAATGCTATTAGGGACACTTATAGAGAGATATTAGGGTGGAAATAAATTGGAATTTTTTTTTATAAATTCAAACATAGATACCTTTTGTGGATATTTATTTTGTGCTTGAAATTTGTCTTGTATTTGTGAAATATTTGTAGGAACTCAACTTTAAAATCAAGCCAAATGTATGGGCATATTTATTTGTTAAGGTATTGACCTCTCTTTGTACATAGTATAACTTGAATTGCTATTTCATATTTTCTCTTGCATCTCACCCTCCAAATACATGGAGCATGCTCTTGCCTCATGGAATGCCATATGGGACAGGAAGTAGTGGATCATTGCAATGACTTTGTGATGCAAAAGCTCTCTACAAATTGGTAGGATCTGTATAAATTCATCTACTTCATTCCCTTCTCTATAGCATGGTTATTAGTCTTTTCTTGCCTTGGTGGAAAGATTCCAACTTCAATCACATACAGTGAAAAGTGGGAAAAACAATTCTTCATGTGCCCTGTGATTCCTTTAACTAGCTATTGCATCACATCCTCTGGTTTCCATTTGCACATTCGTGAATCATGGATTTCAAATAATGTAGCTGTCAAGTTTCCCCAAAAGACTAAAATTACCATGCCATACCTAAATCATGAAAGTGTTGAAATTTGTAACATGATTTTGACTAAAATAAACTCATTTGCTTTTCATGTTCATTGCAGTCACGAGGAGGAATCCACGAGTTTTCAGATTCTCAGTTTGGTATGTAGACATTTATTTTTCAGTGGCTTAATAATTGCTTCTGTTAAAGGTATGTACTATTCATAACAAATAGTTATGAGTTTCAGGTCACTTGTTTTCTTTTGGAGAATCTCGAGCTTTGGCCATAGCTAATATGGTACTTGGATTGAAGGAAATTCATATTCGAGGAGAGATTCTTACTAATGTTGACTACACAGTTGACCTTCTCCATGTATGTTAATAATTTTAGATATGCAACATTAACAATACATCGTGCTATGAAACTTTCTTAGGTATGGTTCCAAGTAAATCATGTGGGGAAATTTTTACACTGTTATATGATAGTATTGTTTATTGTAGAGCTGTGTGAAAGATGGGTGTTCATTTTTTACAGGATGTGGAATATAGAGAAAACAAGATTCATACAAGTTGGCTTGACAGTCGGATTGCAATGCATGTTAGAGTAGAGAGGCCACCTTGGTATTTTTCAGTGGTTGGAGGAGCACTCTATGTAAGCCTTTGAATCAGTTCAAGTTTTGTAAAACCTTGAGGGACTAGTATGTCCTGTTATTTCCTTTGTTTATCATTTACTTGATATTGAGCTCTAACATGGTCATTTTATATCAAAAAGCATCAGCGATGAGTAC
The DNA here is from genome assembly GCA_001517045.1 of Pseudotsuga menziesii. Taxonomy (NCBI): domain Eukaryota; kingdom Viridiplantae; phylum Streptophyta; class Pinopsida; order Pinales; family Pinaceae; genus Pseudotsuga; species Pseudotsuga menziesii. The sequence goes on from LPNX010854217.1 coordinate 143,127, forward strand.
CGCAATTGTTTCTGAATATATTGGGTATCTTGAGAAAGGACAAATCCCTCCCAAGGTAGGCTATGTAAAGCCTGTACCTTTATGGAAGGAAATTATTACATTTACAATATAGCTTATACCTTTATGGAGGGAAATTTGTCAGAGACGTGTCTTAAGTGACATTGTGACCCTTTTAATATTTTAAATTTGTATTAATGTATGTTTTTGAAATGCAGAATATCTCTTTGGTAAACTCTATATCGTCTCTCAACATTGAAGGGATCAAATATACAGTATGCATTCCTTTAAAAGTTGAAAGATAGTTCTATCTGTTTTGCTAATTAGTTTATTATTTCAAAGTGGAATAACAGATATTATTTCATAGTGGAATAACATAAGCTCTATCTGTATTTGGAATTTCATCTTTATTTGTAGATTGAAATAGTAAGGGGAGGACCAGGCAGCTATAGACTAAGGCTTAACCAATCAGAAGTTGAAGTGGAAATACACACACTGCGTGATGGAGGGCTACTAATGCAGGCGCCTCTCTCTATTTCCTTATGTTTTACATTCATACCCTTTGCATTGTATGTTACAAAATAACCTCGGGATATTTGTCCTAACATGGAGTTTTTTATTTTTCCCATTTAATTTTGTTGAATTGAATGGGAAAAACAAAATTGAGCCTTCAAAACATTTGAAATGCATAGCAACTGTCCTTATGCAGATATGATAGTTGATATGATAATTTATCTCAAGTGAAAGGTTTTTTGTTGTTGTTGTTGTTCTCTAATAGTTATTTGAACATTGATTTGTTGATATCATTTGACTTCCCTTCTTGCTATGGTAAAATTTCATGGTTCCTTACAGTGGCTTCATTTTGAAATTATTTCAGTCTTCTTTCGTAATGTTTCTTTTCTGATCAGTCTTAGCCAAGGTCAAGGATATTATAGACTTTATCATAGTA